>PVKU01001026.1:178223-354870 GCA_004027475.1 Anoura caudifer | reverse complement strand
TCTAAAGAAAGCAAGGAAGGTGAAAAGAGAAAGAGCAATACCACAAAGTACAAAGTAAGAAAGAAGAAATAAACCCAAACATATGAATAACCACCAAAAAACTTCAATAGTTCCAATTATAGCAATTATCAACTGGTTTTATTTAATTTCAACCTTTTCTCTGCTTTCAAAAAACCTAATTAGAACAAAGCCAAACTGAAAAACTGAAAATAAAGGCAGAAAAACAGAAATACTAATTTTGTAGACTAGTATCAGAATACTAGTCTTGTAAAAAGCTTGAATAACAAAACTAGTATCAGGCAAAATAAGACCAAAAGCCATTAACCAAGATAAAGAAGAAACCTATGTAATAACAAAAGGAAGAATTCACTAAGAATAATTAATGTGCATGAAGCTATATGTACCTAGTAGCGTGGGCATAAACATAAAAAAGCAAAAACTTTTAATTACCTTTATTAGAAATATATACCAAGAAGGACTTGTTTCCACTGCCAACTGGGGAACTAATTATGGGACCTCACGTCATACAGTTAAATTCTTCTCCCTCTTTGGGAAATGATGGTATTCACCCTTATCTTACTAAATGCGGTGTTTTTATTTTAACAAGATAAAGCTTAATAATGCATGTATATATGTATATTTATGTGTATAATACTAACAGACACAAAAAGAGAGAAAAAGAAAGAAGAACAGATAGAAAAGATCCACCACAAAAAATGTAGATTTCATCAGGTATAGAGACTAACATAGAAGGAAATAAATCAATTGCAAGGAAGGAGAATGAACTGTCAGAGTCATGATAGACATCGAAGAGAAGAAAAGAAAGAACTAATTACAAGATCTGGATCCAAGGAACTACAAATAATAAAGATATAAACTAAAATATATATTTTCTTTGGGAGTTTGCATTATTTAACTCAGAGTAAACAAGTAACATTTTTTACTATTTCATAAATGAACAGGTTACCAATGTTTAAACAGACATAATCCTTGGCTCTAAAATATCTCCTGAAATCTTTTTATTAAAAAATAAATTTTGATTGGATTTTGTCAGGAGGTCATGCCAGAAGGCACTTGCACTCATGGAAGCTTTTTTTTTTTTAGTTTGAAGGCAAAATGAGCTGCATCAGAGAAATATGCAAAATCCAACAATTTATATGACAGATTAAAGAAAAATAGGTACTTTGGTGCTTTAACAACAAAGGTGATTAAGTAGTAATGCAGTTCACAACAGTTGTTGAGTTCCTTCCCATTACTTTGATCTGTCACCAGTGTATGTGACAGTAGCTAAACCGATAGATTCATGAATTTTCAGTATCCTTTTTGCCCTTGGAAATGTGCATTGGAAGACTCTTCATGGAAAAGTTGTTGTCGGAAAAGCTGAGAACTTGTACAAAACAAGATCAATAGATTAGATTCCTATCTTCTATGAACCTGCCACCTATGGCAAGCAATACTGGAAGGACAAATGTTGCATGTCAATAAAATACAAGAAAATATAAGTTTGTTCTTTATAGAAAAGAAACTGTAAAAGGTTGGGTTTTTTTATTTTTTGTGGGTTTTGGTTTTTTTTTTTTACTATGAGCTTTTTGAAAGCAGGATACATGTCTTTTTTCAGTGCTGTTCCTCCAGGGACTAATGCAGGTCCAGGTATAAAACAGGTATTCAGTACTTGATTGTTCAATGGAATTGAATTAAGAAAGTACTGATGCACTTAACTGGATCTGAAATGAAAAGGGAACACTAGAGAAACCACCTGTATGGAGGACAAACAGATTCATAAATGGTTGTTTTCATCACCCAGCACCCACTCATGTTTCTCCTGGTAATTAGTTACCCTGATGCCAGTTCTTCCACCCTCTCAGCACATTGGTTCCAGGTGGGCCTCCTCAGGGGCTTATGTGAAATAGACCTAAGCCAATCAGCATGGCACATTACCCTGAGCTATGCTGATTGTTTCAATGATGGATTCCTGACCCCAATTAGAGAAGGATACTTCTAGGAATCTATGGACAAATGTTCTCAATTTTTTTGTGTAGGGTTTAACGATCAGACCACAAAAACATTAACAGCTTCTGCTGATCACAAGGGGAGCACCCTCCTGGGGTCAAAATCAACCAAGATAATGCAGAGATGAGAGATTGAAAGAGAAACCCCCACTCCAGATGGCATTGATTGAGTTCCTATAACCAGCGGACCCTATGTCTGCCTTTCAGTGTTATTTTGAAACACAACTTTCAGCAAAGAAAAAGGAATCATAGGATTTTTTTTCTTTTCCATATCACACAGTGTTTAGTTTTCTCTGCATTTGCAGGATCTCACCGATAAAATGCTTCCCGTTTTCTTCACTCATCCATGAATGACTTCTGGTCCTCACAAGGGTTACCATGGAGACCTGAATTAGGGGGCTCCACACCTCTTCTCCATTCTTGTCTTGCTTGCAGAGATGAAGTCAATCGAAAGACAACAGATTAGTGAAAATGAGATAGCAAGTTTATTTATGAAACACCCGTGAGCAGGAAACTACAGGCAGCCGCGCAGCTAGTCTAAATGCCAGACCTATAGAGGAAATAAAGTTAGTAAGTTTGTTAGCAAGTTTGTTCTATACACTTGAGCTGAGGCTACAAGTGAGCCCTCAGGTAATCTGAGTCCACCCACTCTTGGGGCTCAGGGGTTATATACTTTACTCAGCTTCTAGGTACCCCTCCTTCTCCTGCTACTAAACCTTGGGAATAATATACAGCTACAAAGGCTTTCTTTCTCAGCTAGTAAATGCTTTTTTGTCTTAGAAATTGCTACAGAGTCTCCCTTTCCCAGTACGCAGAGTTTCAAGGACTCTCTTCCTCCTCAGTGCTATCTTTGCTTGTGATGTTCAGAACACTCTGCAATCTTATCAGAATGGGCTCAGGACTACTGAGTAGTGTGTGAAACATATCTCCCTCCTCTTCCCTGCCTTAGTTTACTACCTGTCCTGTCTAACCACCCTCCTCCCTCCTTATTTTCTGTAAGTCTGTTCATTCTACTCCTTTTCAAATGTACTTGTGATCCAGAATTGTCTTATTTCTTTGTAGGCCTATTTCCTTCCTGAAATACAAGCTCTCCAGGGAAAGGAATTATTAATTTCATATCCACAGAACCTACTCAATTTAATTTCTGGAACATAGTAGGTACTCACACTAATTGTAGAGGCAGTGTGTATGGTGCTGTGGAGAGAACTATAAAGCAAGCACAACCAGGTTCACACTACCTCACTCTCTACAGTACAGAACATCTCAGCACTTCAGTGTCCCCATATGTAAAACAGTAATAACAGCTGTCATGACCATGGTGAAAATTTAAAATGTTTAATACATGTCTATGTGATGTCTAGTTACAGAAAGCCCTCAATAATCATTCATTTTTTTTCAACTCCATTCCCAATACACATGGTGTAAGTTGATATTTGAGACAGGAGGTAATGAGAAGGTGATAGAGGAGTATAGCTTTGGGGAGAAAAAGAGGCCGAATTTAGATGACATAAAGTAAAAACAAATTTTGGCAAAGGTCCAGATAGATAAAGAACACACATAATTAAATGTAATCTAGAAGATTTGAGGACTAAGAACGACCACTGATGGTCTCATCATGACCCAGAAAAAAAGCACAGACCATGTTATCAGCTAGTTAAGAAATCCTCCTTCGAAGTTCTAAACAATGTAACATGGTAGTGATGATGAACCACAATCGAACTGCTGTGAACATGTTGACTAGTCAGATTCCAATTCTCTGTTAGGGCCTCCATCAACCATTCCAGGAATTAATTGCCCAAATTAGCTGTAAGCCTTGAGCTCATTGATAAACAATTTAATGATGACTCATGGCATACAGCAACAGCAAAAAGGAAACAGCTGAATATCCCAGGTGAGGTAGATCCAGCTTACAAATGTTAATATAGTATTTAGTTGGTACAATTCTCTCTCTAATTACTTAAGGTCTCAGGCTTTCCTATAAAATTTCCACTGAACTCTTCTGATGAAATATATGTCAGGAATAAGTCTAAATATCAAAAAAGTGGAGGTTGAAACATCTGTTCAATACATGGATAGTGCACAGGTCAATGAGTGAAATATCTTAGCCCACTAATCTCTTTTTCAATACTAGGAAACACTTAAGCTTAATTATGACAATGCAGGTCCACTGATGGAGTGGACAGTGCCTATAAGGTCAACGAGATTATATGTAGAGTATCTATAATAGAAACTACATTTCCATTCAAGCAGTATGAATCCAGGTACACACATTTAGACAAAGAGTGTGGCATCTTGATTATGGGAACTTGGTAAATGGATACTTCTACATGACTGGTTTTCTTTTGAAAGTTGATTTCATAATTTTATATATACTTTTAAGTATCTTCAGTGGAATTCTTTCCATAATAAATCACTTACTTGCCTGACTCCATAAACAAAAATTATTAATGACTCAAGTTTATCATTATAAATAACAATTATTAAAACCTGAAACACTTGAATGCCATTTGAACTAATATTTTCATTACTGGGAATGTATCTTTATTGCATAATCATAAAGGCTCATAAAGATTTTACTGTAAGGATATTCATATAAAATTGATTACATAAATGATTATAGCATGCACACCCCAAACCATTAAAATAATATAGATAAATATGCATTTACAATATTTTTACAAAGTAAAAATGGCAATGAACATGTCACACTTCAAGAAAGAAAAAATAAATATTACTATGAAAATATGAATTGTGGTATTAAGCAATGATACAGTGATGACCTTAAAACCTATTGATGAGCATGGAGCTGTTTGTTCTAGTGTGTGTGCGCGCGTGCACACACACACACACACACACACACACAAAACAGGCTCTATTATTGTCCTTTTCAGGTCTTGTACCTAACTTTTGAGATTTTCTGCCCTTCTCCATTGTTGTAGGGCTATCCGCTCTTCCTTCTCATTACTGACAATGTACCTGCTCTTAGCAGCCCTCCTCCATTTTCATTCTTTTAGAGTTATGAGATTGAATAGGACATCAGTGATCATTGAAACTGAACACCTTCCAAATGCTCAGGGTACCTCATTGACAACTCTGCCAAATGCCACCCAGCCCATCTTGTACCTATCCACTTATGACAACTTGTTTCCTCCTCTGACTATGAATCCTTTCAATTTTGTGAAATTCTTATCTATTTGTCCCCTTACAAAGTTCCCTTTTTGGTTTACTGATAGCCCTTGAGGCCATTCAATTCTAAACTCCTTTCCAATCACAGTTCTTTAAATATTAAAAATAACTATCATGGTACCCAAATATTTCTCTTTTCCTTCATTTTTCATTCATTCAATGAATGTAAATTCATTATTTACTCCGTACTTTGCGTTGGTCACTGCTGTAGACACTGAGACTATAGTTATGAATAAAACCAGTAAGGCCCCTGTCCTCATGAAAATCACATTCTATGAGAAAGAGATAATTCAAAATAGTATTTGCCTGTGGAGAATATACATAACAGTATTCCTAGATGAAATGCAAGGGAGAATGAAAAGAGATAAAAAGTTTTCTGGGTAACAAAAATCAAAATTAGGAAGTCTGTACTCCGAACATCAGAACCTACAGTTCATGTTTCCTTGCCTTTGGAAAATCCAGTGAATCTCAAAGTGTGGTTCTATACCCACGCAAACTGGATTTTGGCCACTTGGCACCTTTAATACACATGACTCAATGATTTGTGTTGAAGGAAACAGGTTTTTATTAACAGGTTTCCAACTTGGCGGATGGGGGTGTGCTTAAGAACCTCTTGCTCTGTGCTCTTCTCTCCCATGATACCCAGAATTTCCCTTGCTCCCCAAAAGACTATAAGCTAAAACCATTGCCTGTAAATTCCCATTTCCTTATCTGTCCTTAAGCCAGTCACACAAACAGACCTCTGTCTTGTCTGGAATGTGCACTCGTGGGTTTCAGAGTCACCATCTTCTTGCAGCAGTTTTCTCTTTCAGGATTTGGCCTGCACTGCTCTCAGGCTCCATGCAGCAGTCCAGAAATATGCACCAGGCTACACTGGATCATGGTGTCCCAGAGGCTGGAGCCCAGGGAGGCACACATCCCCGAGTGGGATCCTGCCTCCAGGAGTGGGCTACCAGCCATGCAGGGTCTAAGCCCCTGGTGGGCTTGGCGTATCGTCATCATATGAGTGCTCCTGTCTGTGCACACAGTAGGGCCAGAGGCCCAGAATGTCCAAATGCTAAAAGCTTGGAGTGAGGGCTTGCACCAAGCTCCAAATCAAGGGAGTGACTTCTCTGTATGAAGCACGAGAGAGAGAGAGAAACTTGCCTTTAGAGACACCCAAAAACGAGTGGACCTGCCTCCCTCTGCCAAGCCAGACCAGTTTCAGAATATGCCACTCAAAAGTACCGTCCTTCAACCCTGGCTTATGTGGCTCAGTGGATTGAGTGCTGACCTTCAGACCAAAGGGTCACTGGTTGGTTTCCCAGTCAGGGCACATGCATGGGTGGTGGGCCAGGTCCCCAGTAGGGGACACATGAGAGACAACCACACGTTGATGTCTCTCTCCTTCTCTTTCTTTCTCTCATCCTCTTTCTAAAAATAAATAAAATCTTTTTAAAAATTCAGCAAGACAAAGAGGTGTCAGCTATAAAAAAAAAATTACTATCCTTCAGAGACACAGAAGTCTGCAGCTCAGCATTCCCCGTTACTGTTCAGCTCTAAGCTGAACACCTCTCATGAGTCTGTGTGCACCTGCCTGAATCCTTCTCACAGTGTCAGTTTCTCCCCCCCAGAACTGCCTTTACTTCAGCCATCAGCTTACCCGTGTGTCTGTGTGCTTGGCCAGGCAAGTTGCCCCCTGCACCCCCAGCTCTGCTGCCATCTTCTGTGCAGGAGGGTTGCTGAGGGTGTTTCCAAAGGACCCACAGACCTTGTGTTTCTTGGCGTGCTGCCATTTAAAGGCTCCGCTCAGAAATTCCTGCACTACTGAATATCTGGCTCTTCCTATGGTGCATCAGTGTCTGCCATTTTTGTCAGCTCCTTAGTGTCTTTGACCCTCTTTTGGCTGCCATCTTTGGTCAGGGCAAGAGTTTCCCAGTCACCCACAGGCACCTAGGGTGGGCATCCAACACCCTCAGCTTACCCAGGTGCCATATGATCTCTCTCCCAGACTGGCTATGTAACAAGTCATTCTGCTGGTGCACATTCTCACATTCTCCTTTACAATTTGCCCTGGGCAGCAGCTTTCTTCTGCAGCCCCTCCCTTCAGGAAATCATGGGCTGTTTTATCTGCCTTTATTATGCAATGTGCCTCAAAGGCTGTGACTGCTCTGTGGGCATCCTTCTCCACCTTTTGAAGGATTTGGAGTGGTGTTCCTCTATTTTCCTGGGACCTCTGCTCTGACCTATCCAATTAGTCTCTGGACCAGCAGCATTAGCAAAATCTGAGAATGTGTTAGAAATGCCGTCTCAGGCCTCACCCTAGATCTGTTGAATCAGAATCTCTGAGGGTGGGGTCCAGCAACCTGTGTTTTAACAAGCTTCCCAAGTAATTCTGGCATACGATATTCAAATTTGGGGACTACCGCCCTGTGGTTCTTAAACCAGAAACAGAGGTATCATCTGGAAGCTACGAAGAAATTCAGATTCTTGGGCCCTGCCTCAGACTCATAGAATCAGAATATGCAGTTTAACAAGATCCTCAGGTGATTCCTCTGCGTGTTAAAGTTTGGAAAGCATGGGGTTGCTGTTCTGCCACGATCTTCAGCCTTGGCTACATAATGAAACCACCTGGGGATATTTAAAGGGCTACCTCCAGAGATTCTGATTTTACTGGTCTGGGGTGCTGTTTAAGCACCAGAGATTTTTTCAAAGCTTCCCAAGTGATTCTAATGGGCAGTCAAGGTTGAGAACCACTGCTGTAAATCCTCAAACAATATATTTACTTTTATTTCTAACAGGCTTCTTTATATGATTTCCAACTTTGCAGGAAATCTTTATCTGCATTAATGGAAGACCTGCCTAGGTACAGAGATCCCTATTTCATGATCAGATCAAACCCAAAACACCACCTTCATCTCTGGAGAAGAATGTAGCAAAACTAGAGCATGTTTAGAGAGATTAGGACCAAAGGAACCAACACAAATCATTCCTGTGAGAAATGGTTATAGGAATTTGTAATGTTTGGGCAGCCAGAATGATCGTTTAAAATGTAAATCAGATTTTATCACTGCCACACCTATCACTTGCGTTTGGAAAGAAATCTTTCGCCAAGTTCCTTTGTGATCTGGTGCTGCCATCTCCCACCTCAACTAGAATCCTTTGCTCCTCTCACCCTCTCCAGCCACCATGTCCCCTTTATTTCTCTGATCACTGAGAGTTTTCTTGTGAGAGTGACTTTAACCTCTATTTCTTCTGCCTGTAGTGCTTTTCCTTTGACTTCCGTGGGTGAAGCTTCAACTTTCGTGTCTCTACTCAGATAAGGTGCCTTTCCTATCTACTCAGTCCCTCCAGCACATTTCTGGAACAAAAACCTAATTAGTTCTTCCTGACACCTACTAGGATCTATAATTACATTCTTTACTTGTCTATTTTCTTATTTATTACCTTCCCTGGAATGCAAATTAATAAAAATATATGCTACTAAAGTGATGAGAATTGAGTAATAAGAGAAAATATAGTGAATTGCTCTTCCAGCACCAAGTGTTTCTTAGTAAGCATTTTTCTGAATAATATTTTTCCTTCAGGCTCATCTACATACCAAAAAGTTTACAGGTATATTACACTTCCTCAGTTATATATATTTCTGATGTAACATTATTAATTTATTTTTATGTGTATTATTTATGTGTATTTAAAATATTAAACCAGAAAGTCTCTATTTTCCCTGTATAAATATTTGTTTACTCAATTAATAAAATTTTTGTTGATGTCCAGAAACTACAAAATAATATATGATTGTCTATAAGATAGATATAAAAACCTATGAAGCTTAGCACTTGTATGTGACTCAGTTAAGAATTCATAGAGTTATAATATAATCAAAAGCTTTTTTAAAAACCCTAAAACAACTGTGGCACAATTCAGCTCAAAAATAGCGTGAATTCTTACAGCTCTAAATTATAGTATGAAGATGCAAACTAAACACTTGTCAAACCAGACATGGGAGGATCGGTGATTGGAAAGTTCCAGTGTTCTATCAATTACCTCCTATTTTCAGAACAAAGGACAATAATAAAGGGTACACAATGGAGTTCTTTCTACTCAATTTAAAATGTCAGATTATTTTTTAACCCTCCTGATTAGAAACCCTTTGAAGGATAACTCCCTGCCACAAAAAAAAAAGAAAGAAAGAAAGAAAGAAAGAAAAGAAAAAAGAAAAGAAAAAGTTCCTTTCCAGCTCCATTTTATTGAGTTATTTTTAAGAAAATAAAAGAGGACTTCCGGTCAAATGGAGGCATAGGTAGACACACTGTGCATCCTCACACAACCAAAATTAAGGACAACAAAGATTCAGAAACAAAAAAACAACCAAACCTGACAGAAAATTGAACTGTAAGGAAGTTCGACAACCATTCATCCAGACCAGTAGGAGGGGAGGAGTAGGTCACAGCATGAGAAAGCGGTGGTTGGTGTCCCGGGCACACAGGCAGTGGCTAGCAGACCCCAGGCACGCAATGTGGCTTGCTGACCTTGGACACACATTTGCGTGCATATAAACCAGGCAAAAACCAGGAGACCCACCACCCAACCCTGGGCACCAGCGCCAGGAAATAAAGCCTAAAAGCCCCAATTGAAAACACTTGTGGGGGTTGAGGTGCTGGGACAGACTCCTAGCATCACAGGAAAGTTAGTTGGAGAGACCCACAGGGTCCTAGAATGTACACAGGCCCACCCACCCTGGCGGCAGCACCAGAAGGGCCCAGTTTGCTTTTGGAAAGCGGCAGAGGGGTCTGGGATATGAGAGAGAGCAGAGCAAGCACCACTGTTCCCTCTTGGACCCTGCCCCCATATACAGCGTCACAACCCAGCAACTGGGTTGCCCCACCCTGGGAAACACCTGAGGCTCTGCCCCTCATAAGTAAAAGGCGCAACAAGACAAAAAAAAAATATATACCTCAAGCAGAAGAACAGATCAAAGCCCCAGAGCCAATACATCTAAGCGACCAAGAGATAGCCAACCTATCAGATGCATGGTTGAAAGCACTGGTGATCAGAATGCTCACAGAATTGGTTGATTTTGGTCGCAAATTAGATGAACAAATGAAGGCTACAATAAGTGAAATAAAGGAAAATGTACAGGGAACCAATAGTGATAGGAAGAAAACTGGGACTCAAATCAATGCAGTGGACCAGAAGGAAGAAAGAAACAACCAAACAGAAAAGAATGAAGAAACAAGAATTCAAAAAAAATGAGGAGAGGCTTAGGAACCTCCAGGACATCTTTAAATGTCCCAACATCTGAATTACAGGGGTACCAGAAGGGGAAGAGGAAGAGCAACAAGTGGAAAACTTATCTGAACAAATAATAAAGGAGAACTTCCCCAATGTGGCAAAGGAAATAGACTACCAGGAAGTCCAAGAAGCTCAGAGAGTCCCAAAGAAGTTGGACTCGAGGAGGAACACACCAAGGCACATCATAATTACATTAGCCAAGATTAAAATGCAGGAGAGAATTCTAGAAGCAGCAAGGGATAAAGCCAGAGTCACCTACAAAGGAGTTCCCATCAGACTGTCAGCTGATTTCTCAAAAGAGACCTTACAGGCAAGAAGTGGCTGGAAAGAAGTATTTGAAGTCTTGAAAGGCAAGGACCTACATCCAAGATTGCTGTATCCAGCGAAGCTTTCATTTAGAACGGAAGGGAAGATAAAGTGCTTCTCAGATAAGGTCAAGTTAAAGGAGTTTATCATCACCAAGCCCTTATTATATGAAATGTTAAAGGGACTTACTTAAGAAAAAGAAGATAAAAAATATGATGGTAAAAATACAGCAAACTTACAGATATTAATAGCCACACCTAAAACAAAAGCAAACTGAGCAAACCGCTAGAAGAGGAACAGAACCACAGAAATGGAGATCACATGGAGGATTAGCAACAGGGGAGTGGGAGGAGGAGAGAGGGGGAAAAGATACAGAGAATAAGTAGTATAGATGGTAGGTAGAAAATAGATAGGGGGAGGGCAAGAATAGAGTGGGAAATATGGAAGCTAAAGAATTTATGATACATGGACATGAACTAAAGGGGGGAATCTGGGTGGGAAGGGGGTGCAGGGTGGAGGGGAATGAAGGGGGGAAATGGGACAACTGTAATAGCATAATCAATAAAATAAAATTTAAAAAAAAGAAAGGAGAAAAATTGACTTAAGGACTTACTCGTAATAAATCTATTTTGGCAGAAACCCAAACGGAAACTAGAAGTTTCACATTAGAAAATGAGATTTGACTGACATCTTGCTTTACACCAGTCTTGACAATTTAAGAAAATCAGTGAGTTAGCATGGAGTGCCATGCAAAGAAGTATAGGAAAAACAAAGTATATACCAAGATTCAGATTCCCTGTGGTAAATGTTAGAAAGGTAAATTTGGGCAGTGAATTCCATGATATACTAATTTTTTTGAATTGTCTTTTTTTTTTCTGGCATGCAGTTTCTCAAGCAATTGTCTTTTTCTGTAGCGTGCAACCAGTTTCATAACTTCTTTATTGTCATTTACTAGAATACCCAGTATTGAACAGCTCCAGGATCCACGGCTGGAACTGCATTCCTGAAGTCAACAGATTATTAGTATTGCAGGTGCACTGTCTTATTTTTTTCTCAAAGTAAATTAGCCATTGCCAGCAACCCTTGGGGGCAATTAGATTTTGGCAGCTGGGAAAGCAAAATAACCAAAAGCGCCTGTAACCAAAGTAGCTCTACCTAGTTATTATTCATCAGGCCAATACTAAGTGTGTATAATTTCTTCCATGACAAGAGATGGGAGAAACTAGAATTAAATTATTGATAGGCAACATTGCTTTAAAAATGCCATTGGGGGGGGGAACAAGCCTAGAAAGTAAATTAAAAATGTAAGAAATGATTGGAAGAAAATGCTACCTATAATTCTACACAAGTCCCTTAAGCCAGTATCATTCAACATTTTTATTAAAAGCTTGAAGTAAAGATTTAGTACCAATCAAATTTATAAATTATCAGAGAATTATGTTTTTGAAAATTAATATTAAAATAAAATATGAGCCTGAGAAATTGGAAAATGGATTTAAAACAATAAAAAATAGTTCATTCAAATAGAAAAATGTGAAGTGATTCTCATAGAAAACAGTAAGTGCTGAGAAATACTAATGAGATCAGAACACCAAAGAGCATGAGAAAAAAATGGCAGGTGTCAATAATGTGTCACACTAAAATTCTATAATTCATGTTATTCTTCATTAAATATGTTATTTAACACAATTGAATGAATTTCATTTTAATGTTTTCACTAGTACCAACTGAAGTTCATTCTAGCAATATTATGTAATAAAAGAGACACAAACTGTATCGTTTAGAAGAAAAAAATGAATAAAATTTTAAGAAAGAAATCCCTTCACCGCAAAAGTTAAAGAGGGTAAAAAGGCAAAACAAAAATGATGGAACTCTTCATTTTCTTCATACATAAATGAAAAGCAGTACTAGGTGTAATGGTCAAGACTTCAGAGTCATAGACCTGAGTTTGAATCCTACTTCTTCCATTTTCCTCTGTTCATTAAAAAATGAAAAAAAAAAAAAGCATGACTTAGTAAGGCACCTCACCTTCTAAATTTCCACATCTGCACAACGCAGGAAAAAATGATATCTAGTACTGCAGGATTGCAGTAAAAATTAAGTGAGATAATGATGCAATTTACATCACCTGCATTAAGGGAATTTAGTTACCATTATGATTTTCTAAAGGCCAAAACTGGTAATACTAAAATAGATCCCAACTATGGATTAGTTTAAAACCAAGTCATTCTTTCCGAAAAATTAAGGGAATGGTCTAAATCAGATTCCCAAAACCTGCAAACAGAACTTGTTTATAGTATTTTATTCCAATTCACAAGTAGTGCCTTTTGTTCCTGGGCAAAACTTACAGTTTGTTCTCACTCTTTATCTTTTGTGCCTTAAATTTAACTTCTAAGATTTCTAAATTCAAGATGTTCTTTCCTACCTAAAACATATATCCTCACTTTTTTCTTATTCCACATACATATAATTTGTGGTCTACTGTTTTCTAGTCTCTTTAAGAAAAAGCCTACACTTTTTATCACTTGTCTGACTGCTTTGATCAAATTTTGGATGTCCTAATTTGCATATAAAATGTGAAGCACTCTGAGAGATGTTGGTAGGACATTTGGGAAAAATGTAGACAAATAACCTATAAAACTATAATTAAATGCACTATTTCACATATTTTAATACATAGGGTCAAGCACACGTAACGCCCCTTTTTTATTACAAAATCATTTATTACAAAATCATACATAATTCTGTAACATAACAATATCACACTCAAGCACATCGTATTACATTGTAGCTGAAACGTTCAAGCTGCTGTCCATCTCGTGAGAGACATTCACATACCCTACCAACCATGCTCAATCAGGTGTTACTTAGGCCAGACCCTGGCTATTTATAAAAAAAAAGAAAAAAAAAAAAGGCTTTGTGTAGCATTAGGCAAATTTACTAAAGAAAGTTATGGTCTTTTGAATCCACTGGACATCTGCATGACATACCCAGCAGCCTTTCATGAGTCCTGAATCCCACCACCAAAACACAGACTATCTGAAGTGTCACAGGAAAGAAGACCTGGTTCCAGGTTAATAATGATCAATCAGTTAGTAATGTGAAAGCTGTTAAAAATATGTATGTAGAAAGAAGATGGTGGCGTGGTAGGAGGGAGGAGATTCCACTTCCCCCTACGCACGGGAGAAAAGTCTGGCCGATCTATGGAGGAACAGAGCAAACAATCAACAGTAACACAGCATATTTGAAAATAGGAGATTGAAAATTGTAGCAGACATTGAAAAAGCAGATGGTAAGGAGAGTACTTTAGAACAATAAGAGCCCAGGGATCAGCACGGAGACCATGGGGGCTGAGGCCCTGGGCTGGTGCTTGCCAGGCCTGCCACAGGACTCTAGGGAGGGAGCCAGTCAACTGCTCCCTCCAAAGCCAAACATGATTTCAGTGGCACCGGGAGACACCTGGTTACTTGAAGTCTCACAGAGAGGAGTTAAGGTTTCAGTGGCAAACACGCTAGGGATGTGAGCAAACACACATAGCCCTGGGAGGAGTGCATGCCGGACCTCGTGTGACCAGAGGCACCTGTGCCCCACCGGATACGGCTGCACAACCATAGGTACCCGTGCATGTGCGTGAACGGAAACCCATAGCTCATGCCGGGAACTGGGGGAATGCGAGCGATTTGTGGGAAACCCGAAGCTCACACCTGTGAAATTAGGGTGAGTGCATGTAAAGCAGGAAATCTGGAACACACACCTGAAAACTAGGGGTAGGCGCATGCCACGTAGGAGACCCGAGCTCACACCCATAAACTTGGGAAAGTGTGCACTCCTCAGAGGCTCAGAACATACACCCAAGGCCCTGTGCGGAGAGGTGCCGGGCTAGCTCTGGGGAGAGTGCATGGCTACCCCTGGGGAGAGTAGCCCAAAGATAACTGAGTGCTGAACAGGGAGAAAAGCAAGACCGTCACCCCTCTGCTGTTGCAGCCAGCAAGACCAGAAAATCCAGCTTGGCAAGTTTAAAAACAGCAAGAGTGTGTGTGTGTGTGTGTTTTAATAATTTTTTATTTTTTTCATTATTTTTATCTTTTTTACTCCTCAACTCCATTTGCTTCTCTTTACTTCTTTCTTGTTTAATTCCTTCTTCCTTTGTTTTCAATTTTATCTCTTCTTCCTTCCTCTTTTTTCTTTTTTGTTTCTTCTTTTTTCATTTTTTTATTCCTCTTTTCTCTTTTTAAATACCCATGAGTGCGACAAAAAAAAAAAAAAAAAAAAAAAAAAAAAAAAAAAAAAAAAAAAAAAAAAAAAAAAAAAAAAAAAAAAAAAAAAAAAAAAAAAAAAAAAAAAAAAAAAAAAAAAAAAAAAAAAAAAAAAAAAAAAAAAAACAAACCTATAACTGTGAAAAGAACAGAGTTGGTCCAAAAGAGGGGGCATTCCACATCTCAGACAGGGGAAACTGTGAACACCAGGATACCCAAAGGAGACTGCACCACTGAATCTCACAGGTATTCTACCATGGAAGTTCACACCATAAACCCAGGGAGCCAGAACAGATCAATTTAAGAAGCTGAGGATAACAAGAAGAGTATCACAAACAATGGGAAGAAAAAGAAACAATCCCCAAATGAAAGAACAGGAGGAAGCCCCAGAAAGAATGCTAAATGAAATGGAGGCAACTCAACTATCAGATTTTGAGTTCAAAGCAATGGTTGTCAGGAAGCTCCATGAGCTCTCAATGAGCTACCAGAAACTACAGGGAAGCTACAATGAACTCACTGCAAACTATATCAGCATGAAAAAGGAAATAGAAACTATCAACAAGGGCCAAGAGGAAATGAAGAATACAATGGAGAACACAGTGGAAGAAATGAAAAGCAGAATCAATGAAGCAAAAGATCGGATCAGTGAGTTGGAGGACAAAGTAGAAAAATATACCCAGAAAGAGCAAGAAAAGGAAAAGAGGCTCAGAAAGAATGAAGAGGGATTAAGAGAAATGCAAGACAATATGAAACGTAATGATATCCATATAATAGGGATACCAGAAGGAGAAGAAGAAGAGTAAGGGATAGAAAACCTATTTGAAAAATTAATGATGGAAAACTTTCCTAATTTGATGAGAGAAAAAGTCACACAAATCCAGGAAACACAGAGAGTCCCAATCAAGAGGAACCCAAAGAGGCCCACTTCAAGACACATCATAATTAAAATGGCAAAATTCCAAGACAAAGAGAGAATCTTAAAGGCAGCAAGGGAAAAAAAGGAAGTAATATATAAGAGAGCCCCGATAAGGTTAGCAGCTGACTTCTCAATGGAAACACTCCAAGCCAGAAGAGAATGGCAAGAAATATTCCAAGTAATGATAACCAAAGGCCTGTAACCAAGACTACTTTACCCAGCAAGGTTTCCAATCAAGATAGAAGGCCAAATAAGGAGCTTCCCAGACAAAAGAAGTCTAAAAGAATACACCTCTACCAAACCAGCTCTGCAAGAGATACTAAAGGGCCTGCTTTAAGGAAAGGAAGGAAAGGAGAAAGAGAGGGAAAGGAACACAGGTACAAAAATGGCAATGAATAAGTACCTATCAATAATAACCTTAAACATAAATGGATTAAATGCTCCAATCAGAAGGCATAGAATAGCTGAATGGATAAGAAAGCATGACCCACACATATGCTGCCTACAAGAGACCCACCTCAGGACAGAAGACTTACACAGACTCAAAATGAAGGGCTGGAAACCAATCTTCCAAGTAAATGGACAGGAAAAAAAGCCAGGGTAGCAATACTCATATCAGACAAAATAGACTTCAAAAGAAGAACCATAAATAGAGACCCAGAAGGTCACTTCATAATACTCAAGGGAAGAATCCACCAGGAAGACATAAACATTGTAAATATATATGTACCCAACACAGGAGCACCTAAATACATCAAGAAAATCTTAGAGGACTACAAAAAAGATATTGACAACAACACAATTATGGTTGGGGATTTTAACACCCCACTGTCAAAAATGGACAGATCTTCCAAACAAAATATTAACAAAGATATTGTGGCATTGAACAACACTCTAGATGAAATGGCCTTAACTGATATATATAGAGAGCCCTTCAACCCAAAGAAACTAAATACACATTCTTTTCAAATGCATATAGAACATTTTCAAAGATAGACCACATGATAGGACACAAAACAAATCTCAACAAATTCAAGAAAACTGAAATCATACTAAGCATTTTCTCTGACCACAAAGGACTGAAACTAGAAACCAGCCTCAAGGGGAAAAACCCAAAATCCTCAAAATCATGGAGATTGAATAACAATGTATTAAACAATGAATGGGTAAAGAATGAAATTAGGGAGGAAATCAAAAGGTTTCTGGAAACAAATGAAAATGAACTCACAATGACCCAAAACTTATGGGACACAGCAAAGGCAGTCCTGAGATGGAAGTTCGTAGTGATACAGGCCTACCTAAAAAAGACAGAAACATTTCAAACAAACAACTTAACCCTACACCTACAAGAACTTGAGGAACAACAACAAAGACAGCCCAGAGCAAGTAGAAGGAAGGAAATAACCAAGATCAGAGCAGAATTAAATGACATAGAGACGAAAAGCACAATTCTAAGGATCAATGAATCCAGGAGCTGGTTTTTTGAAAAGATAAACAAAATCAACAAGCCTTTAAGCAGGCTCATCAAAAGAAAAGAGAGAAAAGACCCAAATAAACACAATCAGAAATGAAAGAGGAGAGATTACAACTGACACCACAGAAATAGAAAGGATTGTAAGAAATTACTATGAAGAACTGTATGCCAAGAAATTTGAAAACCTAGGTGAAATGGACAAGTTTCTAGAAAAATATAATCTCCCAAAACTCAATGGCGAAAAAAGCAGAAAGCCTGAACAGACCAATAACAGCAGATAAAATAGAAGCAGTAATCAAAAAACTCCCAACACACAAAAGCTCTGGACCGGATGGTTTCACAGGAGAATTTTACAAAGCATTTAAGAAAGAGTTAACCCCTATACTTCACAGACTATTTGAAAAAATCCAAAAATAATGGAAGTCTCCCAAACTCTTTTTATGAAGCCAGCATCATCCTAATCCCAAAACCAGATAAAGACACAACTAAGAAAGAAAACTTAAGGCCAATACCGCTGATGAACATAGACACTAAAATCCTCAACAAAATTTTGGCAAACTGCATCCAACAATACATTAAAAAGATCATACATCATGACCAAGTGGGATTCATCCCAGGGATGCAAGGATGGTTCAGCATTCCCAAATCAGTAAATGTAATACATCACATAAACAAAAGCAAAGACAAAAATCATATGATCATATCAATAGATGTAGAAAAAGCATTTGATAAGGTACAGCACCCATTTATGATAAAAACACTTAGCAAAGTGGGAATAGAGAGAGCATTCCTCAACATAATAAAGGCCATATATGAGAGACCTACAGCCAACATCATACTCAATAGGCAAAAACTAAAATCTTTTTCACTAAGATCCAGAACAAGACAAGGTTGTCCACTTTCACCAATTCTATTTAATATGGTATTGGAAGTCTTAGCCACAGAGATTAGACAAGAAAAGGAAATAAAATGCATCCAAATTGGAAAGGAGGAAATAAAACTATCATTGTTTGCAGATGACATGATAGTGTACATAGAAAATCCTACAGACTCAGCCAAAAAGCTGCTCAACCTAATAAATGAATTTGGCCAAACAGCAGGATACAAAGTCAATATCCAAAAATCAAAGGCATTTTTGTATACAAACAATGAAACAGCAGAAGCAGAAATCAAGGAAAAAATCCCATTTGATATAGCAAAAAGAAAAATAAAATACCTAGGAATAAACCTAACCAAGGAGGTAAAAGACCTGTATGCAGAAAACTACACAACACTGAAGAAAGAAATCACAAACAAACAGAAACATATACCATGTTCACGGATCAGAAGAATTAACATCATCAAAATGTCCATACTACCCAAAGCAATTTACAGATTCAATGCAATACCTATTAAAGTACCAATGGCATATTTCACAGACACAGAAAAAAACACTTCAAAAATTTATATGGAACCATAAATGACCTTGAATAGCTGCAGCAATTTTGAGAAAGAAGAGCAAAGTAGGAAGGATCACAATACCTGACACCAAACTGTATTACAAGCCTGCTGTAATCAAAACAGCCTGGTACTGGCATAAAAACAGGCATATGGACCAGTGGAATAGAATAGAAAGCCCAGAAATAAACCCAAGTCTCTATGTCAATCAATATTTGACAAAGGGGTCAGCAACATAAAATGGAGTAAAAATAGCCTCTTCAACAAGTGGTGTTGGGAGAACTGGACAGCTATGTACAAAAAAATGAAACTCGAGCACCAACTTACACCATACACAAAAATAAATTCAAGGTGTATAAAAGATTTAAATATAAGCCGTGACACTGTTAAAGTCCTAGAGGAGAACATAGGCAGGAAAATCTCAGATATTTCACGCAGCAACATTTTTACTGATATGTTCTTTAAAGCAAGGGACATAAAGGAAAGAATAAACAAATGGGATCTCATCAAAATAAAAAGCTTCTGTGCGGCTCAAGAAAACAGTATTAAAATAAAAAGAGAACCAACTGTATGAGAAAACATATTTGCCAATGATACCTCAGCAAGGGTTTAACCTCCAAAATATATAAAGAACTCACATGACTCCACTCTAAGAACACAAGCAAACCAATTAAAAAATGGGCAAAGGACTTGAACAGACACTTCTCCAAGGAGGACATACAGAGGATCCAGAGACACATGAAAAGATGCTCAGTATCACTAGCTATCAGAGAGATGCAAATTAAAACCACAATGAGATACCACTTCACACCAGTCAGAATGGCCATCATAAACAAAGCAACAAACAACAAGTGTTGGAGAGGTGGTGGAGAAAAGGGGACCCTAGTGCACTGTTGGTGGGATTGCAGACTGGTACAACCACTATGGAAAGCAGTATGGAATTTTCTAAGAAAACTAAAACTGGATCTACCTTTTGACCCAACAATTCCACTGCTAGGATTATATCCTAGAAACCCTGAAACACCAATCCAAAAGAACCTATGCACCCTAATGTTCATAGCAGCACAATTTCCAATAGCCAGGTGTTGGAAGCAACCTAGGTGCCCATCAGTAAATGAATGGATCAAGAAACTATGGTACATTTACACAATGGAATTCTATGCAGCAGAAAGAAAGAAGGAGCTCCTACCGTTTGGAACAGCATGGATGGAACTGGAGAGCATTATGCTAAGCGAAATAAGCCAGGCAGTGAAAGACAAATACCATATGATTTCACCTTTAACAGGAACCTAATCAACAAAACAAACAAACAAGCATAATACAACCAAAGACACTGAAATTGAGAACAGGCTGACAGTCACCAGAGGGGAGAGGGGAGGAAATTTCAGGGGAAAAGGGGAAGGGTTTAGAGCAACAAGTATAAAAGATACATGGACAAAAACTAGGGGGGATAGAAATGGGAGAGAAGTGGGGAGCACTGGGGCAGTGGGCTGGGATGGGAATAAAATACAGAAAACTGTACAAGAACAACAATTAAAATAAAATTTAAAAAAGAAAAAATATATATGTAAGAAAAAAGAAAATAATCTAGACTTCATCTGCAAATAAATGAAATTGATTTTTAAAATCTCATATTTTTACAAGCAATATGAGAATTCAGGGTTGGAGACAGCAAACCTCATGATATTAGGTGAGGAAAAAAAAATTTAAAGATGTTACTTATTTAATTTTAGAGAGAGAAAGGGAAATCTGTCAGAGGAACATCAACTGGTTGCCTCTCACATGCTCCCTACTGGGGACCTGGCCTGCAACCCAGGCATGTGCTCTGACAGAGAATTGAACCAGCGACCTTTTGGTTCACAGGCTGGCATTCAGTCCACTTAGCCACACCAGCCAGGGCCAGGCAAAGAAATGTTAAACGGATATTAACTAGGGAGCTTAACAGAAATAAGTCCAAACCTAAACCTATTAAGTTCAACACCAAATTCTTGCTTTTCTCCCCAGACAAGATTTAGATTTACAGGAGACCTCTGCTCCCATTATTTTGTGTTCAAAGAAATTGCTAAACCAAAGTACCACTTTGCCCTTAAATATTCAAGATAACTCACCTTTGCCCTTCTTCAATGACTCAGATAAGAGCTCTCTCTATCCTTCCCCAGGACTCCCATAGGAGGACTTCATGGCTCCCTTGCCTACCTGCCTCTCTCCCATGGCCCCTTTCTTTTTCTTTGAGATGGTCCTCATTAACGAACTTTCTCCCTATTGCAACAGACTGAATAAAATCATCTCTTTAATTGTCTGTTGCATTCTGTCTTTGACACACCAAAAACCTCTTCTAACTCTTAGCTCAGTTGATGTCAGTCCATCTGTATGGTGGCTCAGGCTAAAAGCCTGAGTGTGATCTTTGTCTCTTCTCTCCCTCTCAAGCATCTCCATCTGATCTATCAAGAAATCCTTTTGAGCCTTGGCTGGTGTGGCTCAATAGATTGAGTGCCAGCTTGTAAACCAAAGCATCACTGGTTCAATTCCCAGTCAGGGCACATGCCTAGGTTGTGGGACAGGTCCCCAGTGCGGACATACAAGAGGCAACCACGCATTAACGTTTCTCTCTCTCTTTCTCCTTCCCTTCCCTTCAGTCTAAAAATAAAATAAATAAAATCTTTTAAAAATGTTGACTTAAATGTCAAAATATATCCAGAATCTAACCACTTCTACAATTTCTTTACTATTCATTGGTCTGAGCCACTGTCATCTCTTGCATAGATTATTAAAATAACCATCCCATTGTTTCTCAGCTTCCACTCTTGCCTGGCTGTGGTATATTCTCAACAAGCAACATGAATGAATGCCTAAAATTCAGATCATGTCATTTCTTTGCTCAAAATTCTCTGAAGGTTCCCAAATTCAGTCAGAATCCTTACAATGGCTTCAAATTTCTCTGTGATCTGGATCCCTATAATATCTCTAAAATCATGCATACCCTACCACTCTCCCCTTGTCACTATGTTCTGATAAAACCAATCTCTTTTCTCTTTCTTGAATATGCCAGCCATGCTCCCACATCAGAATCCCTGCACTGGCTCTGGCCTCTGCCTTGAACTCGCTTCCTTTGGATAGCTACATGGGTCATTCTGTCAACACCTCCAAGTGCTGGCTCAAATATCACCTTCTCAGTGAAGCCCACCTTAGCCACCCTTTTAAAAACTGTACATACAAACCAGTGTTCCACATCTCACTATTATGCTCCACCTTTCTCAGACCACTTTACTCCTTTTAATGCACTCTAGATAGAATGTCTTCATGTTTATTGTCTGTCTCTCCCTTGAGGAAGGAGGAACAGTTTTTAGTTTATTCATTTATATATATCTTAGTTCCTAACACTTTTTCTTTCCATTGATATATCCTTAGTACCTAGAAGAGTATTGGCACATAGTAGATGGTTCAATAAATATTTGCTGAACGATTGATTGGCTGAATAGCTGTCTGACTGAATGAATGAATAAGTGGATATAATAATATTGGCTATCTGTTTAAGGTTATTATTTGTGCAGTAATGAAGCTATGCACAGATGATCTGTATTATTTTCCATTATGATTCTATTGGACTTTTTCCACATCATTACTCCTAGTTCTCTTTCCTTGCTCTGAATGTGGCAGGAAACCACTAATATTATTATGTACCTGGTACCATTGACACCATTAATGCATTACCATAGGCACACAGCCCTAAATAAGGAAATGGCACAATCTAAGTTGTGAAATAGGCTAGAGCATACCCTTAAGATAATTCTGCTTGTGAATTCACTATAAACGTGGAGGCCTCCCATTGAAGGAGTGTATATCAAAATCTGCACTCCCACAATCAAGCCATGGGAGAAGAGCAGCAGAATGTACTCAGGTGAGGAAATAAGAGACTCTTCAGCTCTCTGTGCTATTGAGAAGATTGTCTTGACTAGACTGGAAGAGAACCGCAGATTTAATTTAAAATTTCTAAAAACAATTCTTAAGTTTTTTCCCAACCAGCTCATTTTCAATCCCCTTATTAATTGTCTTAATTTTACTTATCAGTGGCTCAAAACCTTTATGATGAATATCTGTGCATTCTAATGCCAGAACTTCCTAATAAACAACATAGAGCAATGAAATCTAAGAAACAACTGGACTTTGGAATCAGAGAGACTCAATTAAAATCCTGTATTATTTCTTATGTACCTATGAACAGGTTTTTAAATATTTCAACCTAAATTTCCTCCTCTATAAAAGGATAGCAATAATCTGTACTTCAGAGAAAGTTGTGAGGGTGCAGTTAGATTACCCCTGTGAGCTAGAAACCAGGTGTCAGGCCTAATAATAATTAAATAAATGCTGCTTCCTTGTCTTGCCTTCCTGAGGTTTGGGAACAACCAAAAAGTCTTCATCCAAATGCCAACTGGGAATTAAGGAACTCTGCCTTATAGATTACTAAAAATGTTCCAGCAGGTGCTTTCTGCCATAGCTTTGTCTATTCCTTGAACACTCAAGTGTTGTTCATACTGCTAAAAAACAAACACAAACAGAGGCCTGACTTGAAAATTCCCTGAGAAAAAAAACAGTTTTGTCATACAAGCAAAGTTTAATTTAGCTTATTTTGCAAAACATGCGAGGCTAACCCAACCTGGGTCATTTCTTCTGAAAATCATAAGTAGAAATTTACAATGTTCCCAGAAATTGACATAAGGTAACCACTAACACCAACTCTCTTTCACTTAAGAAAATTCTGCCCTGGCTAGTGTGGTTCAGTGGATTGAGCACTGGCCCACAATCCAAAAGGTCGCTGGGTCAATTCCCAGTCAGGGCATATGCCTGGGTTGTGGGCCAGGTCCCCAGTAGGGGGCACACTTTGATATTTTTCTCCCTCTCTTTCTCCCTCCTTTCCCCTCTCTCTAAAAATAAATAAAATCTTTTAAAAAAGAAAATTCTAATATTGTAACCAACCACTGTGAAAAATGAACAGTTGCTGCCCTCACACGAGCTGCTTTATGGTAATATACCTCTGAGCCTCATTTGTTCCATGTTTTTCTTTGTGTGTTCATGGTTTGCCAACTGTCTTTCTGGTGTGCGCACAATAAATTTTTACCAATTATTACTTCAGTGATTCACTGATTTTATTTTTTTCTAAATTGTTGACAACACCTTGGGACCTTGACCTCTGCCTGAAACCCCATTTCACAGGCCTTACGTGATACCTCCAAGAGTCCTTCCAATTAATGGGTTTTTGCCCTCATTTTTGTTACTCTCTACCATAGGCTCCTATTCCTTAAACTTTATAACATTACAGTTATTTTGTTTATTCACTTGTTGACCTATTTATTCTCCTACCACCAGAATGTACATTCTTAAGAATCGTTGTCTGAATTGTTTACAGCAGTATCCCCAGGACTTAGAAGATTGCCAGGCTCATTAGTGGGTGCTCAAAGTTTGCTTAATGGAAGAATTAAGGAGAGAATTTGCATTTGAGAATAGTTCAGTATCAGATCCTTTCTGCAACAAGGAGCAAGTATCCTGGATGCTGAATGCTTGCCAAAGGGTCTGGGGGGCATGCACCCGATTTCCCTGAGGGGACCCTCAGGGGACTGGGAAAAGGAAACTTCATCTATTTCACATAGAGCCCTGCACCAGTCATGCATTCCTTGCATTCTTTGTTGATGGACAGTCCCAGCTGGAACAGCTGAAGAGCACATTAACAACTCAACAGCCAGAGCCTGACCTCTGAGAATCCTTTCCTATTCCTATACTATATTACTCTTCTTTTGAAAAAGTCCCACTCTCAAAGTCAGTCAGATTTGTTTCACTCAAACTTCTGATGAACATACACTGTTTTCATCTCTAGGTTCATTCTCAAGCTTGAATCTAACCTTGCTTCTGGCATAAACATTACCTGAGCTTCTTTATGTGGCTTGGACAATTTGAAATCTCTTCTCTAAGAGAAGAGATGAAAGAGGAGAATACTTATTATTTTTGTACTTGTGATTATTTAAACACTGATTTCTTTGGTCCCATTATTGTTTCAATTCATTAAGATGAGTTAAAATGTATCTCCTTGGAATTTTCTCTAATATTGGTAAGATATTGGGTTGGCCAAAAAGTATGTTCAGTTTTTTTCTACAAAATAAAGGACACATTTTTTATTTTCACCAATAACTTTATTGATTTGGATAGTTTGAACATGTTGGCTGTCTCCCACAGGGTACAATGTTGATTGTTCTCAATGTCTCGGTTTGATCTCTATCAACTTCAACTGGTCTACCCAACTGTGCAGCATCATCCAGCAAGAAATCTCCAGCACCAAACTTCACAAATCACTTTGACACATTCCAATCAGTCACAGCACCTTCACCATACACTGCACAAATCTTTTAAAAAAAATTTTTTTTGCATTTCTGTTGTGTTTTTACCATTCTTGAAATGGTAAACCATAATATGCTGAAAATGTTGCATATTTTCTTCCATCTTTAATAATAAAATGGCTATACAAAAATTCAGCAATTTTGGTAAGGTTTTTTTTAAATATATAATGATATAACAGCTGTCACAACACAATCCAATAAAATTGTGCTACTACTAGAGCCATCGCATGGAAAACACAAAATGAACTTTTTGGCCAACCCAATATAAACATATACCATCTATATATTAGAATACATCTAGTTTTTTTATTATTTAAAATTCTTAGTTGGTAGTTTTGGCTATTAGAATCTGGGGTATCCAATTTCTCAAATAAATTTTATGGAATGTTAAAGATTGTGCTGTATTATATTCTATCATGTTCTTGCCACTGTGCACACAGATGAGTGTGGGGATAGAGATTCTACCTCCAAGCAAAACCCTAAATTACCATGGTAGGTCTAAACTGTTGCACATAAGAGTAATTTCACAGTTACTTACCTCCTTAAAAAGGTTCTTTTCCAGTTTCTTGAAGTTTACTTTTCATAGAGCAAATATAATATAAAAGAGTGACTATTTTAGCGATATATATTTTGCCTCTTAAAACTTACAAGATCTAGAAAAGATAGTATGTGTGCATGTGCCTAAAATGACTGAAACTAAAATAATCAACAAATATAATAGGGAAACGGGCCATCCCTGGTGTTTCGCATTCTGCTATTTTATGCTGTCCTGAATGGCTAAAAGATTCACAACAAGAGCTTTTCTAATACCAAAAAGACAAAACAATTGTTTTCCCCTTGGTGCTTCAAGAAGATTATTATTTATTTTATTTTTAACCACATATTTTTATATTGACTTTATTTATTCAATACGCATTCATTTACCTATTTTATTGTGTACATGTGTAGGAATACTTTAGGATTGCATGACCTACCTAGAAAATTAGGCTTTCATTGCTAATACAATGCCATAATTTTCATTTTCTAAACAATATGCTTTTAAAAAAATTGTCCTTGTTGTTAACTATGTGTCTAGCTAGAGGTATCATTTTTTAAATTTACAATTTATCAGATTTCTTTACCTTAACCGTTACTGAGCTGATGATTTAACTATCTTACATCCTTGTACAGAGGGCAAGTAAGCAAAGCAAATTCTTACCCTTTTAAACGTAGAAGTACGTTTAAAAACGTACAAAGGATCTAATGTTTTTACTCAATTTAAATGCTGATCCTATAAAACAAACAAAAAAAAGAAGTAGCATTTTCTCCTCGTGTTATTTTATAAATGTTTTATTCCTTACCAATCTTATTATTAGTACTAGTAATACTTAAAATAGTGTAATTTGTTAGCAATAATAATTATTCTCACATTATGAGTAAATAAAGGAATTATTGAATTGGGCATCACTGAAACTAGAAAAGAATTTCAACAGAACATACAAGAAAATCAAAATAAGAAATACTAGAGAACAGATCCATATGCTGCTTGAAATTGAGTTGACTCCCTCAGTCTACAAAAGGAGAAACTTAGAAACATCAAAAATAAGCAAACTATGACCTTGACAACTGAAGAGGTGGATGTACACATTAGCTGAACATTTTAGAAGCTGAAGTTCTATCACCTTCATGTGGAAATTCAGAAGATGGTGTAAATACACATTGATCATCAGAAGGTTTCTTTGTAGTCAATAGAGAAATGCTAAGTCAATGTTACAGAAAAGTGATTTCTTGTTCTTTTTCTATTCCCATTTTTTGGGTTTATTTTGGTTGGTATGGGGGAAAAGAAAGATTAAAATGAGATAAAAGAAAAGAGTTGTGAAGCATTGATTGATATAAAGAATACTGTGAAGAAAAATATAAACCATTTTTTTTTACAGTTGGAACATTCAAGTCCCAATTAGAAATATAAACATTTTTAGCGTTGTTGGGGGTGGGGAAGGAGTGCAGATTAATACAAATAAAAGCAACAGAATTAGATAAGCTCAAAATATTTTTCTACCACTATTTTTTGAAGAAACTTTTCTTTCCCAAAGAAAGTATTACTTCAGAATTCTCTTTAATGGACAAAATTTTGAAGTGTGAACTGCTGTGAAAGCTAAGCATTTCTGAAATTCTTTTGTTGAAACTGAAGAAGCAAGACATTTGTAGTTTAAAAATTTATACTTCATTATGAAATATCAACCTTTTTGTCTTGGTTTCAGAAAACATTCCACAAAAACAGAATGGTTGTCCAGAGTGAGAACTAAGGCTCAAATTTCCAAAGCGAGTCCTGAATCAAAAATCCTGGAAAGCATCCTAATGCTAAGGAAAAACTAAATGTATTGATTTGATGATTTCATTTACATGATGATTGGCAAGTTATAAGCCAAGTTGCACAGCCCTGTTTTTACGGGAAGCGCCAGGGAGAAAGGAGCCTGTGCCTACTATTGATGTGCTGTCCAAAGCCAGCTTAGCAGGGGAGTTGGGAAGGACTGGGGCTGCCTCAGAAAGCATCCTCTGTGCTGGCTCTCTTAGGCTTGCTTTGAACTCTTGTTCATCATTATTTTATGTGGCAGCTTGTCTTTGTGTTGGTGGAAGAGAAAAGAAAAGCAAGAGAATGCCTTTAGGTTCTAAATCAAAGGGCTGCTCTGCAGATTGTTGGAGTGGCTTTCCAAAGGAAAAGCAAGTGGGAACATTACAATTCCCTTGTTCTGTGCACCAGGACTTAAGAGGTTTTTTGTTTTTTATTCTCAGTAGCAAAAACAGAGTATTTTTTCAACGTATGTTACACTCATCCTGAAACATCCCCACTTTTTTTTTTTTTTCATTTGACTGGCACTTGAAGAAGATAAAGCAAGTGGGAAAACACTTTAAAAGGGAATCTACAAAGGGTGCGAGGAGGCGACCCTTGTCATAGAATTTCAGAACGCGAAGGAACCCGGCCACTGTCCGTAGCACACTTTCTTGATTGTAACCTCAAGGTCCAAAGACATTAAATCCGTTGACTCAGACTCCTACTCAGAAAGTCAGTAGGAGACCTTCTTCGCTGGATTCCCACTGCGACGTCTTCACACTGCCCTATGCTGCCTCTAGCGTTAGGCCAAGAAACTACAAGGAAGAGTGGGAGAGTATCAGAGATACCCTCTTAAGCAGGCAAAAAGTGAAAAACCTGAGTCAGGGTGCTTGAACATTGGCCCGGATAAAGAGAAAGCCTGCTCGTCCCAGGCAATGCGCTCACAGAACAATAGCTACCGCTAAAAACCCAGGATGCTTATTGTCAACTTTGGAAGATCAGCCTAGGGAAGAAAGCTAAACGCTTTCCTCTTGTCCTCCACGCTTACTTTTATCCAAGTGACTGTCATTCCTCGGACATTTCGTGGGCTTGTTCTTTACTAACACACTTCCTCACTTGTGTTTTAGGTGTCTTTCAATCCTCTCTCCCTCATAATTCCTAAATTGTTATCCTGAACTTTCTTAATCTGTAAACTCAAGCCACATTGGTAACTTGGGTGGACAGAAAAGATCACTGGATACCTTATTTCGGCCAAAGTCCAGAGGATCATTCCTGCCACACACACCCCTCCCCATTTAGACACACTGGGAAGACCCTCAAAGATCCTTTACGGAGAAGAAGGGGTGCATCTTGTGGCTGCTGGTGGACAGCTAGAGAAAGGGGTGGAAAGGGGGAGGGGGACTGCATCTGTGCCTGTATGGAGGCGCGAAGTGGAAAGAGCCCTCATGCGTCTGCTACCTTCCTGCCCTGGCGACGGCGGGAATGATCACCAACCGGGAATCCGTGGTGCCGCGGGTGGGCAAAGGCAACAGGCTGGGCTGGAGCGCGGCTCGGAGGGTGGCACTGGCGGCGTGAAAGGAGTCTTTGTGCGGGACTTGGTGGGGTGAAGGGGTGGTGAGAGAGGCCTGAGCCGGGACCTGGAAACTGGGGCTCTGGAACGCGGTTACTCGCCACACTCCTCATCCGCGCTAGAAAAATCCGGGTAGTGCCGGTAGGGGACGGTGTGGTGCTGGAGGGGTGGGGCGGAGGCCTCTGGGTTTGATCTTTGACATGGAAGGGAAAGTAGGCTGGAATTGAGGGATTTGCCTCCCCGCCCCCTCCCTTAGGTGGCAGAGAGTTCGCGCTGGGTGGAAGGGTGCAGCCCCTCGCCCAGTGCTCACTCGGTGTTGGGGAGCGGGGAGAACGGCCCCCAAGGCGGACCCTCCCTCCTGCCCCAGAGTACCGCTGCCCCCACCTGGAGCGGAGAGGCGGGCGCCGCGCAGCCCTCCCTTTGCGCCCGGGCCGCGTGGCTTGCGGCTTATTTTCCCAGCTGGCAAGCGTCGCGCTGCAGACAAGGGAATGCCTGTGGTGAGTTGTTTATTTTGTCGAAGTTTGCGGTGGGCCAGGGGGACGTGGGGGGCGAGCGGCAGGCAGCGGCCGGGGCTGTTTTGTTTAGGTTTCCGTCCACCTGTGTGGTATAAATCAGCCAGCCTCAGGACGGCAGGGGGCCAGGGTGAGAAAACCCCAGGTGCTCCAAAAGGCCCCTCTTTGCCACTTGCAGATCTAGAACCACATTTGATTCTCCACTCCTGGAGTCATCTAGATCCTAGTATAAACTACTCCATGTTCCGGGTCAGAGTTTCCCTCACCCGCTGGGGACAGGGGTGTCACTCCTAAAGGCAATCAGCCGTCAGGACTTGGGGACAGCTGGCCAAGGAAGTTCCTCCGCCTGAGGGCAGGGGAGCTGATGTTTTAATATGAGAGCTTGTGGAATTAGCGGAAACTTGTTTTGGCTGCTTCGAGCATGAAGTCCGTTTGGGGTCTGCCCAGTACTACAAAGAGGTATCCGGGTTGGCCAGAGTGTCCCAGACTTGAAGCTTTTGGGAGGTCAGCAGTTGGCTACTGGGAGAACCCAGAGGAACCCAGGGGCTGATGGCAGTCACCGCCGCGGCTGCGCTTGCCTGGGAGAAAAGCCTAAATACATTAGCGAACTGGTAAAGCTTTTAAGGCCTTTTCGGGAGTGAGTGGCTGGCTAATGAGAGGTTAATTTTGTTTCGAAGGGAAGGCTGCGCTGGTTTCCTGAGATAAATGGACAGGAAGCGCATTACCTCCGCGCGCTGGCAAGCGGCTCCCAAATGCTTTTTGCACCTGCCGCTTTGAGCAGTGCGAGCCGCGGCGGAGCCCGCAGGGATCGCCGGGGCCCGTGGTATACGCTCGGGTGATGAGCCTCACGCATGCCTCGGACCCTCTCCTTCCGGGGGTGCAGCGCTCACGCCGGGCCCTGGGCCTCTTCTCTCACACACAGGTCCTGCGTGTTCCAGAGCTCGGCGGCCCCCTGATCCCTCCAAGCCCCCTCCAGGAGAGGAAGGGTTAAGAATGATGTAAGTACAATCCGTGAGCAGCTTTCCTCTGGGCTATCTGACTCCCCGGCTATTTCAGCCCCTGCTTTTGGTACACCGTGGACCGGGGAGCGGCAGGGACTCCCATACTCTTCAGTAGGTTGCACAAATCGCAACCTCGGGTCTGATTCCTGGTTCCTCTGCCCCGGTTGATGTGTTAAGCAGAGACCTTCGTGTTAGAATCCTGGAAATGGAGACATGTTAACGAGAGGTCAGGAAAAGAAACCGCATCTTGTTTAGAATCCATTAATGTTGTTGGCATGTGTTTGAATTCTGTCCACTTACTTACACGTTCATAGCGTTGCTTTGCTATGCAATTAAGGGACTTTGCTGAGTCCCTTAATTGTACTATTTTGGCCTCATCTTTCTTTCTTGAAAACAAAGACAAAGGGAGAAAGAGTACAAGTGGCAAGAAAGTGTGTGAATTTGTGAGTTGTACAAGCTGTCACTTCACGATATTTTTTCTTATTAAAATGTAAAACTTTTCTAAGTCATCAATTTTATGTTCATGTCCTAGCTCCCTCTTCCAGATTTTTCTTTGTAGAGTCTTAAAATCCTGCTTAACTTGCAGCATAGGAGCTAGAGATAGGACTGGATGGATGCTCTGTAAGCGACCATTGACCACGCTCTTGCTTTCCAAGCGGATTCGGGACCTGCTTAGCAGGCCAAATTTACCCAGCAAATATATCAACTGACCTAAAATCTTGAAAATAGGAACCAACTTGCGGTTTAATTGTGAAAATTAACATTTTCCTCTAGATGGCTGAACACTTATGCAGCCATAAAAAGTGAATTGTTAGGCTTATAAATCTTGAGCTTGTCAAATTTTACAACAGAGGAGCAATAAAGCACCTTAGAAGAAATGAAGTTTTTTCTCAAGCAGTTAGTTCCCTTTCACAACAGGATTTGCAGTGACTGGAGGGCGCCCTCTATTGATTAGAAAATCAAGAGCACCGGTGTGCTCCAGAACAGGATAGGGGTGGGGTGGAGGGGGAAAGTCGTAGAAAGTCACGGGCGACTAAACGGAATGTGATCCTTATCAACTGGTGGTGTTTTGAAGTGTGCTCAATTAAGTGGGATGATTCTTTCATAACGGTTGAATTAAATCTTGGGTTAAAGAAAAGGGAAGTTTACTTCGGTCTTTGTTAGCAAAATACGGTACTTTGACACTGTTTACATTTGATAACTTTTAAAAAACATTTGCCAATATTTCATTATTTCACTTAATATGTAGTAATTGCAAGCAAGTAAATTTTTGGCCTCATAGTATTTACTCCATAGTATTATCTAAAATTTACATCAGGTAACTGCCTGCAAAAAGTCACTTCTCCAGGCAACACTGAAGATAATTATTATGCGTATTATGTCCAAGGCTTGAATTATATCATGGGCAGTTAAAGGTGTGTTTACCACTCGTGTCATCACGGTATGTGGTAAGTAATGAAAAGTTACAGTAAAAAGATAGGCATCCTTCATTAGGGATCTAGTGGTTTGTACAATTCACGATGAGTCTAATAAGTAGGCTAGAGTGATAGGTTTTGCCCTCAGTTATCCTGGTCCATTGATTAGCACATTGTAACGTGGAATATTTACGTGTCCACGGTTGATACAAAATTCCTAATAGAATTCTGAGTAATGTAGCAGGTAGAGTTGCCTACTGCGATTTCGGTATGCTTTAAGTGAATCAAAAATGGCAACCCTGAGCTATTTGGGTAATGGCAAAGGTGAGGGCAGTAGGAAATGGCTCCCAGCCTTCCACGCCATTCTAGAGATCAGATACTATTTCACGCTTAACTGATAACAAATTGGAATATATTATCACCCTACTTTCTGACAATTAGTTTTCCTCCATTTTTGGATCCATTCAATCACAAAAGTAGAAACTGATCTTTCATTGAATTAATCTGCTATTAGACTATGAAAATTTGTGGAAGAGCCACTGAGCAATAACAAATCATGGCTTAATTACACTGCATTAAAAGGCGACTATCCTCATTAATCTAATTACACTGTAACCGAACACGTTAAAGTTCTCCCACTCTCAGACCCCTCCCAGCTGCTTTCAGGAAGGGAAATTGTCAAAGGAATAAGAACACCGGAGCCTCGCACAGCGGCCTACGCATTCCGTCGAGAGCTGGCGGGTACGTTCCCAGCCCATCTGATCCGTTTCGGACCGCGGGTCAGAAATTCGGATTTCATAAGCGGCTGGATGCTTGCTTTAGCAAACGTCTGCAATAGGCTCTAGGCTCGACACGCGGTTCTGCAGATGTGATTGGCTGCGAAGGGAGTTGGCTCTTCTCCAAAGCTGGAGGTGGAGGGACATAGAATGGAATGATCGTTTAAAAAAAAAAAAAAAAAAAAAACCGCCTTGGAGGGAAGTTTACTCCAATAACATTAATTCAAGAAGAGGTCAAAGGCCAGTTCCTTTGTTACGGTGGCCAGAAAGAGTGGTCATCGCCTGTTTCAGTTTGGTTAGAAGAAACAGTAAATCGCGGAATGGGTGGACGGGAGAGAAGAGAGAGCGAGAGAGTGAGTCTGGGCCCGGGCTCCGCTGACAGAACCCAAAGCAGGAGTACCAGGAACTCGAGTTACTCTGAAAAGGCAGAAGACTGTAGAAGACGCGGGCGTCAGGCGCCTTGGGCCCTGCTAGTGGCGGGCTGGGCCGAGCGGACTAACTCTCGCAGCCAATGGAGCGAAATGGGCGGGGCACGGTGGGGGTGTGGACAACGCGGATTGGCGAGTGAAGGGCGGGTGGGGCGGCAGTGTAGGGCTGAGATTGATTGACCTGGGGGCCGCTGGGCAGAGATCTCCCGGCTGCCGACCAGGTTTGGGTGCGCCTCCTGTTGGTCCACGCCGGCGCTCCACGCCCGTAGAGCCCACGCTGGCCGGGGCAGGGGCGCCCGCGCTCTTGGGGCCAGACTCGGTAGTCGTTCACAGTCTTTGTGTCTTTTCTCTCGGCCCCTTCCCCCCTCTCGCCTCCTCCCGCCGCTGCAATGCTGTTGCACCCCGTTGCCGTCGCCGCTGCTGCCCACTCGCTCCGCCCGTGGTGCCCTGCTCGCTGCGGCGGTGGCTGCGGCCCGTCTACAACGCGGGCCTGAAGGAGGAAGAAGAGGAAGCGAGGCGCATTCCCCGGCCCATGCCGCAGCCACGGCTCTGGACCCGCCACGGCGCCCACGCCGCCGCCCTTGCCAGAGCCCACGAGACCTGCATGGACGGGCATGGGCTTGAGAGCAGCACCTTCCTGCGCCTCCGCCGCCGTCTCCCGGGCTGAGCAGCGCCGCCGCCCCAGGCTCTGCCCGCCTCCCCTGGCACTGCTCTTGCTGCTGCTGCTCAGCCTTGGGCTGCTCCACGCAGGTACGAGGCGCGTGCGCGAGGGAGCCAGCCCTAGGGAGGGCCCTGTGCTTTGTTCCCAAACACCCCAGGTTTCGAAGGCGCTGGCCAGGGTGGAAGGGCTGCGTGGTGAGACTGGAAAGGCCTCTTGAGCCCCTGACGTGCACCTTAGTCGGGCTTACGGCGCAGCAGTAAGAACACACCCGCCTAGCGTGCGGCGTGCCCAGAACACAGGGGTGAGGCCTTTTCCAGTCCCTCCCTTTGGCCTTCCTCAGTCTTCGGTTTAGAACGTTGATAAATTTCCCCTCCAGCAGCCGCTTATCAAAGATTTAGCAGGCGGGGGTGGCGGGAGCTGCGCGCCTGAGACAAATGTTCCGGATGCTTTATTGCTCTCTGCATTGGTGTTTACTGAAAGTCAGGCTGGGATCAGGTTTCCTCTGCCGCCGCCTACTCGGAGGGGAGACAAGGAGCCTTGTGCTGCTGCTCTGGAGTTGGGGGTGGCGGTGAGGTGAAGAAATGCACCAGATGGAAAGACTTTTCCCAGAGTTTGTAAACTGGGAGGTTAATTTTGAAGTAACTTAAACTTCTTTAAACCAGGATTTCTTTCGTATTTGCGAAAGCTGCTTTTAATTCAGCTTTCAACTTCTTTGGAAAAACTCATGCTTTGTGGCTAGCCGCGTGTTCCAGCACGGATTGACAGATATGCTGCTTTCTGGATGTCGGCGCTTCCTCTATGGAAGCAGCAGTGAGGAATCTGTTCTTAGAGAAATAAGCCTGAAAATGAGCCATCTAGACTGATACTGTGTTTTTGTGTTTAAAATACTTTCATTGATACGATGTTAAATGCCAGCTGTGCAATCGCAATTAAGATGGGGGGTAATATTGGATTCTCTTTACAAAACAAGACCACTTCTAAGGAGTTTGTCTAGACAAAGAATTTTTTAAATGCCAAATGAAAGTTAAATTATTATTTTTTTTTTAGTTTGAGAACAACTAGAGTATTAGATAAATTGTTCTTCCAGATCTTTTGTCCTTTATTAGTATGACAGAAGTCACATGCTCAGACCTGGAGAATCCTGGACTTTAATGCCATCCAAATGTGGGGAGTAATTTTTGTTCATTGAGTCATAACCAGCCCCTGCTCAAAATCTGAGGCTTTTTTTTAAGTAGTGGGGGAAATGTGGTATTCGAAAAGAGGGCTTCATTTACCTTGTGTAATTTTGTGTTGTGATGTAACAGCTGCATTTTAACACTGTCACTTGGGAAAACATAAACTGAAGTCTTAATAAAGAAAATAATGGCAAGTTTTAGAATGATTAAGGTTTTCAGTTAGTGACTTTAGAACCTTAGAAAGTAATTTCAGTCTGCTTACAGTTACATGGAAAATTGTTTGTGACATGTCAAAAGATATACTCAGGTGATTTGTGTGCAAAATGTGTCCAAAATGTCCAAGCATGGGTTTCTTAAATGGAAATTGAAGGGCTAGGCTTGACTGCTTAGATATTATTTCCCTTAGTTGCTATAGTTTCCTCTGACAGGATTGGAATGTGGTCCTTGAAGATTTCTTTGCTGGCCCATGAAAGACCTAAGAAGCTGGTTTAAATGTTTAGAAAATCAAGGTGCCTTACTTAGTTCAAGAACTTGGAATGTGAAGCTCCTCTCAATATGTTAATATGCCCTCACTAAAGTCACCATCAGATTCTACCTAGAGTGGCTATGGTGATTTCTCTGGACAATTCATTGAAGTGGAGCAATTAATCTTGTATAGAAGAGGGAGCTCCTTTTGAGAGATTTCTTTGAAGAGCAATGCTATTGAAATGCAGGGCTTGTTACTCAGAGCAGGGAGCCTAGCAAAGTGCTCTTTGCAGATGGGCTACCATATGTTTTATGCCTGGATCCATATAATTTCCCTCAGCAACCCATATGGCTTCACATTTCACTTTTAATTCAGCTTCAGCTTATCTTGATTCTTTTATTGTCAACTGGTGATTGTGCTGCAAATTCACACATGCAGTCTAGGCATTGAGGAAACTGTCTTAAATGGTGAGATCTTTACGTCTCAATCATTAAGGAAAGTTCTAGACCCAAAAATCCTTTAGCACTTTTCATTAACTGGAATGGAAATACTGTCACACCAATCATAGATAATCTGACTTAAAAAAAATAGAGATCTGTAACTGCAGATTTTTAATTCTGCCCTTGAGAAATGAAAAGAGTATTTGTACTTATTTTTTTTTCCCCCCTGTTAAGCAAACCTCTGCAGTTCCTGACGAGATGCAATATGGGGGTTACTTGCTTATTCATATACTTCATAGCCTTCTTGGCTACATCCTTGAGATTGTTTCTGCTCCTCATTGCCTTAACATTTTGACAGGAGGCTTACTTTACCGCCTGTAACAGGCAAGTTATGTTGTCATTATAAATTCATGAGGCCTGGATATTTCTGGGTATATGTTACAAATTAGTCATTCTACAGGAGTCTGCAAAGGGGCTGAAACTGCTGACCCAAATGCACTTTTTCTCTAATTAGCCTTCCTCCCTCCCATTATCTCTAGTCCAAAAGGCTGCTAGAAACCTCCTCCAAAGCAGAGGAACCCAAGAAGTTCTGTTTTCTCAGCTCATACTTACTATGAATAAGGAAGGGTGAGCGGAAAATGAGGAAGGAACAGAAAAGGAGCTGGGATCCAAATTCTGCTTCTCTTCCCTTCTGAACAATTGCATCTGCATTTCCATACTGTTCTTACTTTCAGTATTTTATGACTATTTGAAATAATTATAAGAAAGTGTATGCTCAGATAGATTTTATAGACCATAAAAAGAACAAATAGGCACTGCAAGTTAGCGGAAAGTTCTTGTGCTGTCATTTATATGTAGTCTGAGGGCTTTTCATTACCGAGTGATTTTGGCCTAGTTTTTATTTCCTTGCTTTCTGCTTGCTGTGAATCTGACTTAAAAGGGAAAAATGGATACATTAGTTACTTAAATCTTTTTGTTGAGCTATCAAGTACCATTTTGAGAGTCAGGAATTTAGGGAAGGTGATATGTGGAGGAAGGAAAACAGGACTGGAGGAAAGGCACCACTTCCTGGGCTTCATACTCACTAGCTGTGTATGATCAGCCAGGACAAGGCCTTAAAGATCCCTTTGCCTTGATTTTTCTCCATCTGTTAAATGGCTTTAATGATTTGGGAGTGTTTTTCTGTTTTTTGTGGTTTTTTTTTTTTTTTTTTTGCTTGATTGGTTGGATTTTATTTATTTACTTATTTGTTTAGCTTTCTTGAGTAAAAATAGTTGAGAATGACTTGATCTACTTTGGAGAGAGGAATTCTATAAATATCAGAGCAGCTTTTGTTAACTTTGCAAAGATCAAACATAAAAGAGGCCAAACACATGGAGATGGTTTTGTATTAATATTTTAATCTTCTCTTTTATTCAAGCTAAAGTGAATATCCAGTCAAAACTACAGCATTTTTTTCTGTTTTGGACTTTGAAATGTAAAAGTGGTTGGGGTAGTATCTTGAGACTGGTTATCTCCTACCCTTTTCTGCCCAACTGAAGCCAAAGACAGAGATTACAGGCTATTTAATTTAGATTTAAAAGCAGTTAACTGCTGAAAAGATTAAAATATCTTTTAAAATTATTTTTATTTAAAAAACCATTTTAATAAGTCTTTATCAGATGAAGTCCTAAATCTTAATATTATCCTGAAGTTTATGCCCCACATCTTTAAATAATTACATATTTCATAGTACTCTACTGCCTGTTTTCCTCCCACCCACCTAGAATAAGATATTTTATGCATGAAAAATGTCAGAAAGTTTATGTTAGAAGAACTTCCTCATTTCCCAGATGAAGAGCCTTAGACTTGAAGAGATTGAGACCTCCCTTCATAGTTTAGAGACCTATCAAGAATGCATACCTCAAATACGTGTTACAGTTCATGTCTGTAAAAGTTGAGATGGATGATAAAAGGACTTTGCTTTCAGTAATTCTGGTGTTCCCACTTTATGGAACAGAATAAAAAACTGGTGCACATGATGGACCTAGTATTGGCAATTCTTATGATTTTTGTGCATTGAGAGGTTTTAGTAAATTTTTATGTGAGAAGCTAGTGGCAAAACATCATTTGAAAATTGAGCTTTTAAATAGTAGGGAACTGGTTTTTCACTACTTCATTTCATTACTTTGCTTCAGTCTTTAATTTCATATGCATTGTTGATTTAAGGAAAAATCATTTATATACAGTCTAAGAATTCTGTTGTGTTTCTGAAAAACATAGTTGGAATCATCTGTTTCTGCAGCATAATTTCAATGTCCTCTTGCTTTAGTGCACTTTCACTGGTGCACTGTTCGGGAGCTGGGATCCTAGGGTGATGGATGTTATAGGAGAAGTGAACACATAGTGTGGTCAAATGAATCACTTTATTTTTTAAAGAGAACATTTATACTTCATGAAATCCAGGAGATTAAGCGTCAGTTTGTATACAATTTGTTGATAAACATCTATCACAAATGCAGAATAAAGCAGTACTTGGATTTTTTTCTTGTTATTTTTCCTCTGTTAGCTGTGCCAGAATCAGGTAAAGGTGTTATAACCAATCATGCTGTAACTTAGGGGGGTTCCCCTACCTGATTTGTGGATGCTTTAATTGTGGTTTTGTGCAGAGACAGTGCTTTCCAAAGCAAATTACTTACGCAGTTTTCAAAATCAAAACAACATTCACATCTTTTGCTTGGCTTTAGAGCAGAGGAATCTTTCTCAAAATCCACAAACAATAGCAAAGTTGATAAAATATGTCATTTACCATTCCCTGTAGTATTAACTTAAGAACACTGCACTAGATTTATATCCACTTACAGTGGCCCATGCTTTAAAGTTTTAAGCCAACTAACTGCATGCACTTTTTCTCCCAGTGGCTTAATTTGTAGAGATACAGAAGCACAATGCAGCCCTATTTCTGAAGGTCTTCCTAAAATAGGAGTATATGAAATAGAACAAACAGTCCCCAGAGGAGTATGTCCTTTTCTCATGTAGCTCAGGAAGTTATGAAGCGTCTGAGAAATGTGTGGTCTTATCTTCTTTCCCATAGGTGACTGCCAACAACCGGCCCAATGTCGAATCCAGAAATGTACCACAGACTTTGTGTCCCTGACTTCACACCTGAACTCTGCCATTGACGGCTTTGACTCTGAGTTTTGCAAGGCCCTGCGTGCCTATGCTGGCTGCACCCAGCGAACTTCAAAAGCCTGCCGTGGAAACCTGGTATACCATTCTGCTGTATTGGGTATCAGCGACCTCATGAGCCAGAGGAACTGTTCCAAGGATGGACCCACATCCTCTACCAACCCTGAAGTGACCCATGACCCTTGTAACTATCACAGCCATGCAGGAGCCAGAGAACACAGGGGAGGGGACCAGAACCCTCCTAATTACCTTTTTTGTGGCTTGTTCGGAGATCCTCACCTAAGAACTTTCAAGGATCACTTCCAGACGTGCAAAGTGGAAGGGGCCTGGCCACTCATAGATAATAATTATCTTTCAGTTCAAGTGACGAATGTGCCTGTGGTCCCTGGATCCAGTGCTACTGCTACAAATAAGGCAAGAATCTTTCTTTCATATTCTTCTACCTTTCAGGTGTCTGGCTCTTCAGAAAACTTTGGAGGTATAATACAAAAAACCTAGTTTAAAAGGAACTTTGCTTGGTCGTCTTGGCAAGCAATGTTAACAGGGTAGATGAAGGATTAAATGAAAATTATTAAGGAATTTCTTGCTGGAATTCTAGGACCTATGAAAATGTGAGTCTAAATTTAAATAGGAAATGATATGAAAAGTAAAAAGTAAACAGTAAGGTTGATTTCTCTAGGGGAAAGGCAGCCCTATTTAATGAAAATCTGTACTTTTCTTTAGTGATTCTTTTTGAGTACATATGTGTGTGACTCGAGGAAATTTGTGTTTCGATTATTAGATTAGACTGATATCTAATAAGTAGATATCAGTGTTCTGAATAAAGAAAGTTGTGAACATGAGGGCAGTAACCCATCTGGAAACATTTCATTGGAAATTTCAAATCTGTAGTAAGAGATAATGGCTATAAGCCAGCTTCCCAATGGCAAGGTCTTTTAGTTACTGTCCTTGTGGTGATAAGGAAAGTTAGAATTGGATATTGGATAACAAGGAAGTTAGAATTGGATATTGCAGAGCAGTGTTGTATAACCCCAAGTAAACTCAGGATAACAATTTAAATGAGAAGCTGAGGGAAAAACTGACAAAGTTAGGTTTACCCTGCCTAGCTTCCAGTGTCTGTGGTTCTTGGTTGGCTGGTTGGTTGGTTGGTTGGTTGGTTTTAAAGAAACTAATATTTAATCCTCTCAGTCAATTTTAAGATGCAAATGTGTTAGTGCAGCGATTTTCAACCTTTTTCATCTCATGGCACACGTAAACTAATTACTAAAATTCTGCACCACATCAAAAAATAGTCGTATGTTTTTTGCCAATCTGACAAAAAAAAAAAATAGTTGATTCTTTCATACCAGATGTCTCTTGTTGTGTTGGCTGTTGTCATTTTTTTAGTTTGACAATCTAAGGGAAAAGAGGTCAGTGCCCTTGACTAAATAGGCAGGTATTGCATGTTTTAAAAATTCTTGTGGCACACCAGTTGAAAATGACTGTCTTAGTGCAAGTAGGTGGACAGGAGCAGTGAGCTGGATTTTCAGTTGCCAGTCAGCACTACTTCTATCATTAGTAAATAGAGAGGTCAGAAGGGTTTTCCACAGTAAGCGTTCCAAGTAACTGCTCCTTCCCTGTCTTTCCCAGCCACAAACTCATATTATGGACCACCTCACCTTGCTTAAATTTCTTTATTTTATCTGTTCATTGGTTGGTTTAGACTAAATATAATTGACAAAGACCAAACTTTTGTAATACTTAACAACTGAACTTTCGATTCCAGGACACCCTCCCTTGCCTCCGAACATGTGTGGCATATTTTTAAAGTGAATTTAAATTTTTTTACTTGACATTTCGTGGAGGGAGATTTAGAGCACCTTCAGAGACTCCTGGAGACACCCAGGGGTGTCACAAATCTAAGATTAGATGTTATGGCTCTGAACAAAGAAGGTAACAATGGTGTGGCCATCTTAGGGGAACTCAGAAATGTTTCCACTTCAGTTCCGGTGCAAACCCAAGCTGGCCTTTCCAAATCCTACGTCTCGCATAAACCTTTCTTCCTCTGATTTTTACAAGTATGCAAATTGTTTTTCTAGCTGAATATTAAAATATGTATTTGCTATTTTATGATGTTAAGTTGTGTAATTATGAAGTTTTAAGACAAACTAGGGCCAAAACTCCATCACTGCAACAGAGTCAGGTCACAGAACCTGAGAAGAGTCTTTGGGAAAACATTACAGTGGAAATTCAAGAAGGCAGTTCCATTGGGAATAAAGAAAATCATCATCAATTGTGCAAATAACTTGAGGGCTTAGAGGGGTTGCCTTCCCACCGTACTATTGAGATTAATAAGTGCTGCATGCGTGGGAAAATTCTGGTTCAGTGGAACAGTTGACACTGAAGTACTTTATTTACATCATTCCATTTCAGTTGTGGTTGAATCTGTCATAGTTTTTAGCAAATAAGTAAATAAAAGGTACAAGTTTGTTTTCTCTCTCAGTGTGTTGAGGATCAAAGGTTTTCTACCTGTTCCAAAAAGGGAGGTAGAGGTCTTCTGACATAAATGCTAGCCGATGATGAGAATGCTTGGTCTTTAATTGCACTGTTGGAAAGTATTTCCCCACATCTGGTGACCATGCTGTTCGGCAACAAAGTACTCTGTGACTTCACAACCTCAACTGGTTTTTTTTCCTTCTTGTTGTAACTCTCTCCAAAGCCCCTAGAAGCATCTGGAAGGTTACAGTTGAAGGTGTGTCTCAGTGTTGGTGTGCCACCTATGCTGGTAAAACCAAAAAGAGGCCTAAAGTTTTGCAGTAGAATTTCCTTTTATTGTACCTACCCAGGGCCAAAATAAAACCTTTAAAAATTCCTAAGCGATAAAAATATGATGCTAATGAAAATAAAAACAGTATGAGGCTAAAAGTACTTATGAAATAAGTTCAAAAAAGATCTGATTTTTTTTCTCCTCGATGTCCATGCAACACTTTTAAAACAGTTTTCTACAGAAGATGTTTTTGTGTGTGCGTCCCAGCTCTCCTGAAACCTTGGAGCATGTGTGGACCAGCTACTGGGTAACCCAGCACTGCCCATTGCAGACACTGTGTCGTCCTCAGGATCCAGCACCTTTAATGACCTGTGCTCAGTGTCACGCGCTTTAAAGACTGCCCAGTGTTACTGACGAGGCTGTACCGCTGTGATGCTAAAACTGTAGTTAAACATCCATTTATTTCCCTGTCTTCAGCACTGAACTAACCATTAGACCTGGGCATTTGGTCAGTGAGGTTCCTAAACAACACCTCATCCTGGGAACCTGGCTTCTTGAGCAAGCCACCTCCAAGCTGACTTCTGTGAACTCTGCCTGACCTTAAGTACCTACCTTTCCCTCCTCAGAAAAATACAAAACTTAGGAGGGGGTGGATCTAAACAATGAAATGAAAGAAAAGGGAAGTTGTTTGTACGCAAGGGGCCATTTATTAGCTAAGCCTGTTCCATTTTCCACACGCAGGCAGTGAGTTCAGTGCCACTAGGCCTGCAGTGCTGGACAGTGTGGCCCCATCTCTGCTGTGCTACCTCCTGTCCCTCTTCCCTGGGAACTGTGAGGTGGTGTTCTGTTTGTCATGCTGAGTGCAGGCATGCTTTCTTGGGGCCTCTGGGTTTTTGTCATGCCCTCCACCAGCCTGTTAGGCTCCCTGTCTTAGGAGTAAGTAGTCTGTGTGGTTGGCTACCTTGCCAGGTAGGTGTGTTCGGAGGCCAGGGCTGGTTTTTCATCTCTCCCCACCGGGGGCTGCAGGGGTGTCTGGCACACCTACACACCTGGGCTGAGATCCACATCAGCTCTCGGCCATCTTCCGCACCTTTGGCTGTGAGAGGCACTTCAGACCTGTAGGCACTAGGGTGGGGGCGCAGGGGCCAGGTGGGGGGGGGATGAGAGGACAGGCTTAGAACTGGCAGGGTTGGCTACACGGGAAAGAAAAGCAGTTTTCGTTTGGGGAGAGAAGGTAGCTCTCACCAGGCCAGAGAGGATACAAGTCAGTAGCTCTCCCAGGCCTCACGAATAAATAAACCAGATCATCTGTGGCAGTGGGTGACTTCTGTCCCTTTTCTTCCACGTTTCCTTAGCCAGTCCCACATTCTCACCTCTCATGGACCTACTTCTGTGTGTCTATGGATCTCTGTTTAAGTGGACTCAGTAAAGATTTGTATATGTTGTTAATATAGAAAGTGATTTTGATAATTTTATGAAAGGATTCTGAACTTTGCAGATACGCTATATTTTTAATAGCATATATTAGAGTCACCAGTTTCTGAGGTGCCCTTAAAATGATTCCTTTTTCCAAAAAAATTCAGGAGTGCATTTATTACACACCTAAGTAATGGCAATATCTTAAAAATTATTTTTTACAAGTAATTGGCGCTTTATTTTTCCTTTTGTTTTAATGTAATCCGGTCCTTTCCCATCATTACAGCTTTCTTATCCTTCAGACTGTAAGACAGCATTACAAGTGGGAGGGTAATGTGGGGATGGCTGAGTCCTTTTATAGATATTCTGCTACAGATTTTTATGTGCTTCATCCTTCAGTGAGAGAAAGTGGTTTACCTTGGGGCAGTTTACATTTGGGAAAGGGGTGTTTTCTTTGTACTTGACCAAGCCAGATGACTTGAGGTGAGTAGACACTCTGAGGTGCTTCTTAAGTTCTTGCTGCCACCATGGGCCGCCAGCTGTGGGTTATCCCGTGGACAGTGGCACTCAGCTGTGCAAGCATGGGAAGAGGCCTTAGAAGTTTATGATTATCCCTGATTTTTAAACTCTAGCTACTATCTGGCAAGTCTTGAAAACTTCCACTAGATGATGGTACCAGAGGTATAGGAAGACTTAGTTCATTTGGTTGATCGTTGCTCACTGTCTTCCTCAAACTATAAACCTAGGTTGTTGCCTTATTTGCTTGTCGGGTCCTAGAGCACACCCCATGCCCTCTCTTTCTCTCTGATGCCTCCTAGGAAACTGAAGTTGTGGATCATTCTGTTGGTTACAAAATCAGAGACAGACGTGCCTGGATTGTGAAGGCTTAAACTGCCATTTTAAGCATCTCTCTGGATCAGTGTTTGGAAATCTGTTCTCTCTTGACCCCAGGCCTAGGACACTTTTTGGTTACTGTTGTTGCCAAGTTTTTGTAACCCATTATGCCTTTAGTCTCTTTATGGAGACAGTGTGAGCTACACCGTGGGCTAAGGAAGATGCCGCACCCTCCCATTAGCAGGACTGTGCTTTGAGTGTGCAGACACTGTTCTTGCATGCAGCGTTTGCAGAGGGGACACGTGGCATTTTCTCTGAGCTTGAGCTTCTTCGAGCGTGTAAGGCCCTTTCCTCCCAGAGAGCACAACTGCTTTGCAGATACATTGTAACCAGTCTTTAAAATCTGAGATTGCTCTTTATTTTGTTATGACTTGACTGTTATGCAGGTAATTCTTGCCATCTTGAGAAGATTTGCTCCTTGTCTTGGTCCTCCATGTTTTGCAGAAATTACCCCCCTAAAGTTACAAGGCTGGTTGTGGTATATTAGGGAACAGATGGGACAGAAGTTTGCAGTTGTAGTTCCTTGCTCAATATAATCATTTCTCTGATAAAATGTATGGCTAATTTAGTGCTGCATTTCGACCAGCAAGCATTAAAGGATCTGCAGTGTGGGGGAGATGCAGAGATGAATGCATTCTCTGCCTCAGGCTAAGCACATAACTAATATCTGCAGCAGTCAGTGGAGAATTGTGGGGTTTGTGCGTAAAGCCAGCCATTTTCAGGGTTCTGTTTTTGAACATTGGTGACCTGCATTTATAAACTGGTTCCAAGTGCTGCTAAGACTTAGCAAATTGTTGCTGGTGGCAAGAGGGGCCAGAGAGATGGGTTTCTGTACCCAGGGCACATTCCTCCACCCTGGTCACTTGTCACGGATCACTTTTTTGACTCCTGGAATTTGAGTTTCCCTTTCCATCCAACCATGGTCAAAGGAGCCCCTCATTCACACCCACATTTCCTCACACCACGACAAGCAAGAGTCCTGGCTGCCACTTTTGAAAGGTTGTTCATTTTTTATTTAATCTAAAAAGCTTTCTAGAATTTGACTATCAGAGTCATCAGTTTTTAAATTCAATTTTTAGGATTCCTTCTCATCTTTAAAACTCATGAAAGCGTGTCTTATCCTCAAATTTTTTTTATTGTAGAAACTACTGAAACAGGACAGTCCTTTTCAGAAGAGCAGAAGTCAGCTGTAACTCCGGGTGGTGGGGTTCGTATTAGTCCATTTCTGTTTCCTGCGGAGCCCTTGTGTGTGCTGGACTATAAGGTCTTAGTCCCAGGAGCTACTCAGTGTGGCTGCACACAGTTTCAGCTCATTGCCTGGAGGTAAAAGGATTTCCAAGTATATATAGGGGAAGAAGGAGAAAGGAGGGGGATTTATTAGCTGTATGATGTATGTGTAAGTATAAAAGATCGTTTTGTAACACGAATTTGTGCTGCATTTTCCAAACAAGGTTCACCTTTACATTGTCCATATGCATTGGAAATATTCTAAGTAATGAATCTTTTACCATCTTCTGTTTGGAATGAAGAGGCATAGCAGGATGTTAGTAGAAACTGTCTAAAATCTTACAAAGTTTGTATTTGCGTATCTTTTTTTATTGTATTTTCCATTATCACTTATCACCCTTTTACCCTCCCCTGCACACCCATACGCCCCTTCCCCCTGTAGTCACCACACTGTTGTCTGTCCTTGAATTCTTTCTTTTTTTTCTTTTTTGCTCGATTCCACCACCTCCTCCCCTGCAGAGCTGTATCTGCATGTCTTTTAAGACCTCTATGTTGAATCTCCTAGACTGTGCCACTGTGTCCCAGATACGATTTGGAAGGAGGAGGGGACCTTCAAAACCCCCCATTTGTAAGTGAAATTAACCCCATGCCCACCTTGCCCTAGCCAGGCAGGGTTCCACGCGGGGCTGCGGGCCTCTGCTGCTTTGAAGCAAACCCACGTGCCTCCCTAGCTTAAAGCAGAGGCACAAGGCCAAGTCTGATACACAGCTGAGAGTTAGAACTTGTTTTTCTGTCACATTTCCAAATGTCTCTCTCTGCCCTGTTAAATTTTCTTTGAGTCAACATTTTGAGAGGAAGGGGCAAGAAGGAAACGTTGGATGGTCGGTCCTTTTTTTTTTGTTGTTGTTGGCTTCAGTCAATGCTAACCAAACAGTTCTGCGTGTGCGGAATGTGGCGAGTAAAAAGGCTTTACCTACAGTGTTGAACAATGAAAAATGCTGCCTTACCCACTTTGTCTTTATTTGTTTTGACTGCAGTAGAACTTGCTCTTCCACTGTTTTGAATTTTTTGTTCTTGTGGGTGGGGTAACTTAAAGGACTTTCTAAACTGCTCCACTTATCAGTAGGCGATAACCAACAGGAATAGCCACGCACACCTGAGACACAGAATTTAGCAGGGCAGCCTTGCCGTGAAACAGGGTCTGTTGGGTCCAGAAAGAACTTGAGGTGAAACTGGTGTCGTGAAGATAGGAGTTTGTTGTTGTTTTTTTAAATGTCCCAGTTAGCTGGTTACTTTAAGAGTTAGAGCCAAAAGCACGTTTGGCTAATTCTGTGGGGGTTCTTTCAGTGTTGGAACATAGTACATATACTGTGGGTAGAATTGATATGACAGCATTTAAACACTTTCACAGACCCTAAAATGGGGGTCAGACTTGAATCTTTCCATTTTAGGCTGTGTGTGTACGCACATGTGTACACACACACACACACACACACACACACACACACACACACGGCTGCGTGGTGTTGTATCTGCCCCTCTCCTTGCCTCAGGAAAGTGAAAACAGAAGGGTACTGTTTTTTGTAGCATTCCAGTGAAGTGGCTTCTTGAACTATATGGTCCTGGCCTCTAACCACCTGGCTCCTGAGTGGGCTTTTTTTTTTTAATAGCCCTGAGAACTTGAACTTAGAAGTGACAGAGTGTGAGTGCATTGTGAAGACCTTCCAGAGTTTTTACTTTTTTAAATTACCTCCCAAAACTGAAAAAATGATGAAAGAGCCTGTGATTTCCTAATCCCCATTGGTTCGGGAAACAGCTGTGCTGAACATAGGCCCAGAACATTTGCCCAGGGACGCACAGGGACCTAGGATATGTGGCCCTGCCCCCACACCACCTGAGGAAGGCAGTGAGGGCGAAGGCCAGATCTGCTAAGGCAGATTCCTGCCCCTAGAGCTACACCTTTGGCTCTGGCTCTCACCTTGCAAAATACTTTTAGCCTCTGGTCTTGAAGCACAGGGGCAGCCTAGGCCTGTAATACTGTTCCCACACCCCTGCCCTCCCATCTGGGGCACAGTGAGTTCCGTTACTGGCTGGGCTCCGTGTAATGCAAAGTCTGACATTCCCTGTTAGTTCTCTGAGTGGCTAGGACTCGAAGGACCAGAGGCCTTTCCTTCTGCTGCCCAGCACGGCCTTGCTCTGGTGTGCACAAGGAAGATAGCCAATTTCCCTATCTCTGACTGAGCCTATTTATACTTCCAGCCTTCCTTGTTTTAAGTGTACAGAAATTGCTCTTTGGAAGGTGACATTTATGTGCCTGCCCCTTTTATGTGTCATCCCTGAGCCTGCTTCGCTTTCACTCTGGCAAGCCCTTTCCAGCCTCTGAGCCTCATGCTTCTCCCCTGGACCACCCCAGCAGCCTCAGCTGTGGGTGTCCTTCCGTCTGATTTGGTTTCTGCTTTTCTCCTGCTGCTGCCAAGACCCCCTCCAGCAGCCAAGGCAGCCCTTGTTCCTGCATGTATTACCTGGGGCAACACTGAAGAATAAATAAGGCTGATCCAGTCCATTTTTCTGGATTCCTGTAAGGGTTCCTAGAACAGAGCTCTGTGAAAAGACACTGTGAGGATAGAGAAACCTATTTTGATACTTCTTTCGAAGGTAGCAGATTCTAAGTCTCATTCAAACCCTAAAATGAGTCTAAGGGTAGGCCCCTCTTAAACACGTTGTGTTGTCTTCTCTTAGTATCTTGTCCTATCCAATAAAAGTATTTAACAAAATATACTTTTGTAGGTCTTACATTCAGTCTTCTCGGAGGTAGATATTTGATAAATAGGCTGAGTTAGTGATTGTAAAAGTACATTTCAGTTCATTGAGTTCACAGCTTCCTAGAAAATTCTTTTCCTTTAATTTTAAGCAGAATTGTCAGTGACATCAGTTATTAACCAACCCAACATTTAATTAAATTTGGTACATATAAATACTCTCCCAGGTTTTGTTTGAAATAGTTCAAGCAGAAAGTTATTCTAGATGAATATGCCTTCTACCCTACCTCCACCTCACTTCTAAAAATGGAGGAGACACAGAGTTCTCTCATTTTTTGTAACCAAAGGCCAGGCACCTGCCTCCCAGCATACATGGGTGGCTCACCTCCAGCCAGGATCCACACTACTGGGTTTCCCTGTCAGGTGGTGGGGCAGGAAGGGGCCTTCAAAATCGTTACTTCCCTTTGGTGACTCCAAGTTTCTTAGGCTTTGACTTCCGAAGTAAAGATTAGGTGTTTAAGAGCTGGAGATAGAGTCCGTGTATTTCTTGGAAGCATGTGCTCTTACTGGAATGGTTTCTTTTATGTTCACTCCACAGGACAAAATATAAAGGCTATATACCACTTAACCTGTGTAAGAGTAAAAGGGACTGTGAGCACAGAAATCTCTTATCCTCCCTGAGTCTATTTTTTCAACTTGTAATGTATCCAAAGGATCTGACAAAGGGGACATATTAGCTAATTATATAAAAGAAAATGCATTCAGGTTCCCTTAACACAAGAATTTTAACCAGGTACATACCAAAACTGTTTCCCCATGTTCCACGTTAATTTCTTGTACGATTTCACTTTAGTTTGCTGGCTCATCTTAATCTAAGAGGTGTGTGTCCCTTGATCTAAAAGTCCAGTCTGGTATTCCAGGATTCCAGTCAGGTCCTGCACTTCCGGTGCCAAATGGCCTTATTAAACACTGATAAATGTTTCTTCCAAAACGCAATAAGCACAAATAGTTAAGTGCACAGCCTTTGGGGAATTCTGCTGTTTGAAAACCTGTGCACAGCACTTTAGAAGGCTGTTGAGCTTTTCAGGGAGATGATGTCTGTACCTTGGCAAGGCAGTGCCTGGGTTTTCCTTTTTGTCGGCTACCTCATTTTCTTCTAATGTATTTTCTTTTTTTTCCTGGTAGAAAGGGGAAGCAGATGCCTCTAAATTTTGATATTTCACAGCAAACCGTAAATCCTGTTGTCTTTCATGTGTGGAAAGGTTGATTTGTAGCTGCTATCTTTCTCTTCCTAACAGACCTTGTGGGTGGTAAAGATCTCAGGGAGTGAAACATTAAAAATGAATGAGGAGCACTGGAGCAGTTTGTCTGAGGTGGGGTTTGAGAGGGCCTGGGTGGGGGAGGTTTAACAAAAGGCATTGATGTTTTAAATGCACAGAAATGCCGTCCATCAATAATAAATGGTGTGGCATTGAACAGATGTGCCAAATTGAGTTATTACAGCATATGGATCTGTTCATAGAGGGGAAAAAAGAAAGCTGGTGTTTTTAAATTGTTTGAGAGCTTTAGAATGCAATTTTGAATATCCTCTTTTTTACAAAGCTCTAATAGCTGCTAGTTGGAAATACAAAAATGTTTGGAATTTCCAAAATTTTTGACTAATATTTGAATGTTTTAAAAGTAAGAATTATTAAGAGTAAGAATGGGCAAATTTTGTTTTTCTGAAGGGGAAGACAGAATCTGAAAATGAATTTCTGGCCCTTATGGTTGAGTGCTTGCTGTTTAAAAGCATGTGTTGTAATTATATGAGGAATGAAATTACATTACAAAACTTAAGTCATGTGAAACTGTTACCTAGAGCTTTCTACATTTACATTGATGGTATCTCGAGGTACATGCTGAGACTACACAGGACCACTCAGGAAACCCCTCTCATGCTCTGAGATCCATTCATCACCCTCAGCGTTTTGATTTCTAGGCTACTTTTATAGATCAGCTCTGGGAGGATTATTTCACCCAAAAGAGGAACAACAAGAGAAATACCCGCTTCATTGTCTTGTAGAGAAAATCACTCCCAGGAAATTGAACAGACACAAAAACCTGTTGGATAAGCTGGAATACTTTGTAAGTGTGGATGCCAGTGCAGAGGTCAGGCTTTGAGTTATACTTGCCTTGTGAAGGTGTGTCACAGGCATGGAAGAGGATGGTCGTGTGTGTGAGGCTTGGAAATGAGTGCAGGGTTGGAATTGGCGTGCGCAGTGAAAACAGCAGAGACTTGGTGAGGCATGTGGAACGACTCCGCTCACCTTAATACTGACTCTTGCTTGCCTTTTTGGAAACCTGTGTGGAGTTGGATCTCTCTTCTTTGTTGTCCCAACAAAACTAATTCCTCTTTGTTTTTCCTAAGGTGAACAAAAAAGTCCTTAATTCTTATAAATAATGCCAACTCAGTTTAAATTTGAGGTTTGTTAGACTAGAAAGACAAATTACTTAGCTGTTACAGAAGAGTTTGTGGAATCTTTGGGAATGTTCTAGTTGAAAATAAGGACAGTGATTATATGAAAAGTCTGTTAGTAACTCTTATTGTAGCCATTTGTTCTAACTTTCAGCCCTTTCAGGTGCAGAATTTATTTGAATTAATCTTTTCACCTCCAAGGAGTCCTAGCTTTCCTTAAAAATAAATAAATGAATGAATGAAAAAGCAAACAAACTTGTCAAACTGTCTTTAGAGCCACCGATAAATCTATTTTATAGTCCCATTAGATAATCTAGCTCAAAATCCCATTCACTCAGGAAGGTCCTATGGTTCGATGCACAACAAATTTCCTGAAATCATCTCTGGTACACCTCCTTTGGGTTGTTAAGAAGGTGCTGAAATGTGAGAAGGTTGGTAGTGAAATTAAATTGTGGCTCAGGGTAATTAGGAAAGGAGAAATCCTAGCATTTTCATAGTACATTGTCTGGCCTTCGGTTGCAGCTGCAAACGGATATGAATTTAACCAGTTGCCACAGTGCAGCTGGTTCAGATCTGGCTTTAAAACGGGCTGAAGTAAAATGAAATGGCTGGAAAATTCCAGTCAAGTAACACCAGTGGGAACATGTGGAATTAAATAGTGTGAGCAAATACTAGCCCCGTTGAGGGAAAAAACTTCAGACATAAACTTCAGGGTGGTGGTGAGGACTTGTAGAGAGAGGGGTGAAGAGGGGGGCCAGGGCATTTTCTGGCCTTTTTTAACAAGGGTCTATTGTTTTGATTAGCTCCCTTGCAGGAGGTGGTTTCCTCCATCCAGAGTAATTTGTAGAGTGTTTGGCCTGTCTACCTCCTTCTTGACTGAAGTCACCTGATACTTTTTTTTCCTCCAAGAAGAAAGAAAAATAAGCTGTTACCTCAGTTACTGACAATAACACAAATCTCAAAATGTAGTCTTTTTTTTCCCCCCTTTCGGGACAATTTTCCCACCTTGTGTACCCAGGAGGCCCTGGCTCTTCACAGTCCTCTTCCTTCCACCACCTGCACCAGAGGTGTTTGAGTGTGTCGGAGGCCAGGGTGCTCAAAGGTTCAGTGGTTTCTTTTTAATAATTGTTCTAATTAAGGAAGGAAAGTGGGTTCACTAAAAGGAAACTTGTATTGTCAGTAGTTTGTTTCTCAATGAATTATCTGCTTAATTTGGAGAGTGGAGAGTTGAGAGTTGGCTGGGGAAAAGAAATTCTGAAAAGCTAAAGGGCCATGTGCTGTTTGGGAAAACATTTGCTGTAACTAGGTTTAGGGTATTTATTCTCTGCCAGTGTTTGGGAGCTATATTTGCCAAGTGATTTCCCTGTCACAGGGATTAGCCAGTCATGTGAAACATTTGATTAAGAGACTTAGAGAACTCTTTCCTGAGGCACAGGACTGGGAACTGCTCCGGGAAGGCCCCCTTCTCACCTCTCTGCTGTGTCCCCTCGGTGTTCACAGGTGTGCAGTGACTAGCTATGGGGTATTTTTTTTTTACAGTCCAATGAAGGAACTTTTTAGGAATCAACATTCTGGTAGGTATATTGTTAATTAAGCCACTTAAAATTTCTGCATAACTTAGAAATCTTTCTCAGAGCTAAACCACTTGCTCATCTGTTTTTGGAAAGAGACAAGATACAGATGATCAATAAGAATTGTCTATATCTCAACAGTAACAATGTCCGATCTTAGCACAGTAAAGATGGCTTGTTTTTTTTTTTTCTGATGCACATTCCCTGGGCTTGTGTTGAATTTTCATTCTAAATGCATAGGACTTACTTTTTTTTACTTAAGACTTTATTAATTTATTTTTAGAGAGAGGGGAAGGGAGGGAGAAAAAGAGGGGAATACCAATCAGTTGTCTTTGGTACATGCCCCAGCTGGGGACGGAACCCACAACCCAGATGTGTACCCTGACTGGGAATCGAACTGGCAACCTTTGGCATTGTGAAACAGTATCCACCCAACTGAGCCATGCTAGTCAGGGCAATACATAGGGACATTTTTATTTTCCCTCACAGCAGCACCATTCATTCATGAGGCAGGAGCAAAGGGGCTGAATTTGGAGATTCTTTCTCTAGCCATTCAGCTCCAGGGGGGAGGCACTGTCCAGTTTCCCTCCCACAGTGTTAAACTTCATGCACGTTCCTTCCCACAGATCACAATCATCTTTAAAGCCCACCGTGAGTGTACAGATCAGAAAGTGTACCAAGCTGTGACAGATGACCTTCCTGCTGCCTTTGTGGATGGTAGCACCAGCGGTGGGGACAGCGACGCCAAGAGCCTGCGTATCGTGGAAAGGGAGAGTGGCCGCTACGTGGAGATGCATGCCCGCTACATAGGGACCACGGTGTTTGTGCGGCAGCTGGGCCGCTACCTGACCCTCGCCATCCGCATGCCCGAAGACCTGGCCATGTCCTACGAGGAAAGTCAGGACCTGCAGCTGTGTGTGAATGGCTGCCCCGTGAGCGAGCGCATCGATGATGGGCAGGGCCAGGTATCTGCCATCCTAGGGCACACCCTGCCTCACACCCCCCTGGCGCAGGCCTGGCCCGGCTACACACTGGAGACTGCCAACGCTCAGTGCCACGAGAAGATGCCAGTGAAGGACATCTATTTCCAGTCCTGTGTCTTCGACCTGCTCACCACTGGTGATGCCAACTTCACCGCAGCAGCCCACAGTGCCTTGGCGGACGTGGAGGCGCTGCACCCGAGGAAGGAGCGCTGGCACATTTTCCCAAGCAGTGGTCAGGAGACTCCCCTCGGAGGCAGCCACCTGTCTCTCAGCCTGGGGCTCACATGCTTGATCTGTATTGTGTTTTTGTAGGGGTTGTCTTTTATTTTTTGTCTATAACAAAATTTTAAAATATATATTGTCATAATATATTGAGTAAAAGAGTATATATGTATATACCATGTATATGACAGGATGTTTGTTCTGGGACACCCACCAGATTGTACATATTGTGTTTGTTTTCACATATGTTGGATGTAGTGTTCTTTGATTGTATCGATTTTATTTTGCAGTTTTGTGAAAAGTTTTATAATGTCCCTGCCAGGGGACCTGTTAGAAAGCACTTTATTTTTTATATATTAAATATTTATGTGTGTACCTGTTCAGTATGTATAGTACATATACACAGACACCACATGCAGCGTCCCCTTTGGACATGAACAGTGGTGATGTCTGTAGCTGTTCCCTCCGCCCTCCCATTGCTACTGATTCCCACGGTGTGCAGCTTACACTTGCCTCCTGGTGGAGCCTCCCCAGCACTTCTGTCCTCACTGTCCTCACTTGACTCAGAAGGATAGTTGAGTCCACCTTACAGGTGCTTTTGGCTATTAAAGACTGATGTCTTGGAAGCCTTTTCCCGCTTCAACAGCTGTCACTTTTCCAGAGGGTGGAGAGAATATTACTACAATCCTTATTAAACTTGGATTGTTGTATCTGAGCACTTCTGGTGTATTAAGTTGAACCATATGAAACTGCTGTTTTTATAGGTCAGAAGGGGCTAGTGATGGCAATTTCACAGGTAAATACCAGGCATTTCGCTAGACTCCAGGAGCTCTCAGCCTTTTTCTCATCCCATGTCCCTGTTTAAACTGTAGTTTTTTCCCTCTTTTAACTATTTTGCATTGAACAAATGAAACAAAAACATAACTTTAGTGATCATGCTTGCTGTTGTCTCTAATTTGTGTGAGCCCACGGTCTTAGCCTTCCCTCCTTGACGTTTCGGGCCCAGAAACACACTGCCCCTGTCCCTACCTGCAGTGAACCCACCTCCACCTCAGGCACCAGGGGTTGTAGATTCTGTAGTGAGGCCCAGATCCCATCACAAAGTTTTCCACTCCACAGCATCGGCCGTCTTGGGCACATCTGTCCATGTGATGGAATGGACTAGGGTGTCAATGACAAACACTTCCTCGGCCTGACTCAGGGTGCAGCTAAAGTCTGCGTACTAGTTAATCTAGACGTTCTCCTTAAGCAGCGTTGCTCCCCAGGTGGTCTCTCTTTAATCAGATATTATCCCTCTTAACATCTGTAGGTGAATATTACTTAGCTACTTATGTAACTTCATAAAGTCCCTATAAAGTAAATTTTTACTTCCCTAATTCCCTTATCAGCACTCCCCTGCAAAAGGAAAACACTACCGATGACATCAAGCACAGTAACTGAGAAAGTAAATTTCATGATAGCTAAGTTTGTATTGTTATATCTAAAATATGTTTGATTCCAAGAAAAAGTAATAGAATTTGTAATTTGCCTTAAGTTTACATTAATGTAAACAAAAGTGAGTAAGCTTTAAATACTATAGTAATTTGGGTGAAGATTGTGCTAAGTTTTAGTTAGCCAGGTAGCTCTTCCTCCTCGTGCCATGTGCCATGGGTTAGTAGCACTACCAGAGGCCCAGGCTGGCAGGATGAAAGGACATCATTTGGTGAAGTTCTTTCTCTTAGTGAACTGATCTATCATCCAGTCACAGGATGGAACTGCAATTCATCCAGATGTGGCAAACCTTTCCACCTTTTGCTATATAAGAGAATATTCTGCCCAGTCTAAAAAAATAATGACTGTGCAAATAGTATAGAAGTGATAAGGGTAGAAATTTCTGTAGTATCTGGGTTTAGAGTGTATGGTTAATGTACCTTTTGGCCTTTGTAGGGAAAGCAGAACCACCACCTTCACTAATCGTTAGGAAAAGAAAATTGGGTCATTTTGTCATATCATTTAACTGGAAAGGATGCTTAAAACCATCCTACATCACTGGATTGGTACTAGTGTGTTCAGCTATTCTCCTTTAACGAGCGTCCCTGTATGTACTCAGAGTCCTCACACACAACTGTTTCAGAAATGCAGGTATTTCTCTGGAGAGGGGCAGCTTTATTTCCTGTTTCTTTTGTAGGATTTCTAGAGAAAATGCTACTTGCACATGTTGGTTCTTGAAATCCTTAACTAGAAGAGTTTTGGATCATAGCAACACATGGATAGGCTGTAGCTGTTCAAAGGTCTCCTGGGGAGCTTAAAACTCGGAGGAAAACACTGGTTTTCACAGATGCTCCACATGGCTGTCTTTAAAAGGCTCGAAACATTTTTTGCCCTCTTTTTTATGCTTGGAAATCCCACAGTGTGTCGAGTTTTTAGATATGGTCCATAGGTATATGAATAAGTATCTGTGTAAAACTGTGAGTGTGCAGTGTGTAAATACTTTAAATTATTATGCTAGAAAAATAAAGTTACATACCATGCTGTGGAATGTTTGTTCTGTGATTATAGTGACATCTGCTGGAAGAGCTGAGAAACAGGAGCAGAAGGCTGGAAGTGAGTGTTTGTGCAACATCCTGTGGTTACTGACAATGAATTGTACCACCTGCCCACAAACTCACTTATTTTCTCAACTATGTCACTACTATAGGGTTTTGTTTTCCCTTTTTAATTTTAAGCAACTGCAAATAAGTATATGTGAGTCTGGCCCAATGGTGTTATCCCAAAGGTCTGTCTTGGGTAATAGTCTTGGGACTCACAGACACGGGACCTGCCCTTTGGTTCTTTTAAGGCAGCAAGAAGGCAACAAGGAACTCTTGGTGGGGAAGAACTTGGGGACAGGATTTCCTAGCTTTGGAACTTTAAATCCCTGCTTCTTGGGTGTTCTAAAAAGACACATCGCAAGATTACAAGTTTAAGAAACATGCCAAAGGGTAGAAAAGCTTGAAAAAGGAACCTGAACTGAAGACACGGGAAAGCCCTGTTACTGCTACTAGGGAGGATGCGAGGTAGAGCAAATTTTGATTGGAGGAAATGTAAATGTAATCATTTCTTAAATGAAAAGCTGTGACGGTGCCATAGCCACTGAGTACCTAGTATGTATGTCTGTGCTGAGCGAACACTAAGAATAATACATAATGCAATGAAGCCTATGCTTAAAGGCAAATATTCTTTAACATACTCTATGTCCAGACTTCCAGCTTTTCAAAGATTGAAACTTGAGCCACTATCCAAAATCCTAAAAGGGAGGTCTCTGGCAGCATTCTGTTGCCTGCAATCAGATGTAATAAGTCTTGAGTTGCTTCAGTCCTTTCTGAGAGAAGAGAGCTTGAACAGTCCATCCCCCCCACCCACCCCATTCTCTTAAATTCGTTTGTAAGTCAAGGAACATCCCCCTTCCCATAGAGAATGTAATCAAGACATTGAAGAAAGAGGAGCCAGTTTGCAGGTATTTCACTACCTTGTTCACCATACTGTTTCTGCTTCCATTCATTTTCTGTGTGCCTTCCAAATAGACAAGTCATACCTCATACTATTACTATTTAGGTGGTATTTTCCTTTGAATTTACTGATCATCTTCCCCTAAGTACCTCCAATAAGCAAGATGTGTGACACTATCAACTAAATAGAATATACCGTATCCTTCTACCCAGCATGTGATGTCTGTAAGGTGTGCGCTTGGAGTGCGAGTGTCTTTGTGTCTCCTCCCTCTTGTGCAGATTTACAGGGAGAATGGGACATCCAGTGCCCAGGAGGATGCACTCACATCCTGCAGAGATGGGGTGTATACTCTTGGCCTCATCAGAATGATGTTCAAACCAATCGAACCATCCAGCCCTGTCCCCTAGAATATATTAAAGTCCGACATCAAACTCCAGCAAGAAGAAAGCAACAGGGAATTATTTTCTAATTTGGTATTTTTCATGGGTGATAGTTCTATGACCCACTTTTTATTTTAACCTCAGAAGAAGGGAAAAAATGTTAAGCATTTTGCTGCCAGGTTGAATATACAAGACTGACCATGTGCAAATTAACCAAGTAGAAACTGCATTTTCCATAAATGACACTTTAAAAAACCAGGATTATCTCCATGGTGTTGTTATTGGACAGGACAAAGGGCTTCCAGAGCCTTTTAATAGGAAACAACAAAGTAGGAGTCACTGAGGGGGAGAGAGAAGGGGTAATAAATTTATTTTCTAGCAAGACCATCTTTTGACCTGCCAAAGAGCAACGCCATTAATGAATGCATCACGGGCCATCAGTACAGTGAGGACTGTGGGGAGAGCTATTGATTGGCTTGCTCTAAGTATAAGGGAAGGATTCTGGGCCACAGTCACCACAAGAGTTCATCTTTCTCCTTGAGAAGGAAAAGGAAAGAGTTGTGACATAACTTGGGATGGCACAAAGTATAAGAAGCTCAGTGTCCGGTCAAATTGGAAATGGGAGTGACATTTAGTGATTGGGAAAGAAGTGAAGGTGCCTCTGGGTTGCTGGGAGGGAGGGTGGCACAGGACAGAGGGTGCTCATAAACCAGAAGGACATACGGAACACAGTCTGATTACATTTGGGGCCATAAAGCCAGTATTAAGTGTCCATTTGTGCATAAACATTTATATTACATTTTCTATATACTTTGGAAGAGGTAACATAGCATAGTGGTGAAGATTGCTGACTGGGAAATTGCATAGCTCCAAGTTTAAGTCCAGCCACTTCCCTAGCTGTGCAGCATTCAATATGCCAAAACACATCCTCATCTTTAAAATAGGAATACCTATAAAGCCTCACACCTCAAACATTTCTTGTGAGAGTTAAATGTGTTACTATATCTAAAGTTCTTAGCACAGTAGCTAGTACAGACCTAGCGTTCAACACATACTCCTCAAAAATGTACCTGAGATGGAGGACTCCGTGTTCACTTGAGGGACTAGCGAGCCTGTCTGCACTTCCTAGAACTACATTTGCATCTATGCCCCTGTGTACATTCTCGAATTTGGGGCTGGGTCAAATTTCCATAGCCACCTGACTTCAAACATGTCCAGGAGGGATGAACACTCTATCATGGCTCCTGGGAGAACGGGTAAGACCACATGCCAACTTGCACAACAGGGGCCTCCTGCTAGTCTCTTCACTGCAGCCACCCCAGGAATCTCAACGTAAACTCCTGAAAGTCCCTACAAAGAGAGTAACCCTGACTTGTGAGCAACCAATTGCACCAGACAGAACTTCATGGATTAAGGGTGGACTGAGGACAGGAAGAACTCTGAAGAAAAGCTGCTGCCAGTGAAATTATTGTTGGAGATTTCTGGTCGTGTATTATACACCTCAGCAAATGGGAGAGAGAGCCAGCTTTGGGAAAGGACACTCTGAAATGCTTCTATAGATCGGATTGCACGTAAAGGGTTTGGAAACAGGCCCTCTAGTGCTCACATTATAATCTTAACTCTTATCCAAAGATCCCCTACTTGTTCACAGAAGGCCAGTATAGCATTCCTAGCCTATCGGAATTGTTTATGGCAGAAGACGGAGAAAGAGGAGAGCCTACCACGGTGGCTGACAGGCTCAGATTTGTTCAAATAAGCAAAATTGTTCCTCTGTGATCTTGGGATTTTTCCAGTGTAAGAAGAGAGAGGAGACAAGTTGTGAGAAATTGTCACTGACACTCAATAAAAACAGTAACATGGAATGAAAATTAGTGTAAAGAAAAGATTTTGAAAAAGCTAAAAAAAGAATAGAAATGGGAAAGAGAAAGAGAAGTAAAAGATGAAGGAGAAAAGTTTGAGGAAAGTTGTATACAGCTAATAAACACATGGAATAGAGACATAAAAATGCAGGCGGTGCTTGAGGTATTTATGGAGAAAAGCAGTGGCACGGAGGAATCCAATTGTTCTTTGGTTCTCCAGAGAAACAGAACCAACAGAAGAATATGGATACAACCACACACACATGCACATTGTGGGCAAGAGTCATTTTACAGTTGTTTATATGAAAAAATACAAATTGATAAATAATACAAGAATCAACTGTGTTTCACATACAACTGTAAACCTACTTTTGCCAAACCGTGTGTGTGTGTTCTTTCTTTATTTATTTTTCACGTTCCATAAACCTGAGACTAAAAAGAAGTGAGCCAAAGCCTGTAACAAAACTTGTCAGAAGCCACTGGTCTAGGTTCCAAAGACTGCAGGTCCAAGAAGCAGGAGCTATGTGAGGACAGAAGATGGAAGTCTGAGCTCAAGAGAGAATTCATCCTTCCTCATTTTTGTTCTATTCAGGCCCCCAGGGGAATCAATACCAACCTGTTCCCGAAAGAGTCACCTAGAAATAGCATTTAGCAGCTATCTGGGCATCCCTTAGCCCAGTCAACTTGACAACTGAATTAAACATCACATTCTCCTTTTATATATTTTATTTTTAAAAAGTTATTAGACATCCCTCAGGCATTGAAGGGGCAATAATTGGTTAGGACTTTTTGATCACATCAAATCTAATTTTATCAAATCAACTACCTCAACAAAAAGTAGTAGAGGAAAGATTGACTGGAAAGTCAAAGAGGTATCCCATGGAACCCAAGGGCAGGCGTGGAGCTGGGCCCACAAGGCTAGAAACAGCGTCTGGCAAGTTGATAGAGTCTCATCCTGCTTCTGCCTGTGCAAGCACTTTCTTCTCTGTCACTTTGCAGGCTGATTTCTCTGTCTCACAAGTACTGTTGCTGGAATGTGATCACCTTACGTATCCACCTACAGCAAGTTCACATTCCTGGTGGGGCTGGGAGGATTCCTTTGGCCCAGCTTAGACCAGATAAGGGAACACAACATAAAATGGGCAGTGGGCGTATTTCTCACTTCCCCACAGGTCTTGGTGAAGTTTTGGCTCTTTGGAGCTCTTGCGAATTAATCACTCTCTGAGAGGCCCAGCATCACCATCCTATCTGACCCTCTCACTGTCTACTCCCAAACCCTGCTTTATTTGTTTCTTCACTATCTTACATTTCATGTTTATGTGTTTATTGTCTGTCTCCCTTCCTGGGATGCAAAGTCCATAAGAACAGACATTTGCCATTTACTGTTCTGTCCCCAGAGAAGACAATGGTACCACTACGTATCAATAGAGTGTTTGAGGAAGGAAGGGAGGGAGGGAGAGGTTAAAAGTAGTAGAACAAGGATTAGAAGAAATAAAGAACAGGGGAGTCAAGAATTAGCTGACAGATGTGATTATTAGAATCAGGAAGACTAAAGTCTAGCTTAGGATAAACTCTTGTTTCTAACACATCTCTTAATACTATCAAGATGGATGCTGTGTGAAAGGAAGCCCATTAATTCTAGAACTAGATGGATTTGTGTCCAACAGAGGGGAAGAAAAGGGATCTAATATTTGTTGATCATCTAACATGTCCTAGGCATAATGCAAGCACCTTGCAAACTCTATGAGATTTGAGGAAATTGAGCGGACAGATTGAGAAATTAGACTATGATCACCAAGCAGTGAGGGTTGGAGCTCACATACAGGGTTGTCCAACCTTTTGACATCTCTGGGCCACGCTGGAAGAAGAGTTGTCTTGGCTACACATTAAATACATTGTGACACATAATTGCAAAAAAAAACCTCATAAAGTTTTAAATAAATTTATGATTTTGTTTTGGGCCACATTCATGGCCATCCTGAGCCACATGAGACCTGCAGGCCACAGGTTTGACACCCTAGTGAGTTAAAATCTAGACTCACTGGGGCTGTAAAATCCATGCTTGTTGTGTGAAATCATGCTCAAGCACAGCAAGGTTTTACTATTGCTATATGATTTACATTAAATTATAGTAACTCCTTAAAAGAATGCTAAGAAAGTCTGGATAAAGAGCCCTATTAAATACTTTCTTTCGTGAATAAGTAAATACAAGTTACCATTTTCCTGTTGACTAACAGGCCTTTAAAATATTTGAGAATATTACCATAAGAAGATAAATAGCACATCTATAATCTTACCTATCAAACTTTTATATCTAAACTTAGTTTAGATGTAAAAATAAACTTCATTATCCTTCTTTGAGTCAATGGGGTCAAAAATTAATGAATATTTAGCCTGCTTTATGTGTAAATACCTATATAAACACACATGTATATATCTGACAATAAAACCTTATGTAAGTTTTAACATGACTAATCACCTCCCAGATATGTGTTGAAACTTGTCAACTTATCAGAACCACATTCTCATGCAATCATAGGATAAAATTATGAACTCAATTTATAAAATAACTCATTGCAATTGAACAGAGATTTCCATGAGTCGGAAAATTGGACTGAGTGTAATGTGAAAGGGAAAAGGTATTCATTTAACAACCATTTATTGAGCACCTACTAAGAACAAAACACATATTGAATGTCAGAGGCTCAAGGCTGAATAATCACATTTCCTTACCTAGAGGAATTTATAGTCTAGCAATAAGGAATGTTATGTTTAACCCTCAGAGCTCAATTTGGAAAGGAAATGTTTTTAAGTAGTTTAATATGGTTTTCATATATCAAGTGTAATTCATTTCTTTAATGTCTATCCACAATTTCCATAAGGTAAAATACTTTCTCTCTCACGGTTCTGTGGATTGGCAGTGCTCAGCTGGAAGGTTCTTCCCTGGGATCTCTCATGCAGTGGTGGTTGGAGGTCATCTGGGAGTGCAGTGATCTGAAGGTTTCATTGGGCTGGACATCTAAGACGGCTCACTCAAATGTCTGACGGTCAACAGCAACTGCTGGGAGGCCAGCTAGGGCTGTGAACCAGAGCACCAGCATGTGGCTGTGCAAGAGACTCTGCCTTGGACTTCTGCTTAGAACAACAGCTCAGAGGGGAGGTGTATCAAAAGTAAGCATAGTGCAAAAGCAGTTTCCTGATATCTAGAGTAGATAATTAATCAGACTCAATTATAGGCTGCACCAGTAACTAGCACAGCATCACTCCAACTGCATTTTATAGTCAAAGCAGCCATGGGGCGCGTTTGAATATAAGAAAATAGAGAAACACTATCTCTTGTTGAGCGAATATCAGGCCTTCGGGGGGTTGGGGGGTCCACCTGCAGGGCCCACCTCCCCCAGCTGCCACAAATGAGAATAAGTCTACCAAGACATGATCTGCTTGGGGAGGAAAGGTGGCTGATCTCTCAAAGAAGGGCCATGAGTCTGTTCCTCAGTGGGCTTTTATTGGGTTTAATTTGCATAGGAATGCAGGGCATATAAGTAGAGCTTATCAATCATTGTCAGGCAGTAATGATCAAAGAATAGATAACATTCAAAGAACTATGAGGGTTTATTTAGAGTCAAGGTCAGATAGCTAAAGGCCATAAAACTTTGGGGAACAAACTCTTTTCATGCTTGGACCCTTATCATTTAAATTGAGGGTATTAGCAAAGCAGGTTTCACAGGATTTTATGCATTCTTTCTTAGGCCTGATTGCCCTGGGGAACCCACCCTTCCCAGCACAGGGCTACACCCACCTCCAGCATTGTTTCAGGCTTAAGTAAGGCAGCCAAGAGATTAGGAGACTTCTTGCAGACAGAATGAGGACTCAGACTATGTCAAAACTGAGGGGTGAGGGTCCATCACTCCCTTTTTCTATAGTGCCCCAAGTCCTTACCTGAGGGCCCCCCATGATCATGCCTATCTTAGGTCATCCCTCCTTTGAGGAATCTTACCCATCATTGGCTAACCAGTCAGGCTTGGGGCCAAGCAAGGTGAAGTAAAGGGGGCAGAGGTGGTGCCCCTGCCAAGGAGGTAAGCTTTGTCTCCTTAGTGGCTTATGGTCCCAAGGTTTCTCAGTCTTAGCCATGGGGGGTTACAGCTTCTGAAACCAGGCAGGGCGGTTCCCAACAATTGAGGTCACATTGTAGAAGATTGTAGGGAACTGTTTCATGTGGTGTGGAAATGTAGCTCAGCTCCCTCGTAGAAAACCAGTGGGAAGCAAGTTGGCACACAGGGACACGCCCATGGAGAGGTTTTCCCATGCAGAATCAGGCCTGCACTGTACCTAGGCTGCTATGAGACTTGCTTTTGCTAAAACTCCCTCACCCTGAATTGAGGCAGCAAGTGTTTACTGTAACTTCCTAAAGTCTGTGCTAAACTTCCCAAGTATGGGGTGTGACCAGTTCAACCACTTTTCCCCTTGGTCTGCAACATCCTTCTCTTTGAAGTTTTCAGCAACATTCTTTCCTTTGTTATCTGTAAAAGGTAATCACCTGCAGCAAAACTGTGCATAGTAAATGAGAACCATCTTCCATGTAATGTACCCAGAAAAGCAATAAAAGCCTGTCCAGGCAGGGGCCAGGGCTCTCCCTCAATCAGAGACTCGCCCTGCCATCCCTTTTTCTCCACAGGACTTCTGTTGTCCATGTGTATTTGTTCACTAACAGCCACAACACACGGATCCTGCAGGCCAGGATCCACATCAGAAGATAATGTGGAATTACAGTTATCTTTAGATATCTTTTAAAAACACCATCTGCCACAGATAGAAAAGTCATTGCTTTGAGCAGTGTTTCATTTCAAATTATTTTAACCTACTATTAAATGTGGGAAATCATCACCTGTCTTGCAAACAAGGTTATCCTATCTATACTTTCCTAAGGGAAAGGAGGAAATACCTCGTTGAGGAAAGAACTGCCCTCAGATGGTTAGACAGGTACTAGTTCAGGTCTAACAAGTACACCACACACCCACATCCCATATGGCACAGAAACAAGGCTTTAATATCCAGGACAAGATAATAAATTCAAACACAGTCTTCAGTGATAATAAATCTAAATGCTTATCTTAGAGTACATTACCCTTTCAGCTTTCTATCAATTCAACAGAAATTAATTTATTGAAATCATCTATTTGATATTGTTAAGTATATAAAAGCTCATAATTCAGAAATATCTTCCTAAAATTTACAACTGATGCCAAAGGGCAGAAAATATTGTCTCTTCTTCAGGATTAACTTCAGTAGTATTTGATGATGTGTCCCCTGTAATTGAGTGGGTTGGTTTTTTGACTTTTTCCCCCCAAATGGTGACCAAAATAAATTGCTCAAAATAAGAATTAACTTTGAGTAGGCTGCCTTTTAATCTGCATTTATTCTTTTTTTATTGATTGATTTGAGAGAAAGAGAGAAGACGGGAAAGAGAGAGAGAAACATCAGTTTGTTGTTCCATTATTCATGCATTCATTGGCTGCTTCTTGTATGTGCCCTGACTGGAGATCGAACCCATAACTGGGCCAGGGCTTAATCTTCTCTAATTCAGAATTAGGTTCATAGACCTCTTGTTTGCCCTTCCATATAGAAGATCATTGTAAACAGTTCATTGATTTTCCCCTAGTGCTCCACAAAAAAAGAGCATTATTAAGTGGGCTTGGAAAACATCAAAATATTCACTCGATGCTTAAAACTTTCTAGTTCTCTGTATAATTTAGTCTTCTTAAAAAGACAATTTACTTAAGTGGGGTTTAGAAAATTCCTGGTGGTAAATATATAAGTTCTGGCATGTCAGGAAGAGAGAAAAGTATATAAGAAAGTTGCATTTTTTCCTGACAAGAAATTCTTCCTGCCTCACCTTTTGGTACAATGGAGAGCAAGGCTCTCTTCAGCTCATGTTGTGCACAAGCAAAGACTCAGTCCCCTTTCCCAGCTCCTACCTTCAGTGTCAGCCTGGCTAAGTTCATCAGGAGGGACAGTCCTGAGTGCTCCAAGCTTTCTCAGTGATGAGATTGAAAAGGAAGGTGTAGGAGGCAGGCTCGCTGGAGGGCACTCTGAATCAATTGTAAACAGGGGTTGCATGTGGGGGTCGATGAATTCTGTGAGTGGGCTCAGGTGGCTCAAGGAAGAAGGTTACTTTCTTTGGGCTACCTTTGACCTCAATTTAAGTGATTTATTTAAAGTTGGAATAATGTAGTTTTAACATGACCTTACTGTAAACTGAATAAGCCAATTGACAATGCAATAATCACCAACTATGAAGCACACTTTTTACAGGAAAGAGATGCATTTAGATTTTGAAAAATAATTTGATAAAGATCAAGGTAGTGGATACGTGGAAATAAATTTCAGAAAAAAGGATAAATGATTTGTTTTTAAAGGAATAAATGGATTAGTGCTCCAAACACTTTGTTTCATTAATCAAGCTGGCAGCAGCATCAACAAGCTGTTAGCAGCTGATCATCTGATTAAAATGGGAACACTATGCCCAAGTAGGTAGAGAGTGTGGACTAAATTTTATAAAATTTAGAAATACTTTCAATGCATTCTTTACTATGTCATGCTGGGTCACATTATTTTTTTGTGAGAAAAAGGCTCAAGGATTTGCTTCTTCTTTACAGACTATACATCTCTTACTCTCTTGAAACACTTCACCTCTGAAGTCTACTGAGACTGCAATGGTCAACTTAAAAAACCAAATGACCTTGTTCATGCTGATAAACATGAACTCCTTAAGGTCATATGGTGTTATATTATCCATGCATTTTGTTGTGCCATTTCCAAATATCCCTAGGTAGCTAAAAATGCTCAGGGTAAACAGTGAAATCACTAAGTGAAAATTGAATGCAACATGGCCAAATTTCAGAGGAGAAAGGAGTGTTCTTTTCACTCCACCCACAGAATGTGAAAATGATAGAGTGGCATTGACTAATCATCCAACTTTTTCTCCAAGAGCAGGCATGCAATGTTTCAGGTGGGTGCAGATGGGTATCTAGGACATTCAAGCTCCAAGCCCTGGGCCTCGAACACCTCTTGGCAATACACTTGCATGACTCAAGGGTGTGATAGTCTGGTTAATCTGGTCCCCAATCACCTGGAGCTCTCACTCACTTTATCTGTAATGTATGTAACAAGGTGACTTCCCCAGCAACACTTCTGCCATCTCTTTCTCATGAAATAGTTTGTAAGAAAGTCTCCTGCTGACACCTTACTCAGCATGGCACTGTATCCTGTATAGATTAATATCACATTTGTCCCAAGATTATTTATCTGGCAAATTCAACCATCTAAAACAGAGCCAAGAATAAGATAAAAAGTCATCTGAGCCACTGAAAGAAACTTACAGAAGAATATGTGCACAAAAACTTGTGCATTTTACTCATAGGGGAATCTCTCTGGCCATAACTCAGGGCTTATTTACTCCTATTTTTGATCAATTCTTACAAGCTAATCAACCAACTTCTTTTTTAATTCAACCAACAACTATACAGAGGGAGGAAAGAAGGCTGGTAGAAGCAGGCCTGCTGGCAATAATCAAAAATAAACCCGAAAACTGCTGTGGATGCAGGAGTGAGAACTTTGAAACATACATAGAATAAAAGATGCAACGTTCTACATTGGAGTCAGGGAGCAAGCAGGTTGAGGCATCTTGGCCTCTGGCGAGGCCGTCACTGGTGTTCCTTACGGTGGAACTGTATCACCAAGAACAAGGCTAAATTATATTTTGAATCCACCAAACAAAACCTCAGAGTGTGTATTGTCCATTATATTAATTTTCCAATAAAAATAGCTAAAATAAAAGATTTCATTCATTCTTTTATTAAATAGATATGGATTGTTTACCATACGCCAAGCTCCACTTCTATCCCCTGTCTTTTGTTTTTAATTTCACGTAACTGAGGCCTGGAAGGTAAGCTATTTACTCATTCCGAATGATAGTCTCAGAGTTATTCCTAGATTAAGCCTGGCCACGAAGATAGTGTGTAACCGACCAGCACCCTCTGCAGGTTTGTTGCAGTCCCAGATTACTCTCATGAAGTATTTATGATGTGACTGGAAGAGATGATGAGACACAGCCCCATAAAATCTGTTGCCTCATTAAGCAGGGGAAATGTGGTGGCAATAATAGACAGTAGAACCTGGGGCTGTGTTTCTCTCTGATCTTATTACAAGGAATAATACTATCTCTTGTTTAAGTTTGGGGCCCTGTGAATCATATAGTTGGTCACCATTCCTATCCTGCCTTGGTACCAGAAAGTTTGAAGTTAAGATTGTGTGATCCACATCTCATAAGTTAGGGCATAAATAGATCATTAAAAATTAAGATGCTGATTGAGTACAGGCCTGCCAATCAAAGGATTGCGGTTCAATTCCCAGTCAGGGCACATGCCTGGGTTGCAGGCCAGTTCCCAGTAGGGGATGCACGAGAGGCAACCACACATTGACGTTTCTCTCCTTCTCTCCTTCCCTTCCCCTCTAAAGATAAAATTTTTAAAAATCTTAAAAAAAAAAACCTAAGATGCTGAGAGATTAGTTATCAAGTGTTGTCCTCTCCATCACGTGAACCCATGCCACACCCACACCATCACATGATCTCACAGATCTTGAGAGAGTGAGCTGGTGTAGGGGGCCTTCCTCTCTCAAGGGCAGTGTTCTTCGTGTGTATCTTTTAATCTACATAAAGCCTTTTTGGAAAATAAGAAAATATATAGCAATCCATAAACAGTTAATAAAATTAACTAGAAAATTCACTTCTATGTATATCCTTAGTTCCTAGTAGGGTCAAATATACCAGACATAGACATACCTATAAATAGAGATATATAAAGATAGGTATAGGCATAAATATAGAGATGTGAACTAAAATTCAAGTTATTTTTAGAGTGGTTATTTGATTCTTGAAGACCTTAAGTCACTCTGTGATCTAAACCAAGATGCAAGGGTGGGAAATCACTGCAGTGGCTTCAAGCTTCCAGGTGACTTCCTTCCTCCTGCCTTCTGAGGGTGGGTCCCACTTCTTGTTGGAGCCGTCTGAGGTGCCTACACATGTTGGGGCAGCAGTGATCATACGGCCTTCACCCTGTGTTGCCTAATAAGAATTAACTACCATTTAGTGAACGGCCTTAGTTGTCCATTTTATTTGGTTAATAGCAAAGTCAGCTGCCTAAGAATAAATAATCCAAGGCTCCAAAAATCCTGAGAACTCAGGAATGGCTTTTCCACAACTGTTTCAATGAAGCATGCTGTGAATAGTTTCTTGAATTATTGAAAATCATGAGATCTCTGGCTTAACTGGCTGAGTAAACTTAAATGAGTCCTATACTTGCAAAGCATGGTGCTCCTCTCCTCCTGGGCTGATATTACACCCCTGAGTTTGTCTTCGAACAATTAAGAAGCTGGAGGAGGCATTATCAGCTCAGGCAAAACTAATCCCACTACCTGGTACAAAATGGCAAAGGAAATACCTTTTAACCCCTTATTCATTTTTAAATAAGCCTAAAAATGAGAACAGAAAAGAAACAAAAAGTCAGATTTTGATGATTCCAAAATAAATCTGTATTCCCTAAAACCCATGTAAATCAGACGTGAGTAGGGGAATGGTCATCAGAATGAAGAAATATGCAAAGCAGGTAAATGGTGAAGGGAGATAGGGTGGGAGGCAAGTCAGTCTGCACCGCAGTACTTTTGAGAGGCTCAGGAGTAGGGGAATCTGGTGCCAAGAAAGGTCTGGGGAATTCTGGCAAGTGAACACGGGAAATTATATGTGAAGCAATAAGACCCCACATCTCCACTCGAAAACCAGGCCAAAGAAAAAAATGGAAGATACTAACATTGGGTGAGACCAATAAAAAATGACAACTGAACACTCTACTACTCTACAGTGAAGCTGTCTACTCAGTCAGTAAGACCCACTATGCACAGAGAGGGAGAGAAGGAAAGACAGAGAGAGGCAGAGAGAGAGAGAGATAGCAAATGGGAACAATGCAGGAAGGATATCCTCAGATGTACATCCACAGTCAAGGAACTGGATTCCATTTTTTTAATTGTAAGAACAAATAAGGAGCTCTGGGCAATTTTTTAAAAAAGCAGGATAAAAGACATCACTTGGAAAATTGGAAAATAAGTCTAGAAAATGTCCAAGAAGGTACAGCAGAAAAATAATGTGATGGACAATGAAAAAGAAAAGTTTTGATTTTTTTTAAAGATTTTATTTATTTATCTTTAGAGGGGAAGGGAAGAAAAGAGGGAGAGAAATATCAATGTATGGTTGCCTCACACGCATCCCCTGCTAAGAACTGTCCTGCAACCCAGGCATGTGCCCTGACTGGGAATCAAACCATGATCCTTTGGTTCACGGGCCCATGCTCAATCCACTGAGCTACACCAGCCAGGGCCAGTTTTAATTTGTTCTGTGCACCCAATCTGTATGTAAATATTGACCCGTAGGAGGTCCAGAAAACTTGAACTGAAAAAAAAAAAAAAAAAAAAACCACAAACCCCAATTTGGAAAAAAGAGATTTGAAGAATGCCAAACAAATGAAAAAATGAGACAATGAATTCCTGTGGGGGAGTGAGTGGTAGGAAGGTTGTACAAGAAAAGTCAGTGTGCTCTACTTGGTCCAATGAAGAGAAATGTTTGAATATACTAATGGAAATATTGTATGAATTTAACTAAATTTTGTGATCATACCATACTGGAAGAAAGAGGTGGGGGAAGAATGTAAGAGAGCACAGATTATCTGCTATTATAAAAATTTAATAGAAAATGCTTATAATTGGTGAATTAAGAGAAAGCAACAAATATATAGATGTGTGGAAGGAAACAACACAGGAACAAAAGCTAAATGTTTAAAGTGGATGCTTTCAGGGAGTGGGATTTGGGTGTGAGAGGGTCACAGGAACTGTGTGTGGGCTTTTTTCCCCTAAACCTTTTGGTAATTAAAAAAAAAATTAAACCAGGAGCAAGATTACTATCAAAAATTAAAAATATGATTCAAACATCTGGACAAACTTCCCAGCTCACAAAAATGACTAAAATGTCTGTTGGTTACTTATAGCATATAGATATGATGGGGGAACTCAAGATTTAAAAAAAATTTTGAGCTTCATTCATTTAGAATGGAAGGGCACTTAAAGTGCTTCTCAGGTAAGGTCAAGTTAAAGGAGTTCATCACCACCAAGCCCTTATTATATGAAATGTGAAAGGGACTTATCTAAGAAAAAGAAGGTAAAAAATATGAGAGTAAAAAGACAGAAAACTCACAATTATTAACAACCACACCTAAAACAAAAACAAAAACTAAGCAAACAACTACAACAGGAAAAGAACCACAGAAATGGAGATCACATGGAGGGTTATCAACAGGGGAGTGGGAGGGGAAGAGAGAGGGAAAAGGTACAGAGAATAAGTAGCATAGATGGTGGGTAGAAAATAGACAGGGGGAAGGTAGAAATAGTATGGGAAATGTAGAAGCCAAGAACTTATAAGTATGACACATGGACATGAACTAAAGGGGGGAATGCGAGTGGGAGAGGGTGTGCAGGGTAGAGGGGAGTAAAGGGGGGAAACAGGTCAACTATAATAGCTTAACCAATAAACTATATTGAAAAAATATTTTTAAAAATAAAAGTGGTTAGAATAATTTTTTTAAAGTTTTTGAGCTTCAGTTATAGCCAACAGGCTTAGTGGTTAACGCATGTAGAAAGCTGCTGTTCTAGGAACTGGAATGCGTGACCTGCCCTGCCCTGACACCGGGAGGACTGCAAGAAATCAAGATAGTACCATGTCTTCAGGTTGTTGAAGTTCTACTTCTCTGAAATGCAGCACAAAACTTTTAAATGCTGAAGTAAATGCTTCAGGACAATGCTTTTCAAAGTGTTTTCCTCAAACCCGAGGTGGCTCCTGATTCTGTTCGGCAATTAAAATGTTCTTAAAGCTTACAACTATTTGCACATAGTTAATAAATTTGAAATGTAAGAGTAATGATAATTTTTGCTAAAATCTCATTATGGAGACTTCTGGTCAAGATGGTGGCATAGGCAGACACAACTCACCACGTTGCACAACCACATCAAAATTGCAACTCAAAGACAGAACAACCATCATTCAGAACTGTCAGAAATTGAGTTGAGTAAAAGTCTGACAACTACAAAATTAAAGAAACCACATCCATCCAGATGTAGGAGGGGTGTATATGCAAAATGGGATGGTCCCTCACCCATGGGAGGAGGATAAAAATTTGAGAGGGATATCTCAGGAGCAAGGAGTCTCAGCCCCACACCAGGGCCCCCAGCCCAAGGTTCCAGTGCTAGAAAGGTAAGTCCCCACAAGTTCCAGCTGCAAAAAAGTAGGGATTGAGTCAGTGGAAGAAACTTCTGTAGCCCCAAGCAGTTCTTCTTAAAGAACCCACACATAGACTCACCTACTCAGACTCCCTCCCTCTGAGCTCCAGCACTGGGGTAGCAGCTTGAAAGGCACCAGTGGCATAAAGGGAGGAACTGAAGTGTCTGCTATTAAGGAGAGCAGAAGCCATTGTCCCTTTTCTAAACCTTTTCCCCACAGAGCTGGTAAGCAAGTGCCATATCTGAGACTACATCAACCTGGCTAACACTGTCTGACCTGCCTTGGAGGTCCCCAGAGACTCTGCCCCACCGAACTTAAGGACCTACTCAAGCTGCTTTTCCATATTAATGGCTGGTCTTGGCTCATGCTTCACAAATTCTAAATTCTCTCAAACAAGGAACAGCTGGCCTCAGTGAGCCACAGGCTAGGCACTAGCAGCAGCCAGCCTACAATTACAGCTTGGCTTTGCCTGGGAATCTCTAAGTCCAGCACAAGTGGCAGCCATCTCAGATTGTTTTATACCTCAGGCAGTGTGGCCCCAGGCAAAACACAGATGAAGGCTGACCTCGGCCTGCATGACCTGGGACACCCCAGGGCCAGCTCACCCAGCAGACAGCTATAGACCATGTCAGAGCACCACCACCCTGCCCTCACACAGCTGATCCTCCACAGAAAGCAGAGGTTAGTGGTAAGTGCTCATGGTCAATCCTTACAGCTGACTGGCCTGGGTAAACCCCTCCCATTGATCTGCCAACAGCAACCAAGTCTCAACTACAAGAAGAGGGTGTGGTCAGTCCACACAAAGGATAAACCTCGAGTACCCAGCTTGGGTGACAGGGGAGGCTATGCCACTGGACCTTATAGGACACCTACTACATTAGGGCACACTATCAAGACACGGAGTCAAAGCAGCTCTATTGAATACATAGAAACAAACACAGGGAGATGGCCAGAAGGATAGACAATGAAACATGGCCCAAATGAAAGAAGATTAAAACTCAAGAAAAAGAGCTAAATGAAACGGAGATAAACAATCTATCAGATGCAAAGTTCAAAACACTGTTTATAAGGATGCTCAAGGAACTTAGTGAAGACATCAATAGCATAAAAACAGTTCAGTCAGGAAAGATGGGACTTCCAGCCAAGACGGAGGTGTAGGTAGACACATTGTGCCTCCTTGCACAACCAAATAAGGACAACAACAATTTAGAAACAAAATAACAACCAGAACTCACAGAAAATTAAACTGTATGGAAGTCGGAAAACCAAGGGGTTAAAATAGACACATTCATCCAGACTGGTAGGAGGGGCAGAGTCAGGGAACTGGGCAGAGGGGACTAGCAGCAAAGCTGTGGCTGGCAGACCCTCAGCGCTGGGTGGCAACGGGCAGACTCAGCAAGGTGATGATTGTGAAGTGGGGCACGGTGGCAAGGTGACTGGCTGACCGGGTGGTCCCACATTTGCACGCAGATAAACCAGGTGAAACTGGGGAGCGAGAGAGACCGTGCAACCCAGGGTCCTAGCTTGGGGAAATAACGCCTCAAAATACCGATTGAAAACACCTATGGGTGTTGAGGTGCTGGGAGTCTCTCCCAGCCTCACAGGAGAGGTTGTTGGAGAAACCCACAGGGTCCTAGAATGTACACAAGCCCACCCACCCGGGAATCAGCACCAGAAGGGCCCAGTTTGCTTGTGGGAAGCAGCGGAAGTGACTGAAATCCAGCAGAGAGCTGAGCAAGCACCGTTGTTCCCTTTCGGACCCCTCCCACACATACATTGTCACAACCCAGCAACTGGGCTGCCCTGACTGGTGAACACATAAGCCTCTGCCCCTCATTAGTAAAAGGTGCAACAAGACAAAAAAAAAAAAAAAAAAAAAAAAAAAAAAAAAAAAAAAAAAAAAAAAAAAAAAAAAAAAAAAAAAAGGCCCAAGTGGAAGAACAGATGAAAGCTCCAGAGCAAATACATCTAAGCGACCAAGAGATAGCCAACCTATCAGATGCACAGTTCAAAGCACTGGTGATCAGGATGCTCACAGAATTGGTTGATTTTGTTTGCAAATTAGATGAAAAAACAAAGGCTACCCTAAATGAAATGAAGGAAAATGCATAGGGAAACAATAGTGATGGGAAGAAAACTGGGACTCAAATCAATGCAGTGGACCAGAAGGAAGAAAGAAACAACCAAACAGAAAAGAAGGAAGAAACAGGAATTCAAAAAAATGAGGAGAGGCTTAGGAACCTCTAGGACATCTTTAAATGTTCCAACATCTGAATTATAGGGGTACCAGAAGGGGAAGAGGAAGAGCAACAAGTGGAAAACTTATTTGAACAAATAATAAAGGAGAACTTCCCCAATCTGGCAAAGGAAATAGACTTCTAGGAAGTCCAGGAAGCTCAGAGAGTCCCAAAGAAGTTGGACCCAAGGAACACACCAAGGCACATCATAATTACATTAGCCAAGATTAAAGAAAAGGAAAGAATTTTAAAAGCAGCAAGAGATAAGGGGACAGTCACCTACAAAGGAGTTCCCATAAGACTATTGGTTAATTTCTCAAAAGAAAAAAAAAACATAACAGGCAAGAAAGGAATGGACAGAAGTATTCAGTCATGAAAAGCAAGGACCTACAACATAGATTACTCTATTCAGCCAAGCTATCATTTAGGGCAGATAAAGTGCTTCCCAGATAAGGTCAAGTTAAAGGAGTCCATCATCACCAAGCCCTTATTATATGAAATGTTAAAGGGACTTTTCTCACAAAAAGAAGAATATTAAAAATATGAACAGTAAAATGGCAACAAACTCACAACTATCAACAACCAAACCAAAAACAAAAAAACAATGAACTAAGCAAACAAGTGGAAAAGTAGAACAGGAACAGAATCACAGAACTAGAGATCACATGAGGGTTGTCAGCAGGGAGGGGGAGGGAGGTGAATGGAGGGAAAGGTACAGCGAGTAAGAAGCATAAATGGTAGGTACAAAATGGAGGTTAAGAATATGGGAAATGGAGAAGCCAAAGAACTTAAATGTATGATCTATGGACATGAACTAAGGAGGGGGGATGTGGGTGGGAGGGTGGGTGCAGGGCAGAAGGGGAAAAGGGGGGGAATGGGACAAGCGTAATAGCATAATCAATAAAATATACTATTTTAAAAATTTACAGAACACATCAAAAAGTAATGGCTTTTCTGTATTTTATTTAATGGATAGACTTATACTGCCCTCTGGTGGTTACAATGGTTGAAACATCACATACAGATTTTGACGGGGCATCATGGAAACACAGAAATTCCCATTTCTTTTTGTCACACCAAACAAACAACCACATGTTATAGAGATGACTACATCTCACATATTTTCATGAGTTTTACAATATAATTTCAGAAATTCGGATTTTGCAATGGTCCAAAAAATCAGCTCAATCAACTTTTAATAATTATTACTTGGCATTGACCAAGCAAAAAGCTGTTGCTTTTCAGAGACATCAAGACAGTACTAAAGAGTTGAGAGAAATAACATGGACACTTTATCAGTGGAATGCAAAGTGGGCCTGTAGGTGTTGTCAGTGCAATGGTGAAGGTGTCCTTTTGTATGTCTCCCCATAGTGTCCTTTCTCCTTGCCCATCTCTGCCCCCAGCAAGGCCATGCCCTGATGCTGTCAGTAACTAGGATGTTTATTATGCAGAAAGCATAACATAGTGGAAAGAGCAAAGGGTAATGAAATTTGAAAGAACTATATCTGAATCTTATCCCTACTCATCACTAGCTGTGATCCTGGGAGAATTAACTTGCCATGTTTAGTTTTGACAACAGGAAAGTGGTGAAAATAATGGCCTCGCAGGTGCCATGTAAAACTGTAAAAACACATAGGCAAGGTGCTCAGTAATAGCAATCATGTGTAATTGCTTTTATAGAGTTGAAAGCTAAGCAGGTTTGTTCACTTGGAGGATATGGAAGATAGTCACAGGGAATCACTTGTTGGAGTATCTTGCTCATTCTTATTTATTTAATTACAGCAATGCCATCACATGTATCTTCCAAAATGTTTTCTTTCCCATTCTCTGAAATATTTCCTTTTTCATCTTTTTTAAACTTACCGTCTCTTCTCCCACAATCATGTGAGCCAATAACTTAAAATCTGTCTCTCCATATGTATGTATATATACACACATACACATATATGTATATATATGCATAACATACACAGACACTTTCTCTCTATACACATATATGTTGTATATAATGTTCTCTATGTACGTTGTTTCTCTGGAAAACCCTAATTCAATCACAAAGAACAAGCTTAGCCATAGTAAGTCCACCCTGTGATGAGAGCAGGTTTAATGGAGAAGATAAGGGCAGTGGCCCGATTTGTTATGCAGATGATTACCAGAGACCCTCCTTTCATGTAGCTGTTCACCATCTGTATATATTCCTTGGGAAACTGATTTATTCAAGTCCTCTCCCACTTTTTTTGTCAGGTGTTTGTTGTTTTGAGTTCATTTATTTTGGGTATTAGCCCCTTATTGGAGGAATCACTTGTAAATATCTTCTCCCATTCAGTTGGTTGCCTTTTTATTTTGTTGATGGTTTTCTTTTGCTGTGGAGAAGCTTTTTAGTTTGATGTAGTCCCATTCAGTTATTTTTCTTTTGGGGTCAAATTCACACACACACAAAAAAATCCTCTGAGATCAAGGTCTGTAAGTTCAGGGCCTATGGTTTCATGTATGTATTTTATTGTTTCAGGTCTTATATTCAAGTCTTTAAGCCTTTTTGTGTTAAATTTTGTATGTAGTGTCAGACAGCAGTCTAGTTTTACTCTTTGCAGAGACCCTCAAACTTACTTACAGCCAGCTGTGTATGCTGGAGTAGAGATTTGCCAACAAGATTAAAACATTTGTTTCTATTTATTACTATTTATTATGTCATCAATTCAAATAAATACAATATTAGTTACATTAAATTAAAATTCCAATTTATTTTTTTTCTATTAATATTGACATTATATAGCTTCTGTGGCTAGAATTAGTATAGGAAAAATATTGTGCTGGCCAGTAAATCTATAATACAAATTTTGCATTTTCACCAATAACTTTATCTGGATATTTTGAGTATGCTGGCAATTTCCTGCATTGTATTGCCTTGATTGTTCTCAATGTCTTTATTTGATCACTACAACTTAAACTGGTCTATCTGACTGTGGAGCATCATCCAGTGAAAAATCTCCAGCCTGAAACTCTACAAACCACTTTTGATACATTCAATCATTCACTGCACTAAAACAGATTGCTAAAAATTAAAGAGGTTGAGGTGACAACCAGATGAAAATGTCCAATGAGCCTCTAAAAACAGCACTCTGGAGTTTTCGGAGTCTTTATTTATTTTTCAAATCTTTATTGTTCAAGTACAGTTGTCTGCATTTACTCCCCACCACTCCCTGCCACTACCCCAGCCATCCCTACCTCCACCCCCTGCTTCCACCATCCCCCCGCTTGGTTTTATCCATGTATTCTTTATAGTAGATTCTGAAAACGCTTCCCCCCATTATACCCTCCCACCTCCCCTCTGGTTACTGTCAGTGTTCTTAATTTCAATGTCTCTGGTTATGTTTTGCTTGCTTGTTTTGTTGATTAGGTTCCACTTAAGGGTGAGATCATATGGTATTTGTCTCTCACTGCCTGGCTTATTTCACTTAGCATAATGCTCTCCAGTTCCATCCAAAGGGCACAAGCTCCTTCCTTCTTTCTGCTGCATAGTATTCCATTGTGTAAATGTACCATAGTTTTTTGGTCCATTCATTTATTGATGGGCACTTAGGTTGCTCCCAGCAGTTGGCTATTGTAAATTGTGCTGTTATGAACATTGGGGTGTATAGGTTTTTTGGACTGGTGTTTCAGGGTTCTTAGGATATAATCCCAGCAGTGGAACTGCCGGGTCTTGACAATGGAACCACCCCCTGAAACATAAAGCCTAAAGCTGTGAAAGTCAATGAGATTACAAAGGGAAATGGTGTGAATAGAAAAAGAGCTTGATGCATTTTCTAAGGATTTCAAACAGAGAAAGAGGTCTGATATAAGGCAGGTAAAACATCCACTATGTGGCAGACACTACTGTTTGCCTCTCAGTGGCATTTTTCCTCTTTCACTCCTGCTTTCTAAGTCCCAGTTTAGTCCACTGTGCATCACTTCACTCAGGTAAGGGTGAGCCACTGCAGCTCCAGGGCAAACCCTCATTGACCTACGCCAGTCACCGTGCCATAGACTGGTTCAGCCACAGGCACATACACATGCATATATACAAATACACAATTCTAGCCAGTGAATTATGGGGGAAAATCTGCTGTGGAGACTTCTGGGAAAGATATCTTTGCTGCTAGTGAAAAACACATGAAAAGACAAGCTCCCAGCCTTCTGCTGTTGTTCCTCTTCACACTGCAGCAGCCACCTTCCAATGATGAAGGAAACTTGTTCACAGATGGCAGAGGTGGAAGCAGAAGGAATCGAGTTCTTGATTATGTCACTGAATTGTTGATCAACTACTTGAGAGACAAAGTACTTCAGGACTAGGGGAGATAACTTCTCTGCAGTGTTTAAATCAGTTGAGTAAAGTTTTCCATTACTCCACTTGCAACCAGAAGTGCAAATTAATGCATAAAACAAAGTCAAGGAGAGTGAGGATCAACAGTGCCAAATTTCCTGATAATTCAAGAAGAAAAAGTCATTGGTCTAAAACCAAACTGAAAGTGAAAAAAAAAATCTTTAATTTTGTTTAACATGCACATGCTATATTTGATGCATGCAGCTTAGAAGAGTATTTAATCATACTGGTATGAGTGAAAAATATTGTATCATAATATTAGTCAAGGTTAAATCAGAGAACAACTAAGAGTTAAACAGATTACTGACGGATGGATGGATGGATGGACAGATGACAGGTGAACAAAGTAAAGGGATTTGAGCATATTGATTGTGGAAGTTGGTTAAACAGTCTCTGAAAAACTTCACATCTGCTACAGAAGTGTGAAGTCCATGTGGCAGACAGTTGGGAAAGGAAGATAGCTGTTATGTGAGGAAGAGCAAGAACAATCCCAAACTCACAAGAACAGACTGACAAATGTATACATTCTTGTTACCTCTCACCTCAACGGAATGAGTGTCCTAGAAGATCTGGGGCCCTCTGTCAAGCCCAGGCGTCAGAGATGCTGACTCCAGGGGAACCAGGGATGGTGTGGACTGGGCCATGGCCTCACACCAGGAGATAAGTGACAAGGTGGATATTGCACAAATGGCTGCTTTTTCACTTCTGCCCTCCAAATCCCCCACAGAAGTCTCCCCTGTGGCTCACCCTAACTGGCAACATACTGGAAAGGGAATTCTGCTGAATGTAATATAGCCTAGCCAGGTTGACACATTACAAAGTCACCAAAGCTTTCATGTCTCCTATGAAAGAAATGAAGTCTCTATTATCTATATTACTTTTTTGTAACCTAATAGGATGACCTTTGGAGAGAACATTTAAATAAATACATGCATCCTTACCAAGCCTTTTAATAACATCTGTTTTGTAAATACATGCACCTGCTCAGACATCCTACTATTTCAATTACAAGTTATAAATATGAGAACTTATAAATAAGATGTTATAAATAAGAGTACAATACACTGCACTGTATCCTGAAGTTGATAAAGATGTAGACAGTGGGAAATGCACATTCTGAAAGCAGTTGCTTTTACAGGCTTATACTTCTTGTTATGATGATAAGAGACTTCTACCAAAAGGTCATCCTCTAGTCTCAATTTTGCCCAAATTTACTGAGGATTATTTTTCCACCCAAATGACTCACACTCATAATTGAGAGGCGTAAAGGAACAAAGTAATGTGAAAAGAATTCTTTAACACCTGAAAAACCTACTTTGCCAAATGTTTTCCTATGTTATAACTGAATCAAAGACTCAGCAGGAAAAAAAATCATAGATACACTCAAAGCTGTTGATACTATAAAGGCAAAATTAAGGAACATGTGGTTACTACTGACTTCACAAAAAATTAACCTCTATCCACTTGGGCAGGCCAATTTAATTCTTTATGCCTCTATTTTCTTATTTACTAGGTGAAATAAATGAGGCAAATTCCAAGATTAATTTCTGACTCTGATTCTATAGAATAAAAATCCATAAATGTATTCATGTATTTAGCTCCAAAATACTTAAGGAATATAGAATAAACCAATTTAAAATGTAAAAATACTTCTGCTAATTGTTTTGACACTGGCATACACACTGTAAACATATCATTACAACAGAGACATTAACTATTTTATACCGATTTGCATAGGCCAAAAACATAAATCCAGCCACAGAAATTCTGCATCAAATATATCACATATTTTTCCTTATGCATTTTTAATTTGTATAAATTAGAAACCTTAAGGACCAAATAGACAGTGTACAAAGAAAAACATATTCACCTAAATATACATAAATGTTCCTATCAGGTTTGAGAACAGCAAAGAGGGTAGATTTGCCCCACTGTATAGCAAGATTCTTGTGATACAATAATAAAGGGGTCAGACAAGTGGACAACTGAAACCAAATAACACAAATTTAGATGCAAATACATAAGAATAGACAAAAACTTAATATATGTCAAGCCTATATTCTTACCTAAAACCATAAACAAAATAGCTTCCAAATGAATCCAAAACGTAAATGTAAAATAGAAAACTGTAAAAAAAAAAAAAATGAATAGAAGATAATGTGATTAAGGTGCAGATAAAGGACGTAACCAAAATCCAAAGTACAAAACCATAAGGCAAGGAAGATAATGGATTTGATTGTCACTCAGAATTTTTGTTCAATAAAAGACACCATAAAATACTTAACTGTAGATAATAAATAGGAAGGGTATACTTATATTTTAAACCAACAAGGTAGTAATTTTCCAGCATCCCAAAGAAACAATTAATAATCTATAAGAAAAAGAAAAGCAATAGAAAAATGGACAAACTATATGAATAGGCAGTTCACAGAAAAAAAAAAACTCAGATGAATATGAGACACACAAAGAGATGCTTGAACTCATCACTAATACAGAGAAGTACAAATAAAAAAATGAGAATTTTAAAAATAACATATGCGAAGAAGCTCAATATCATATGTCATTAGGGAATTGCAAGTTAAAATAACAGTGAGATACCACTACACACCTACTAGAATAACCAAAATTCAAAACACCACACCACCAAACGCTGGAGAGGACATAGAGCAACAGGAACTCCCATTCATTGTTGGTGGGAGTGGTGCAGCTACTTTGGAGGATAGTTTGACAGTTTCTTACAAAACTGAACATACTATTACCATACAATCTCTTTGCCCCAATGAGTTGAAAATTCATGAAAACAAAAACCTGCACATTAATTTTGTACATTTCATTCATAATTGCCCAAACTTGGAAGCAACAAGGATGTCCTTTGGTACATGAAGAGACAAGTAAACTGTTACATTTGGACAATGGGTTATTCTTCAGAGCTAAAAAGAAATGAGCTATCAAGCCATGAAAAGATAAGGAGAAAACATAAATGCATAAAACTAAGTGAAAGAAGGCTACGTATTGTATGATTACAATTGTATGACACTTTGGAAACAGCAAAACTATGGAGACACTAAAAGATCAGCGGTTGCCAGGGGTTGGGGTATGAGAGAGGAACAAATAGGCAGAGCATAGAGATATTTTACGGCAACGAAACTATTCCATATATTATAATGGTGGATATGTGTCATTATACATTTGTCTAAGCCCATAACATATATAACGCCGAGAGTAAACGCTAACGTAAGCTGTGCACTTTGAGTGGTAATGATAGGTCAATGTAGGCTCATTGATTATAATGCACCATTCTGGTAGTCTGGGAGGCTGTGGATATGTAGGGGTAGGAAGGATATCAGAAATCTCTGAACCCTCTACTGAGTTTTGGTTGAAACTAACAGTGCAATGCCTACACAAACTCTTTTAGAAAATAGAGGTAAGGAATATACTTCTCAATTTATTTTATAAAGTCAGCACTATCCTTATAGTTGAACAGAAAAAGTAGTTACAAAATAAAATGACAAAACTACAGGCTAATATTACCATGAACATACATGCAAAAGCCCAGACAAAATCTTAGCAAATGGAATCCAACAGTATATGTAGAGGGTAATACACCTTGATAAAACAGAGTTTATCCAAGGAAACCAAGGTTGGTTTAGAATTTTAAAATCAATGTGAGTCATATTAATTATAAACAAAACATATCAACAGATTTTTTATGATGAAATTCCTCCACAAACCAAGAACAGAAGGTAAATTACTAAGCATGATAAGTCATTTATAAAAAATCTATCCCTAAGATCACACTTAACAGAGAAAGATGCTTTCACCCTGAGACAATTTTAAGACAAGAATGTCCAGTCACCTCCTCCCTCACATCAATATTGTGCTGAGAATCCTACCTAATGAAGGCAAGAACAAAAAGTATACAGATTAGAAAGAAGGAATTAAAGATGTTTTTATTTGCAAACATGATCATGTATATAGAAAAACTTAGAGAAATTAACTCCCCAAATCTATAGAATAATTAAGCTTAGCATGTTTGCAGGGTCCAAGATCTACTCACAAAAAATCGATAGTATAACTATACACTAGGTTAAAATATGTTAATGGAAATAAACTATATAATTTATAATAGCATCTAAAGATATTAAATATGTAGAGATAATTTTAACAAAATAAATGTTAAACTCACTAAAAGCTTAAAACATTTAGAAAAATTAAATACGTAAATAATTGGAGAGATGAACCATATTCATGAGTGAGAAAATTCAGTATTTTTAAGATGCCAGTATCTCTCCAAATTTATCTACAGATGCAAGACAACTTCAATATAAATCCTAAAAAGATTTTTGGGGGTAAAAATTTGTAAGTAGACTCTAAATACTCAAAGGAATACAAAGGAAAAACAATTTGGAAAATATACAAAGTTGGAGCACTTTTACTGACTTCAAGAATTACTATAAAACTATATTAATCAAGACCTTTTTATTTTGGCATAAAGATAGATGTATAAAATGACATCTATCAGAAATAGACTCAACACCGATCAATTGATATTTCATAGAGGGGTCAAATAATTCAATGAGGATATCGTCACTCTTCTCAATAAAATATGCTGGAGACACTGGATATCCATGGAGGAAAAATAACCCCCAACTCTCACCTTATACCATAACAAAAATTAACTTAAAATGAAACAAGGAGCTAAACAAGAGCTAAAACTGTAATTCTAGAGAAAAAATAGGAAAATCTCCCATTAACTTTTTCCACTCTGGTTACTGTCAGTATGTTCTTTATTTCAATATTTCTGGTTATATTTTGCTTGCCCGTTTGTTTTGTTGATTAGGTTACACTTACAGGTGAGGTCATAAATGACACATGGACAAAGCCAGAGGGGGTAGGTTTGAAGTTGGGAGGTAGGGGTGGGTGGGACAGCGGGCTGTGGTGGGTAAAAATGGAGACAACTGTACTTGAACAACAATAAAAAAATAAAAAATAAAAAATAAAAAAATATTTTATTGTTTATGCTAAAAATAAAATAGGAAAATCTTTGTGACCATATGGCAGGCAAAGTTTTCTCAGATGGGATACAAAATGTTATGAAATATTAAGGGAGAAATGGACTGCATAAAAATTTAACTTTTCTTTGAAAGTTACTGTTGAAACATGTAAGCCACAGATTTGGATAAAATATATATACATATTTGACAGAGGACTGGCATTCAGAACATATTAAAAATATTTATGGAGGATAATGACAATGGAGGAAGCTATGAATGTGTGGAGGCAGCAGGTATATGACAATCCCTGTAGCTTCTGAACCATTTTGTTGTAAAACTAAAACTGCTCTAAAAAATGAAATCCATTAAGAAATACAACAGAAAAATAACACTTCCAAATCCATAACAAGAAAACAATCCAGTTACAAAATGGGCAAAAGATTTGACAGCTACTTCACATAATACATATAAATGGCAAGTTTATATTAATAAGTTAAATAAAGAAAATCCATAATTACACTGCAAATAATAGATTAATGAAATGCAAATAAACCATAATGTGATTGCATTACACAACAATATAATAAAATTGCACTGGCAAGGATGCAAAACAACTGGAGCTTTCATATATTTTAAAATGGTATGGCTATTTTGTACAAGAGTTTGGCAATTTCTTTAAAAGTTCAGTAGGTACTTCCCAAATGACTGCAATAAGTTTCCAAGGTATTTACCCAAGAAATAAAAACATATGCACAAAGAACTTGTAAAGGAATGTTCAGAGGTTTTATTCCTATTAACTAAAAACTGGAAACCCAATGAGCAGGATATCCATACAGTGAAATAACACACAGCAACAAAAAAGGAATGAATGACATGAACTAACCTCAAAACACCATCTTGAGCAAAACAGACAAAAAAATGAATATGGTATGGTTTCATTAATTTACCTGTTAAACTCTAATTAGACAAGTTTAATCTGTAGTGATTTAAAGCAGATCAGTAAGTGGTTTTCTGGAAAGGGGCACAATGAAAACTTCTGGGATGTTGGAAACATCCTATACCCTAATTATGCTAGTGTATGCATTTCTCAAATCTTACCAAACTGTACACCAACAGTGCAATTTATTATATGTATATTACAACTTACTGAAAAACCCCACCCATTTGAGCTTCCCTCTTAAGATGTAATTAACTGTAAGGGAACATTCCTCCTACCCTAACAAGAAAAAAGATGGTTAATCTAAATAATCATAATTTTTCTTGAACCTATTTAGAGAGCAGAGGTCATGAGGCAACCAAGTGAGCTGAATTCTGAAGAATGACAAAACTCTCCGAGAAGCTAATATACATGATCTGAGTTCCATATTTGACATAGTATGACAGGAAGAGAGAGTACATAAAGCAGGTAAGAATAAATCAGTTAAATTCTAATGAATTACTAAAGCTGAGTCTGGGCTGGTACTGTAATTTGCAAATGCAGCCAGAACACCAGGGTGCTACAGGAAATTTTAAATTTTCAAGGGAAACATTTAATAATGTCCATCAGTCCAACACAACTTAACTACCAGCCTGAGATAGTTAAGTTCATCATTAGATCCCACCACAGTCCAAACTGTTTTTTGATGGTTTGACTGAAGAGAGAAAACCAATGTGGAACAGGTAATGAGGGTGGCAGTCTCCAATCAGATTCTATGACTTAAGAAGTTGTATAACAGGTGCATGTATCCCATGAATAAATACTTATGCTTATTTAAAGAATAAAAAGCAAATATGATTTTTCTTTTAGTTTTTAGAAAACTAATACTAAAAGGGAACTCCATTGATAAGATAAAAGGTCATCTACAAGAAAACCTACAGCTAATAACCAACCCAGTGGTGAAAGACTGAATTCTTAGCTCCCCTGACCCCAGACAGGAACGAAGTCAAGACGCCCACTCTTATCAACACACTACAGGTCACAGAAGGTACATTAAGGCAAGAAGACAAGGTGTAAAGATTGTGAAGATATAAATAAAGTTTTTCTTAGAAGTTTGATAATCTATGTAAAAACACCTCAAAGAATCTGGAACAAGCTATTAGTACTCTTAGTATGGCAAAGTCAAAAGAATAAAAATTAAATCTAAATACCAGTGAACACTTAAAAATTGAAATTAAAGTCATTTATAACATCAGAAAATATGAACTACTAAGTGGTAAATTTGACAGTAAATGTGCAAGATTTCTACACTGAAAAAACACAACACACTGATGAGAGAAATTAAAGACCTAAATAATGGAGATATATACTGTGTCCATAAGTCAGAAGTCTCAATATTGTTAAATTGTCAATATTCTCCAAAAAGGTTATAGATTCAATATAATTTCAATCAAAATCCCAGCAGGCTTTTTAGTAGAAATTGTCAAGCTGATCCTAAAATGTATGTGGAAAAGCAAAGAAATTTAGAAGACCCAAACAATTTTGGAAAAAAACAAAATTTAGCCCTCACCAGTGTGGCTCAGTTGACTGGAGCATTTATCTGATAAATGACATTTATCAACAGTTCTATTTTATAAAATTGGAAAAAAAAAATTGAACAGATACTTTACCAAAGAGATAAGGATGGCAAATAAACATATTAAAAATGTTGAATATCATTAGTCAGTAGGAAAATGCAAGTCAAGTTACCAATACACACCTACCAGAATGGCTAAACAAAAAAATCTTCAACACAAAATGCTCACATGGATACAGAGTAATAAGAACTTCCATCTGTAGTGGCTGGAATGTAAAATGGTGTACTTGCTTTGAAAAATAGTTTGGTAGTCTCTATAAAGCAAAACATACCATACAACCCAGCAATCCTACTCCAAAGTATTTACCAAAGAAAAATTTCAATGTCTACCCAGAGACCTGCGCATAAATGTTTATAGCATCCTTATTCATAATAGCCCAAAGACAAAAAACTTAGTTGAATGGAAAAACAAATTGTTGTATACTCAATATAAAGACTACTACTCAGAAATAAAAAAAAGTGAACTACTGATAATGCAAAAACATGGATTAATTTTAAAAATATTATGCTAAGTAAAAAGCAGGCTCAAAATCCTAAATTCTACATGATTCCATCCATATTACATTGTGAAAAAAGGAACACACTAGGGTCAGATCAGTAGTTGTCTGGGGCTAGGCTGGAAATGTTTTACACCTTAAATAGGTTAGTGTTTGCACCACAGAATGTTAAAATTCATCATGCTGTATATCTAAAGAAGAATTCACCTTATGTAAACATGACCTAAATTTCTTAAACGAGAAAAAATTACCAAGTACCAGTGAAAAAGGATTTTTTGCTATTTCATTTAAAAACATTGGAAATGCAACATACTTCTCTTGCATTATAATGTCTTTACAAGTTGGGTTCTTTACTTGCAACTAGGAAAAGATTGTGTATCATGCTATTTAAAAATATATTCTCTTTCAAAGGATAAAAAAATAAAAGAACATTTTTGTTCTTTTACAAAATGAAAGATGATTATATACATCTCCCAAATCATATTACAAATATATTACAAAATATATTACATCTCTTACATCTCTCAAATCATATTATTTGGGGCCTTTCTCTGCCAATTTTAATTCCTAAAAATGAGACTTAGTGTTTCAGCAGTGCTCAAGTACCTCAGGTGATTCTTATAAGTTTAAAAACTGGAAGATAGTAAACAAATTCTAGTAACAGATACTGATAAGGCATACAAAGTTTCCAGTAACACTAACAAATCAGACATCAATGGCAAGAAAAAAAATCCAGTAATTAGACATAGCATTTCTGGGAAAGATACCAAAATAATGAAAAAATACAGTTGGTATGAGGCCCTAAAGTTTTAGGTGCTAGGGACACAGCAGTGAACAAAATAAAAGTTCCTGCCCTAATGGAATTCACATTCTAGTGAGAATGCACTCAGTGACCAATGGAAAAATGATAATAAAGATGTACTGATAAGTGTGCTAGAAGAAAAAACAAAGTAAGGAATATAAAATGACAAGGGTGTGAATATTTCTAATCACCTCTGGTTTGGTGCCGCCCTATTTAAATCAATTTTTACTCAAATAAACTCTTAAAGTTAATATGCCTCAGCTTACCTTTTAACAGTTCTGGTGTCAGAAGAGGATATCAAAGTTGACCTCCAACCATCGCCCCTGGAGCAATTAGCAACCAAGCAAATGTACCTGCTGGGTCACCTTGAGCTCGATGTCTTTGGAAGTGGTTGGCAGGTAAGTCCCTCTCGAATCCAAGACTAGCTTTGCGCTTTTGCCTCATGAGCTTTCAGACTTCATCTGAGCATATCTTTTTTCCCCACCAGACCTGGAAACTGGCTGGAGTCAGACTGAGTCCGGCCTAAGCTGCATTGAGTCTTATGTGAGGCCCCAGGTGAAACAAATATCGTTTTAAAGCTAAACAAGCAAGTTAATTCTATCAAAGATAATCTTTAATTACAGTGGCTGTGGTAGAGACCTTTTAACCTAGAGCTGTTAAATAAGTAGGCCATTAGACTGAGGTGGCTCCAATGCCATAGCTGCCTACATAAGCAAACCAAAATCTGAGCCTATAAATGCTTCAAGGTTACACCTATGCACTAAGGGCAAGCAATCACAAACAGCCACCTAGGCTTTAAGCTATTGGCAATCCGTTTCCTTGCTTTGCTTCAGCCTGTTCTCTATAAAAGAGAGAGAACTTCCTCCCTGAGCTCCTGTTGGTGGAGCACGCCTAATCACTCTGATTTAGTGTTGCCTAATTCAAACAGACTTCTGCCCAAATACATTAAAAAAAAAAAAAAAAAAAAAAAAAAAAAAAAAAAAAAAAAAAAAAAAAAAAAAAAAAAAAAAAAAAAAAAAAAAAAAAAAAAAAAAAAAAAAAAAAAAAAAAAAAAAAAAAAAAAAAAAAAAAAAAAAAAAAAAAAAAAAAAAAAAAAAAAGGACAAGGTACTAATTTGGAGACCTGAGAAGGTATGAGCTGAAAGCATTCTTATAGAAGGAACAAAATATAAACATCCAGAAGCAGTCTTTGGTGTATTCTAAGAAGAGCAATGGGAGTAGCATGAAAAAGAACAGAAATTGCTAGGAGGAAAGTGCCATAGATGAGAGAGCACTAAAATGTGAATACATTCATTTATCAAAGATTGTGGAACACTGAAAACATTTTTAAAGGTCATTGGTGGGCAAGGGTTGAGTCTAGTTTTACACGTTTTAGGATTAGATATCTAAATGGAGATGAATTTGGGGGATTGGTTAAATACTCCACAGGCATGGAAAGAGAAAAAAATAATGAAACTGTTGAGACAGAAAAAAGAAATTAAAAGTCACATGATAGCAATACCACAGAACTTTCAGAAATTAAAAATAGGTTAAGAGGCAAAATCTGTACAAGAAAGTAAAACCACACCTAGACTCACATAGAGCTACTACAGAACACCAGACAAAGCAAAGATCTGAAGAGGAAAAAGACAAGTACAATAAAAATTCAATTCCACAGCTCATTCTACACATGTGAAACCTAACAGCAGTAGCCTACAACAATGAAATTACAATGCAACCCATATTTCTGTCAGATAAAACACGCATATCAATAATGAAACCAATAACCTTAGCTCATTTAATAGAATCATTATGAGCTGGGGGTTTTTTTGTTTGTTTCTGAGATGCTTACACCTCTTTAATATACAGTGGAACGTGGAATTAAAAGAATCTCATTCATTTGGGAGTTTGAACAACCAATCCTGTCTCAAATAAAGGCTTGGGTGTTTGTTTCTTTTTTAAGCTAAAGGACAAGGTGATGGTCTTTTAGGATAGAAAGTATGGCACATGAAGCTTCACTGGACAATTTATATAGATACTTGGAAAAGTTTGGAAAGTTACTTTTTTTTAATCCTACTATACCAAGTGATCACATCTTGCATTCTCTAACATAGCTATTTCTTATCCCTGCATCTTTATAAAGAATCCAAAGATTTTTCTGTAATAAAATCAAGCTAGATTCTAAAAAAGAAAAATCGCATAAAGCACTCTACAAAGTCACTATAATCATTGTCTAAAAATGTAATTCCAATTGACTTTTAAATATTTAAAATATGATGCCTTAAGAATTTTAACATAATTTTGATATTTTCTCTCAAGATGTTTTTGTTGTATTACTGCCTACTTAGCCTCTAATTAAGCATTCAATAGCTTTGTTTGTATTGTTTAATTGAGTCTTGAATTAAGTAACCTGTTTGATACAGGTAGCTATATTAATATGCTTAAATATATCAATTCAGAAATACTTTAATTGTATTTTGCATTATTTGCTAATTAACTACTCAAAGCTTTAACAATTAAGCCACACTGCCAGTTCATTTAAGTTTCAGATGAAATCTAAAAAAATCCCATAAAAAATTAGTTGCTTTTCCCTCTCCTCCACAAAACTGTCAGTTATAAAGCTATAATATTTATGGACCAAGTATCATTTTCTAATCAGAAGCAGTCATGGTGCAGAGAAGAATTATGTCATTTATCCCTAGTACATATTCTTGATAAATCTTAAGAAAATGAAATGTATAAATCAGCATACAATCTACACAGTATTTCATTATTAACTACAAAAAATTACAAAAGAAAAATTATTTGTAACCTACTATATTGAACACAACTGTAAAGGTTCTAATTTTACTACGTCACTCACTCTGAAATTAATGAACAAAACATTCACACTCCAATTTCCCACAGCTTTACAGTCTATTTTCTAACATATCCTAAGCAACAATATTTTTTTGTAAGCAAACAGGCCACTGCTTTGAGTAAGAATCATTTATTGTATATTATGAAAGTGGTGGGTTAATTGGTACAGTACTATGCATAATCTCTCATCCTTGAAAAATTAAACACAAGTGGATAAAAATGCAAAGCAGAATGAGCATGTCAAAGACAAAATTTAGGCATATTTTATAATGTTCCCTGTTATATCTATGTACTAATGTTCTTCTCCATTGTGTTTTAATAAATTTATGGCTTATTCTTTTTCAATGTAATTGCTGACTTCTTACAAGTAATGAACATATTTTCCATCAATTAATGTTACATACAGTTTTGGATTTCATTCAACTCCACTAGTAGTTGACTGAAATACTCAACTAAATGTAGAATTGTTAAGAAAGTTAAAGTCCATTCCACTGTTTCAAAAAAATTTAATACTGTTTTTTTATGAAATCTGCACAGTAGGATATAATGCAAAAGTCTTAGCTACAAAGTGATAAATTAAAAATGTCAACCCTGATTTGTTTTAATAAAAAGCATTACATTTATTTTTATTCAGTGCTATCTTATGGAATAAAATCATTTATAGTAAATGTAGTAAAAAGGTTAAAAAATGTGTACTGGCACTAAATTGTTTTATCACTTTTATATTTAATTATAAATAAGGTATTTAAAAATTGAATTATTCCTCATGTTATCTGATATACCAAGAAAAAAAACTGATCATTATTCTTCAGGGTAACCATCTAAAAGAGAAATCATTGCTAAAAAAAAAAAAAAAAGAAATGAAAGAAAGCTCTGTTTTGTATCCATAGTGTAAATTTTAGACCCAACTGGATAAAAAAATATTAAAAAATACATCTTATGAACAAACTCCTATAGTTTGCTCCCACAGCTAAATCAATAGGGGCACATTTAAAAATATTATTGGAATATATCAATATATTTGTCAAAGCTAAGATTCAAATTTGTTACATCACAGCACACATCCAAGAATGAACGTATGCTACATGAGTCAAAAATTCCCACTGAATATAACAAAATAAAAATCTGTGAATAAATATAAGGCATTCTAAAATATCAGCAGAAAACCAAAGAGTCTGACAAAAATTTCTGTGATCTAAATTTTACTCTATAGATTCATATAGTCTTCAAAATAGATTTAGTTGTAGTGCTACACATTAATTATATTCAACTGCTTATCAAAATATCCTTTTTTTCTGGTAGCTAAATGTTACTACTTAAAAAAAAGTTAAGTGCTTGAGGGGATAAAAATGCAGCAGAAAATTACAGGAGCCCACATATCCTTTTTCTTAAATTTAATTTGTCATATATAAGGTTTTTATATACAATCAGTGTGCATTGTAACAGTTTATATTAAAAGTCAATCAAGTTTACCTAAAATGTTACCTGGCTGCATAGCACATTTGACATTATTGCCCACATGAAAAGGGAAAACAAATGGATTTACAATAACTTTTGGCTGTTTTGGATTCTGAAAGTGTTCATACACCTACCCTTTTAAACCAAATGCATCTGAAAATAGTGTTTCCAGAGCATGCAGTTTAGATCTTACATTATCTCAGTATTTTCTTACTACAAACACAGTATTGACCAAAAAAAGAAAAAAGAAAAAGGAAAGAAATAACATGTATTTAATAAAATAGTCAATATAAAATGAGGACTAATGGAATTAAGTGGCCCCTTTCCCGATTTTTTACATTCTAAACAATTATTCCATCAAGACAAATCATTAAAAAGTGTTATTACACTGATTTTTTTTTTTAAACAATAAGAAGGCCTGAGTTGGTAGGGAAAGGAACAGTCAAAAAAAGCCTGAGAAAGGGAAGGAAGGAAAGCTCATTTAATCTATTTACAATAATTTACAGTCAATTTTTTTGTGTATGTAAAAAGGCATAATAATAGATCACAAACAGGAAGTTCCTGGCTATTTTACAGATATAAGTACAGAATTTAAATATTCAAGCTTGTGATGAAAAGCGGCAAGGTGGTCGCAGTGTACAATGTAAACAAGTAGCTTTGGAAAGTGAACAAAATCCTTGAGTGTTTTTTCTTTATTAAGAAAAGAACTCTCTTTCATTCCTTCCTGAAACATGATCACAGGTCAGAGTAAAGTTCATATACAAACATAATTTAAATGGAGGTCAGTCTAAAATCACTGACTTAAAAACAGTTTTATCCAGCCTATATGGAAGGGCAGTGTTGAGGTCCCTGTAATAGTAAACATTTTCAATTTCTTTAAAAAAGAAAAAAAAAGTACTACAATATTTGTAGTACAATGCAGCATAATCCTTAAATATAAAAATATTTTCTCTTCTGTTGGGATAATAGACCTTGCATCCTGGAAAGAAGTAACAATACTGCTACTGATAGAAGATCTGTTTATATCTTTCAAGTCATGTAAGGCAATTACTGTGTTGGTTTATGATATATGGCTAAAAGAAAAGTCCAGAAAGACAACACATCAGTTTTTGTTATGTTTTCCGATTACTCCAGGTATGCTCAGGTGTACTTTTGTGTTCAATTGAGTGTTCAAATGGAGATCTGGAGCCATAAGGAGACCTCTGATCTAGTGGTGATCTAGGGCCACTACTAGAAGCTCTGTGGTCCATTTGCCAATCTGAGTGATACCTATAATCCCTGGAAGATTTATGATGTGTATATTCAGAGGTTGACCGATGATCTGAATGAGAGCGATGATCTGAATGAGAGCGATGATCTGAATGAGATCTATCTTTTAAACTTCCTTCCAAATTTGACCTGTGATCTCTACTCCTGTGATCATCCAGTTTTCTGTGTTTCTCTCTATCACTGTAATATCTAACAAAAGAGAAATTAGAAATTCTAAATTAATAATGCAAATCAAATGTCTCCAAATAAATAATCTTATTAAAAATAAAGCAAACATACTTTAAAGCATACTTTTAATTGTATACAAGTTCAGTGTTCCATTACAGAACTTTATAAGTAAGCTTAAAAATCACTGGAAATACCTCTGCATGCCTTTGATTCATAAAGCAGCAGTGAACTATATAGACCACCTCAGACAGCATCTATTTTACATGCTCATTTTAGATTGGTTGCTACTTTTTATTTTATACATCATTTGTATCAATGCATCTTAATTATCTGGAAGCTGGAATTAAGATAACTTACAACTATCTAGAATAAACTTGAAATCAGAGCCTTGTTATGAGCCTCTAGCAGGACAAACTAACTTTCTAAAAGGCAGTCTACGAAATAATTTGTAAAAGACAATTTCATTGGTTTAATGATACCTTTCAAAAGCTTTCCTTAGGCTTGATTAATTACACGAGTCATTATTACAATGCTCCTAAATGCAGCAGTTTGCTAAAAAATAATTACAACAGTTTAAGGAAAAGTCATTTTTAAAATGTTTCCCTTTTTCAAATAAAGTACATTGAAATATTTACTACTACAAATACGTTTTTTTCTTTCAATTTGAGCCCTTCTCTAATTTTAAGACCCATTCCACATTTGATGTATTTATAATATGACAGTGCTTCTCATAGAGAAAAAATTGCAGTGAGCACAATTAAAACACAAAGAAAACATTTCAATTTCTTTATTTCTCATCTTTACTTTTATTCATTTGTATTTTGCTTGTGGTGATGATCATTAACTATTGAAAATATTCCTTTATCAATAAAGGAATAAACAGTGTTATACTGTATTAGATTCAGGTTGTTTACTGATTAAAAGCTTAAAAAATAGCAAACCCCAAAACAATAAACAAAACAAAACATCTTGATTTCAGGACCCTCTCAAATACTGTGATTAAATTTAACTGCAACAAGATGTTTTCACATAAATCCCTCCCCCTGGCACCGTTTTTTTTATTTTAATGGAATGGAATAATGAATTTCCTCCTTCAAATTTCTTCCATATTCCATCAAACTTTTATTTTACCCTATTTTATTTTGAAGAGTTTTTGAGCTAATCTCCAAAACCAACAATGAATCCCATGACATAGTTACATAACTCCTTACACTTTCATCTCTTAATGTATTTTGACCTTAAATTTATAATTTAAAAAAGTTAACATTAATAAAAATGTATTAGAGTTCATATTTTTCTTATTTATAAATAAACACCTTATTCTCACATAAGGGTTGCTTGATTATGTCAAGTTTGAAGAGGCCAGTACAGTCAAATATAATAAATAAAATAAAAAAGAGAAAAACATGAATAAGCAAAATTTAAAAACTGATTGTCAAATTTACCTGCTGTCTTGCTTGTAGTGATCCCAGTCACGATGATCTTTGCCATTACTGAAAGAGGAATAGGGTCTTTTCCTGGAGTCACTCTTTTTGTAAGAATCTCCCTGATGTCGGTCTTTATGATGATCATGATACTGAGATAAGTGTCTGTCAGAAGAATAACTGTCCCTGCTGCTATCATCATGATTTGTGTTCTCTTTTAATCTTTCCACCTCTGTTAGATTAAAAAAAAAATCCAACTTGTTTATGACTTCCAAAAAATACACGGTAAAAAATAAATACCTTTACAGCTAGATTACAAGAACTCCTGTTTTAACTCCATGTAAAGAAAATCATTTCCCAAATATTGGTGGTTAAAGCAAATACAGGTAGTTAGAAATAGTCTATTAAAGCAGTACTAAGACTTACAAAAGGAGCACTTTATTCTGAAATGTGAAAAATCACAACTGAAATATATAAGGCCTATTTCCTTCTCAGACAGACTATTTCTGTCTAATTTTTGTGATTCTTGTACAGAAAAAACACATTATTTCATTCTAAATTCATTTTTTAATTTATCATCATTTTAACAATTTATCATTTCAAGTATTTTATAATTTTTAGAAACCAGTAAAAGGTGATTTATGGAAAGGTTAATAATAAGAAAAAAAGAAAAGTAGTCTGAAAAAATAATAAGAATTATTATTATTTAAGATAATAGGGTATTATGTGGGTATTATCTAAAACCAACCCCCAAAAGGAAAATAATTTTTAAATTTACGTTCCAAAACAATAATAAGATTGACTTACCTGGATTTCTAATCACTTGGGCATTCAAGTTGCTGTTCTGGTCATTGTTTTGCTAAAATAAATGCACATATGTAAGAATCTTGTAAATGGCATCAAAACCATTACAAAACAGGAAAAAAAAAAAACCCTAAGAAAAAAAAAATCTCAAGGCTGAAAGAAGTCCTTACATAAGGTATTAGAATGTATAAATGCAGCATTTGCAGATATCTTTTTTAAAACCTAAAGTATTTGTCTCATGACTTATTAAAATAATTTTAGATTTAACAGAAAAGCTGCAAAATAGTACCAAAGAGTTACCATATGCCTTTCTTCCAGTTTCTCCTAATGTTAGTATATTATACAATGTTTTGATGTTTGTAATAACATCAAGTTATTAATAAGTTTATTATCAAGTTTGTAATAAAAACTGGTAGGTAGTTAACATTGGTACAACACTATTAACTGAACAATATATTTCATTCAGATTTCACATTTTTCCACTAAGATTATTTTTCTGCTCCAGGATCTAATCTGGAACTCCATTTAATATTTAGTTTTCATGTCTAACTTCCTTCAATGTGGTACAACTCCTTAGTTTTTGCTTGTCTTCCATTATCTCAACATTTCTGAAGAGTACTAGACAGTTATTGTATAAAATACCTCTCAACTGTTTGACGTTTTCTCGTAATTAGATTGAGATTATGCAACCCACACAATTGATGTACCTTTTCTCAGGACATCCTATCAGGTGGCTCATGATGTTGATATTACGCTGGTGATGTTAACCTTGATTGCTTATTTACAGTGCTGTAGGGGAGGTGCCTTTTCTAAAAGTTACTGTTTTTCTTTGTAATTAATAAACACCTTGGAGGAGATAACTTTTAGACCGCTAATATCTTGTTTCTTGTTCACTAATTCTTCTACATCTATTCATTCAATTCTTTTCTAAGAAAAAATGTCTGTTTTAGTAACATAAATAAGAAAAAAAATGATGTGTTAATTTACCTGAGATTCCTGCCGTTTTTTAATAGCATGCTTATATAACTTATGCAATTTTCTTGCATCAAACTCAGTAAACTTAGATACAAAAATCCACAGGTTTCTAGAAGAAGAAAAGGCAAATTAATCTGGTGGGAAATATCTGCTTTTTCATAATTCCCTGTATAGAAACAAAAATATACACATGCTTTTACCCTCTACAGAATAGTCTAAGAAGATTATTTCTAGTATTTTTTAAAAAACTTCATATATGGGTATAACTCTAAATGAAACTAAACATTAGGTTTTACTTCTTTTCCAAGTCCCTTCATTTTTATACTTTTTCAGGTGAAAAGTAGTAATCAATCCTAATTTGAAACCAGAGATGTAAATTTACAAATCAGGAAGGGACTCATAATATGATTCAGATTAGTTATAAAAGGAACAAGTTACGCTAGTAGTCTGAATAAATATAACATTAGTAATATAAGCTTGTAAAAAAAAGAGTCCTAAATAATACACTAGAAACAACTGTCATTTTATAATTTTGATGTAATGATCATGAGAATAACATGAACAAACACTATGAACCATGGACAGCATGGTATCTTTAGGCCTCTCTTCCCACCCTAAGGCAAGAATTAGTAGCTGATCATAGTACTCTATGATAAATTCAGATGTAGCCTATGAGTGTTTCTCAACACAGTTTTATCAGTAAGGTGCCTCTCAGGTGCCACTCATAATCAGTGACACCTGAGTTGAAGTCTATCCGCTACCACTGAAATAGTAATGATTTCATATATTCACAATTTTTTCTTAAAACTTTTTGGTAGATATTTTAAAATATGATTTTGAATCTTGCTTATATAAATAGGGTAAAGAAATTACTAATTAGCTAATGATGGAGTTTGGCATATCACCCAATATAAAACATCTTTAATGAGTCAGTAAATTTTAAGAAATTAAAAAGGAAAAAACCTCTTTGTATGAATAACGACTACCCAGAAAAAAGCCATCTTCCAATGACATTGGTGGAAGAAGAAGGTCTGAGAAAGCAAAAACTCTTATCTGGAAAATAACTTTACATTCTATTTTATGAAAGAGATTATATAAAAGCACTTACTTTGGAGAATTCTAAATGGCTGACACAGATTTCAAATATCAAGCACCTACTGCTTATGACTACAAAGCACACATTAAGTCATAAAGCCTGGAATGAGATATTATTCATAATAGGTGCTTTATACAGTTTTTATATTTCCAAAGCTCTTTTCTATTATTTAATCCACAAATAACCTTTAGGTAGGCATAGTAAATATGGCACCCATTTTTTAAAATGAACAAGCAAATGAATAAGGCTAAATGACTTACCTAAATTCCTATAGCTAAGTAAAGCTAGGACACAGGGCTTCTAATTCACTTTCCACTAAGATAAGTAATTCCCAACCTTTTGATTTTGACATCAACATGTAGGAATAGCTGCTGGCTAATAAATTACTAAAAAATTGCTGGGTGTCAGTAAATTTTGGAATGTGTAGCCTGTGAGTTATGTATTAACCACAAAATTATCCCAGCACATGTGCTTGCAGAGGTGAGTAATTATTCTAGAAGACTTTGTGTCAGTGTTCTTAGGTCAGTTGTGGCTTTTTCAGTGCTTTCTTTGTTTCATTAATTATATAAATTACCATTATATAATAAACTTATTTTATGAAGGTTATTTACTTCACTGCAGCATATAATGGTATTTATCCTTCATCAATATTTTCATCTCTAATTTTTCAAAAATAAGACTAAAATTGCATTGCAAAATTAAAGAGCAGTCACCCATATGCTCATATTTAATGGACACATATATGCACAATACTCTCACAATTTGCTTCTACAGTGATACTTCGTAGCCTGTGAAATTGGGGTATTGATATAAATTACAGCATATTAAGGCATAGAATCTAATATTATCAGGCTTTTTAAAACTAATGGAACACTTTCATAAAACATACACAGAGATTATTTTCTTAATTTTTTTCAACATCGTAACAATTTTCAAACATACATCAAAGATAAAAGAATTTTACAATGGTCACCCACGTACCTACCACCTAGAGTTTAGTATTAATATTTCAATATGCTAGCTTCATGACATATCATTTTGTGCATTCATCCCTCTGTCAATCCATTTAATTTTTGTTTGCATTTCAAAGAAAAATTCAGGTATTAGTATTTTTCCCACTAAGTACTTCAGCATATGTATCATTAGTTGATACCTGTTTACTTTCTTTTAAAGATAAAATATACATAAAATAAAATGTATAATTTTTAAGTTTACACTTGCTGAGTTTTGCTAATATACTATATAGTCCCAAAACATATCAAGAAAGTTGTTTTGCTTTTTCACTAAGTCTAATAAGTTCTTACCAATAGAAAGTTTTAACAGACAAAGGATAATAAATGGTCCAAAAAATTGAGAAGCACTCCCTGGACTCCATTACCCCATGTAATTCATTATCAATGAAGTCAGGGTAAATAAAAACTAAGGGGGGGGGAACAAAAAGGTAAGTTGCCCAGCTGGGTAAAAAGTGGGATCAAATCTTGGGAAGTAAAGGCAAACATGAAGAAATAAATCTCCTAGGTACTTATCTCTTTTGTTTTAGAGGTTTTCTCCCTGCTCTCCTTCTCCTAATAATCTAAATCCAAAATAGTATTATATTTGTATTGTCAAAATATAATCTCACCAAGATGTTTATTTTTCTACTGAAGTAAAATAGATTTTCTCTTTTTACAACTTCAAAAATATAAACTGTAAGTTCTAAAAAAGTGGTAGATAGTACACAATGAAATAGTTCCAGATAGAACTAATCAAAGAGAACTAATCTCTTTTAAACTAAAAATAGAAAAGACATTTAATATATCCTTTAAATTAACTAAATTTACCTTTAAAAATAATTCACTGCATTGCCTTTATTTTCCTAATTTTATCAAAAATAAGTGACAATCCAGTGCGGCGCGCCTGGGCTGGGCTGGGCTGGGGGTGGGCAGGGGCAGGGCCCGCAGCGGGTCTGCCACGAGCCTGCAGGGCAGGGAGGTGGTACCGGGCGGGAAGGGAGAGCAGCCTAGTGGCCCTGGCCTGCCCCCTGGGACCGGTAGTGGGCTGAGTTGGGAGAAGGTGGGTGGGGCGCCTGGGGAAGCTGCGGAGCTGAGTGCTCCTCGAGGGTCTCCCCGGCCGACCCCAGGACCCAGCGCCGTGGCATGTGCCCCCTGGCTTGGAGTCAAGTACCCAAAGGGTGTTGATGGGCGCAGACCTTGTGGGAAATGGCACCCTCTCCTTGGGAGATCCACAGCCCCCAGTGGACCTTGGGGCGTGGGTGGATGTAAAGACTGGAGGGGTGTCAGGACTGGCGAAAACTGGTGACCCAAAGCGGCTGGTGGGGGGGGGGTTGTTTATTAATTTGGTTTGATAAACAAATAAAGCACTTACATCGGCACAAGAAAAAAAAAGTGACAATCAAGACATGTTTGGGAGCCACTGACAGAAAATTTCACTTCGGAGTCTGAATGTAAAAAGATTCTCATCAAAGCCTAATGTATACAAGGTCTGTCCAGAAGGTATTCAGCCATGTAATATGAAAAATAGAGACATTTACTGAAGAAGATAGAAGATACAAGAAACACAGTACATAGGACAATGGCACCTCAGTCTCCTTCAATGAAGGCACCTCGGGACCTCACACAGTTCTCCCAACCACCATCAGCTGCCGTGTCATGTTTTTCTGAATCTCACCAATGGTTAGAAATCTCTTCCCTTTCCAAGATGATTTTACTTTTGGGAAAAGCCAGAAATCACAGGGCACCAAATCTGAGCTGTAGAGGGGCTGAGTAACCTGGGTGATTTGATGTTTTGCCAAAAAACTGTACAAGAGTGATGCACGAGCAGGTGCTTTGTCATAATAAAGCTGCCAATCACCAGCTGCCCATAGCTGCAGCCTTCTGAATCATCAAAATAGTTTTCATGGAGGAATGTTCAAGTTTAACATAAAATTTGATGCAGATCTGTTGCTCTTCACTCAGTCATTTTGAATATGACAGCCACACAGTACACATGTTCACTCAATGGGACATACCACTTCCACTGACTAGTACAATGGAGGCATCATTGTTCATACATGCACATTGCAGTCCACTTTCCTTGTCTGCTAGGTTACGTTAGATGTCATGCAAACCGTTCTCATTATATTAACAATGGCTGGACTTTTTCTTTCTAGACAGACCTCATATAATTGAACTTTACTGTATTCCTGGTTCTCTGGCTTTAAGCTTTGGGAATCATCAAATGACTTGAAAGGACTTGAAAAGGATGAAAGAACTGTTTTGTGGTATTTAAGGAAAGTGTTAAAATCTCCAGTCAGTATATATATTCCAACCAAAAACAAAAAAAACTAAGCCAGAATATACGAATGTAGTACTTTAAGATTATTCTCCCCCATTCCTCATAATATATCTTATTATTATCATTTAGTAAGTAGAAAATACGCAGTGCCTTAAAATTTATAAAGGGCTACAAATATAGATGTTGTCATTTCACAGATGATAATACCAGGGAGTCAGAGATACTGGAAACTGTTCAAGGCCACAAAAAGCCCAAAATTAGCCAAAATGAGAACTGAGCACATCTTCTGTGGCCAACTCTGGTGAATATTCAGTGGCATTATAGGCACATGACTTCAGGCTGTTATTACTGTGTCAATGCATGGTTTTAGTTTCTTTAGACATGATAGTGTAGTTTCACTTGTTTTCAAAAGCCTAGTGACCATGATTAACTTCCTATCTCCTCTCTCTAAAAGGAGTCCTAGTTGAATTTAGGGAGAAAAGAAACAAGTACAGATTTTTTTTAAACTTTAGATTAATCCTAATCACTCCCCTAGAAATGTTATTATAGTTTTTTGTTTTGATGTGTAGATGCCCTGCATATAGCAAAGAAATCAATAGACTAATAAACTGATATCAGCGACTGGTTTGTGTTCATTTTATTTTTTTCCCAAACTTGTGTAATAGTTTAATACTCATCTGGATCTGGTCATCATTAACTGATTTGTATAGTATTATAGCAGTTTAGTTACAATTTTAATATCAACTGTGTTGCTACTGCTTCTACAATAAAGGGGGAAATAAAACTGTGCATTTTACATTGCTAGAAGATATTAATTTTTACAAGGCTTGATACTCATACACAAAAGATGAACTGCTAAGTATATGTAACAAATGTGTTTGGCACACTAATCTCTAAAGATATTACTGAGAATAATTTGGTGAATTGTCATGATTTAAAGAAATAAAACTATGAATTTTAATGAAATAGTTTTCATTATCTCTTATTTAAAGGCAGACATACCAACTGTGATTACTATGATGCATAATTAAGTAATCTCTCACAAATAAAATTTAAAGAAAAAGTAATAAAAACAATCATCTATCTTCAAGTTACATCTCCAAACATGACTGTTATTAAGTTTCAAAAGTAGAAAAATAAATTGAAATATAAGAGACAAATAGATGGCTACATAATCACAAATTGAACAGTTCCTGAAAAGTACATCACTTACTTTCTCCACTGTTTGATTTGTTCAGGATTTGTATACTCTTTCAGACATTCCGTGATATGGTCTCCAATTTTTATTAAACATTGTCTAGTATGCTCTAGTTGTTCTCTTTCTGAAAGGCCTTTCTCAGGCCTATCAAGTTGTTTCAAAGCTGCTTTGACAGGCCTCATTCTTTCTTTACACTGTAAAAGAAAAAAATAAGAACATAAATACATGTATCAAAAATATAAATTCAACAAAGATCTTTCAATGATCTTTACGTGAATAAATATAGCATTGTTTGATGTTAAAATAAACATTAAATCTCATCTCACAGCTCTTAAATACCAGGGGTTTCCCTTTCAGATTCTCTTTGGAAAGCAGGGCTTTCATTAACATTTAAAATCAGTCTTTGTGTAAGTAAACACTTTGGATTTCATTTACGTTCTATAAAAATGGTACTTTTTACACTGTAACACACCATTCTAGGCAGTCTTAAACACAGAATGTTAAAATATAATAAAATACATCAGATTGTAATGTAATATCCTATATTCACTATTAACAGAATAAAATATAAAAAATAAGGAGCTTTATAAAATAAACTGGCAAAGTGATTAAAATAAAAATAGCTACAAACTGTCTGTCTTCTAAACCTCTGGGACCAAAGTAGCTGAAGATGAATTTTGTTACTATCATATTTTGATGGTCATTGAGTTGGGGGTGGTTGATAGAAACCAACCTTTTCCTTGGCCTACATAGCACTGGCATTCTGACAAAAGGACAATGTACTAAAAACTGTATGATTCAGCTAAACTCTAATTTCTGTAATAAAAACGAACCTATATCAAAACCAAACTAAAAATATTACTAAAAAGAGAAGTTACAGATGTTTTACTTACATACATAAATGTAAAATAATATAATAATTATATCTACTAGTAGCAAGTTGGGTTAATTCAAGTAATGTAAGGATGAATTAACTACAGACATCATATTTAGTTGAACAATACCATTTATTTTAAAAAAGAAAGCCTCATATCACTGCTGTTCAGGGCCATTCTTATAAAAACTCAATGTGCGTACATGTGTGGACTTGTTTCTGAGTACTTTATTGTTTTATTGACCTATTTGTCCAAATCATGTTGGAAGTTTCCCATCTTTTATCAAGAATAATTTAAATAGCACTGGAATTTTATATTTCTTAGTTAAAATTAGAACTCAGCAAGGCCTGATGCCTTTTTTTTAAAAAGGGACAATCTTAATATCTTTTCTAATTTTTAGCATTATTCATACCTGCTCTACACATTTCTTGTTTCTTGCTCAATGTTTGTAGTTTATAATCTACTAAAAAATTATTTATTCAATACATGTAAGGTCAGTGCACACTATGTTCTAGGTATTGTTCTAGACTCAGAAGAACAAACAGTAAAAGAAGGAAATAATCAGGATCAGAGCAGAAATAAATGACACAGAGACTAAAAAAACAATTCAAAAGATCAATGAATACAGGAACTACTTTTGCGAAAAAATAAACAAAATTGACAAACCTTTAAGCAGACTCATTAAAGAAAAAAAGAGGATCCAAATAAATAAAGTCAGAAATGAAAGGGGAAAAGTAACAATGGATACTATAAAAATACAAAGGATTGTTAAGAAATCACTATGGACAACAATATGCCAAGAAATTAGACAACCTGGGTAAAATGGATAAATTTCTAGAAACATACAATCTTCCTTCCAAAACTGAATAGACTGATAACAACTAGTGTAACTGAAGCAGTAATAAAAAAAAAAAAAAAAAAATCCCAGTACACAAAAGCCCTGGAGCAGACAGCTTCACAGGCTAATTTTACCAATCATTCAAAGAAGAACTAACACCAATTCTTCTCAAACTATTCCAAAAAATTCAAGAAGAGAAAATATTCCAAACTCTCTTTACGAGGCCACTATTATCCTAATTCCAAACCTAGGTTAAGACACAACAAAGACAGAAAATTTCAGGCCAATATCTCTCATGAACACAGATGCTGAAATCCTCAACAAAATATTAGCAAATCAGATCCAGCAATACATCAAAATGGTCATACACCATGATCAAGTGGGATTTATTCCAGAGATGCAAGGATGGTAGAATACCTGCAAATCAATAAACATGATATATCACATAAACAAAATGAAAGACAAAAATCACGATTGTCTTAATAGATGCACGAAAGCATTTGATAAAATCCAGCACCCATTTATGATAAAAACACTCAGCAAAGTGGGAATAGAGGGAGCATACCTCAACATAATAAAGGCCATATACAAGAAACCCATTGTCAACATCATACTCAATAGGCAAAAGCTAAAAGCATTTCCCTTAAGATCAGGAGTAAGAGCGGGGTGCCCACTATTCAACTGTTCTGATTCAACACAGTACTGGAAGTCCTAGCCACAGTGATCAGACCAGAAGAACAAATAAAAGGCATCCAAACTGGAAAAGGGGAAATAAAGCTATTATCATTCACAGATGGTATGCTATTATACACAGAAAACCCTATAGGCTCCACCAAAAACCTATTATATCTAATAAATGATTTTGACAAAGTAGTGGAATGCAAAGTCAATATTCATAAATCAATAGCATTTTTACACTTCAAAAATGAACTATCAGAAAGAGAAACTAAGAAAATAATCCTATTTACTACTGCAACAACAACAAAAAAACAAAGTACCTAGGAATAAATGTAACCAAAGAAGTAAAAGACCTGAACTCTCGTTATACCCATGTATAATGAGCATCCTTATTTTTTCCTCAAAGATTTAGGCAAAAAAGTGCGCATTATACACAACAAAATACAGTAACATCATTAAAATGCCCACGCTGCCCAAAGCAATCTATAATGAAATGCAATTCCTATACCAACAGCGTATTTCACAGATTTAGAATAAATACTCCAAAAATTTATGTGGAACAAAACAACGACCCAGAATAGCCTCAGCAATCTTGGGAAAGAAGAACAAAGTTAGAGGGATCACAATACCTGATATCAAACTATACTACAAGGCCACTGTAATTAAAACAGGTACTGGCATAATAACAGATGCATAGATCAATGGAACAGAACAGAGAGCCCAGAAATAAACCTATGTCTTTACGCCAATTAATATTTGATAAAGAAGACAAGAACACACAATGGAGTAAAGATAAGTCTCTTTAGTAAATGGTGTTGGGAGAACTGGACTGGCACATGCAAAAAAAAATGAAACTAGACCACCAACTTATACCATATACCAGAATAAACTCAAAATGGATAAAAGACTTAAATATAACACACCGTATCGTAAAAATCCTAGAGGAAAACACAGGCAGTAAAATTATAGATATTCCACATAACAATATTTTACCATTATATCTCTCAGGGCAAGGGAAATAGAGGAAAAAATAAACAAATGGGATTACATCAAATTAACAAACTTCTGCAAAGCTAAAGAAACCACCATCAAAATGAAAAGGGAACTGATTGTATGGGAGAACATATTTGCTTACAGTTTATTAGACAAAGGTTTAATATCCAAAAAATATGAAGAACTTATATGAGTCAACACCAGGAAGATGAATAACCCAGTTAAAAAATGGGCAAAGGAACTGAATAGAAACTTCTCCAAGGAGGACATAAGGACAGCCCATAGACATATGAAAAAATGCTCAACATCACTAGCCATCAGAGATGCAAATTAAAAACCACAATGAGGTATCAACTCACACCTATCAGAATGGCCATCATTAATAAATCAACAAACAATAGGTTCTGGTGAGGTTGTGGAGAAAGTACACTGTTGGTGGGAATGCAGACTGATGCAGGCACTGTGGAAGATGCTATAGAAGTTCCTCAAAAAATTAAAAATGGAACTGCCTTTTGACCCAGCGATTCCACTCCTGGGAATATACCCCAAGAATCCTGAAACACCAATTCAAAAGAAATTATGCACCTCCATGTTCATAGCTGTGCTATTTACTTAGCCAAGATTTGGAAACAGCCTAATTGCCCATCACTAGATGAGTCGATTAAAAAATTGGTACATCTACACAGTGGAATACTACCCAGCAGAAAGAAAGAAGGAGCTCCTACTTTTTGTAATAGCATGGATGGAACTGGAGATTATTATGCTAAGTGAAATAAACCATTCAGTAAAAGACAAATATCATATAATCTCATTTACAAGAGGAATTTAATGACCAAAATAAACTAATGAGCAAAAGAGAACTAGAGGCATAGAATCAGGAAACAGACTGACAACTAGCAGTAAGAATGTTGGGGGGAGATGGGATGATTGAAAGTGAACGTAGATTAGCCAAAGAACACATATGAAGGGACTATGGACAAGGACAACGGCAAAGGGACTGATTATGAAGTGGGAGGCACTCTGGGTTGAGGGGCCAAAGGGAGGAAATGTGGGACAACTATAATAGCATAAATAATTTAAAAAATTTTTTAAAAGAGCAGTAAATAAAAGAGACCCTGCCTTTATGGAACCTGCACTCTAGTAGAAAACCACCAATAAATAAATAAGACATAATGCATTAGATGATGACAACTACAGTAAATATATGACTATATGCTTAACATAATATATATTAATAACTATAATTAATATATGAAGTACATAGTAACCACAAAACAAAAATCTACAGGAGATACACAAGACATAAAGAGAAAGAATCCAACCATAACACTACAGAAAGTCATCAACATACAAAAAAAGACAGCAAGAGAATAAGAAGGGAACAGAGGACTACAAAAAAACAATCCAAAACGATAAAATGGCAGTAACTATATCTATCAATAATTACTTTAAATGTAAGTGAATCAAATGCTCCAATCAAAAGATGGATAAAGATGTGTTGCATATATGCAATAGAATATTACTAAACCATAAATAAGAATGAAATTTTACCATCTGCAACAACATGGATGGACCTAGAGGGTGTTAAGCTAGGTGAAATAAGTTGGACAGAGAAGGACAAATGCAATACGATCTCACTCACATGTGTAATCTAAAAAACAAAATAAACCAACAAGATAAACACAAATTCACTGACACAGGGAACAAACTGATGGTTGCCAGATGGGAGTGGGGCTGGGGGACTTACTGAATGGATCACTTTTTAAGTTATATAAATATCTAATCACTATGCTGTACACCTGAAACTAATATAACACTGAATGGAAACTGTAATTTAAAAATAAAAGTTTAAAATAAATTAATAAACCCATTGGAAAAAGACAAGATACAGTCTCCGTTACTCTGATGAAAAGCACGATAGCATGTAAAACCAGTATCCTTTAGACCAATGTTACTCAAAGTGTAGTCTATCAACCTGTACTAGGCCAGGGGATAGGTACACAAATTTTAGAAACCTTTATATCAACTTGACAAGATAATTTTTGTCTACTGAATATAGTAATTAAACATCAGGGCTTGTATTTTGTATATTTTTTAAAATTTTCACTTTTTGTTTTTATTGTACTTTCTAAAATACTGGAAAAGAAGCTACTCCACTGTAGATAAGCAGCACTGTTACATAGGTTCAGAAACTGAAAGTTTGAAATTCTACAAATTCTACAGAGGGAGGAAAAAAGTTCACTCTAAGTAGTCCCTAAATGCTTCTTCTTCAAGTTTTTAATTTACTAAGAAGTTTTTCCAAATTGATTCTAAACTTAAGATACCTTTCAAATATATTGCTTTTATCAACCTGAATTGCAGTATCAGCAAATTCAAATAAACTTCTAAATTAAAAGCTCCAAAAAATAAAATTGCAATTTAAATGACAGAATTATTACAAATAACCAGAAAGTCTACTACTACTTACAATGCTGAATGTCTTCTGATCCAGCTCTTCAGATTCTTCAGATATGGGAACTGGTTCACCACTTGCAGTGATATGAACTAGAGCATCTGACACTGAAGATTTCTTGGATTTTTCCTTGCTATCAGACTTAGATTCACTCAACTGAAGACAAATTGAAAATAAAACAAAAACAAAAACCCAACAATAACAAAGGCAAAATGATCAACACTTCCAGAAAACAATTTATTATGGTCTATAATTATTTATTTACATTTAATATTCTTATCTATTTTATTTTTTCTGATTTTATTTAGAGAAACCAAAAATAAAGCTACTCTGTTATGTTACCCTACGGGTATTTTAAAAAGAATTTAAACCTATTTTTCTCTTCTACCAGACACCCACATGTTTTTAACTCAGTTACTAAGACTAATTTGGGTTGATAGGCAATTTATTCTCCTAAAATGTAAACAAGCTGAGTGTGTAACTTTCTAACGTTTACATTATGATTTGCATACCTTTTCTTCCTTTATGTCTTTTTCTTTCTGCATAGCTTCTATAGCTTCTTTTATTTTGTTTTCTCTTTTTTCTTTAAAATCTTTTATATCTTTCTTATCCTCTTTTTCTTTTATCTCCCTTTTAAGTTCTCTTTTATTTTCCTTTTCTTTTGCTTCCCTCTTTTCTTCTGGTTCCTTCTTTATACAAACATCTGGCTCAGGTTTTTCTTCACTGTCTCTTTCTGTTTTAATTTTTTTATTTGGATGTTTCACAGAAGTGATCTCATCCTGGAAAGTGCAAGTATGGCCAATGTATTACTAATAAAATCTTGACAAAGATTAATTTCTTTTTGCATGACTATCAACTGCATGTATATGGATTCTGAAATAACCAGAATCCCATTAATAATGATACATGCAATGTCTTCTTAAAACAACTAATGTAAGCAAGTCCCATTCGAAATTCATAATAAAATTAAAGGAGACAGAACCTCATTCAAATGGCAAATGTTTGAAAAGGAAGGACCTTTGCGCGCTCTCTCTCTCTAGTGTAGTATATTACAATACAATATAATATTGTATTAGATGAGTAGAATACTGTTCTGTAAATAAGACTACATAGTACACTACATAAAAAAAAGAAAAGAAAAACAAAAACAAAAACTCTCAGAACCAAAAGTAAATTTCAGGCCTTAGTTCAAATTTCAAATGTAAAATATAACAAAACATGCCATATTCCTTTCTATATAAATAGGTTGCTTTTCTAAAAACACATTCTTACCTTATCATCTTCATCAGACTTTTCTGAGGGCAGGGGAGAAGAATCGCTCTTTATTTCCTCTTTCACTTTTATAGACTTCATTGCTTTATTCTTCTTGGCTCTAGCTTTTCTCCTCTTTGAACCTCCCTAAAAATAATTATTTTTATTCAACTCCACAGACTCCATTCATGAAAAAAGTCTTAAATTTTGAATCAAAAAAGCCAAAGGAACACATATTTTTACCCAATCCTTATATACCAAGCTCAGAGAGTCAATGAAGGTCATGTAACTTAACAAAAAGGAATTAAGAGAGAAGTAGAACTAGAGGGAGAGAGGAAGGATTTCACCCTCCTAAGTTATTATCCTCAGCTAAAATTAATGCTACCAGAGACAGCATTAGAAATTATTTTCAATGGTACATAGGTAGTTATGACATTGTGGTCATAGGTAAACTTTTTAAAGATTGCTGTAGTTTCTGATCACCTCTCTTTTAGTGTTTTCTTCCTACTTTTGGAGCCTGCTCATACATAAGTTTAGTGATCTTTAATGTTGCCCCTTAGGCTTTCCAATGTCTCCAAAGAACCCAGTAATTGGAGGCCTGACCTCTCAGAAAGCACTCTGTTCTAAACACCCTACTTCCTCTCCAAATACTAGCTAACCCCCCCCCCACCCGGAAACCTAATCTCACTTCAGAAACACATGATTCATCACTGTTAACATGAATGCTGAGAAAATTTAAGGCGAAAGTACTACCATATTTAAATAAACATACTAAATTACAGGAAAATATACTTATAAGTACATATTAACCAAGATGTCTAGTGTGATTTTTAACTATTGTGCCACAATAATTTTTAAAACATGCAATACCTGACTGTTTAGTCAGGAACACTGACCTCTTTCCCCTTAGAACGTCAGATAGAAAAATGACAACAGCCAACATAACAATAGCCATCTGGTGTGAATAAATCAAAAGTATACCTATTATGTTTTGTCAGATCAGCAAAAAGTGTATTTTTTTTGGTGTGCCACAGAATTTTAGTAGTTTATGTGTGACATGAGATGAAAAAGGTTGAAAACTGCTGGTCTAGGGTAACCAGGAAACTACACTTATCTTACTGAAAAGTAAACTGCTCTTAAGTATCTGAATTTTAACTTACTGCACCAGAAAGTCTCTGAGCTTCTTTTCTTGCAAGATCTTTACTAAGTAATTTGATGAGGTAGTCTGCACGTGTCTGCAACTGTTTTGCTTGTGGTTTTTTATCAGGATCATCAGGAAGAATCTAAAAAGCAATTTTTTCAGGTTGTTTTTAACTAATAACGTGAAAAATTTAAAAGCCAAAAACTGTTTACTCATTTTTAAAAATATATATAATTCACTAACAAATTATAAATTCTTTAAATTTAATGGCTTAAAATGTAATACATTTTTTTAAGTATCTATGTCAGAAGATTTTGGTTCCCTGGAAAGAATCCCAAATAAATACATAAGAAAAAAATCTCTCTATTTGAAATAAGAACACACAGTGTAAAGTTAGAAATCTCTTTCAATGTCTAATAGTGTATTTAGCATCCAGTGTTATTAAACATTGTATTCTTATAAAAGTATATTTGCTATAAAGTATACAAAGCTTCCGAGAATACAAAATATCATCTATCTAGAAGATGACCTAAAACAGGCATTGTGGGAAAAATTTTACAGTGGGAATCTAAACTATTAAGTTTTGCTTTATAGTATCAAATGACAAAAATACTAGTATCTAAAGGTTCCCATTTGTTTGTGAAGTGAAAACATAAAATGGTAACTTAAATGATAAGAATAAGGCAATGCCTCTGTGTTTTCCATTCTAGGCAATGCAATGATTTTCACTAATATGGTAACATCAAATCACCAAAAATCCTAAACATGGTTTGATGTTAAAAAAATTATTAAATATTTCAGAATCCTTTTATTGCCCTTGAATTAATCTAGTTAATAATGGAATGATTTACTTTTAATGTAAAGAAAAATAAACCTATGTCTTAATAACAAAAATATAATTTCAGAGGTAAAGCAAAATCTCAGAGATCATTTATATTCAATCCCTTCATGAAAACAGGTTCTAAAGAAGACAAAATCACACAATTAGCTAGAACCTTGGTTTCTTGACTCATACTTAATTTTAAAAGCAAAATTAAATTCAACATTAATAAGCAACAGAATCAATAAATATTTAAGTACCTTGTGCGTTAGACTGAGATCAGGATCCATTTTAATCATTTCCCAGCTCCCATATCCATATTCGTATATACCAATTAACAAATTGGAATCATCTTCTTTGCCCCAGTCTATATCAAAATGAGCTGCCTTTGTATGGCATGGGATAGTGTACCTAGCATTAAAGTTAATAACCAATGTCAAGTTTACAATTGCCTTATTAAAAATTAACTTTGAAAAACATAGTAAGTCATTAGAACTTAATTTTATGTTTAAAAACATTTGAGTCAAAGTAGCCAATGACATAAGAAACATTTTTAAACAGCAATCATATCCAAATTACTGAATAACAATAAATATTTTAACAATGAAAACATCAACTCACTGCTTTCTTTCTTCTGGATCTGAAGGAATGGATTTGTGCAATGGTATTAATTCTTCTTCATGGGAGATGACTAGCTTGGCATTCACCTGAACTCCTGATATTCGGAATGTTGGACCCTTTACTTTTCCAAGTCTACCACCTTAATTTTTTTAAAAAAAGGAAAAAAAAGTACAAAACATATTAACTCTACAAAATAAAAAAGCAACATATTATTAGTTAAATTAATAAGTATTACTTATTTACCTATATTAGTATGATTTATATTATTGGGGGAATTGCCGGCAAACCTTATATTTCACTACAAGATTTTTCAGTACATATTAGTGATTAAAATATAGCAGATGTAGATTCATAAAAAGTATTTCATGAATTTAAGTGTTTTATCAATTGCAGAAGATATATCAGTCTATTAATATGGCCAGCATTTAAATAAGATTTCTAATATGATTTTATTTCAGTACATCTGATTACTAAACCTAAATATTTTTATTTAGTGGCCCTGGCTAGTGTGGCTCAGTTGGTTGGAGCGGCAACCCACAAACTGAAAGGCTGAGGATGGTATATGCCTAGGTTGTGGGTTTGGTTCCCAGTTAGGGTACGTGTGATGTTTCTCTCTCACATTAATGGTTCTCTCCCTCTCTTTCTCCCTTCCTTCTCCTCTCACTAAAATCAACAAACATGACCTCAGGTGAGGATAAAAAAATTAAAATTAAAATTAAATATTTTTATTTGTGGATGAATTGAAAAAATAAACATGATAAAGTAACTATGCCACAAACCAGTATTACGTGTGTATTCTTACAATATCTTTTCCCAGTCATGTATGCTAAAAATATAGTACAACTAACTAATTTCTAACATTACTTTCCAGTTTGAATTAAACCAGGCAGACAGATCCTGTTGCCTTCAATAATATAATTCTGTCCCCCATTACCCAGCAACAGCTTTGCTTTGTTTTGTAAAGCATCTTTTAAGACTCATGAATAGGTAACTTAAGATATAGCACCTGCCTAACTCTGTAAAAGCATATTTTAAAACTGCCCTTTACTGATCTTTAAACTACTCTCATTTTAACATTACCTGTCCGTTCTGTTCCAGAAGAATTATCCTTTAAAGCTTTAATGCAACCATTATGTACCAATTCTCCCAGTCGTCTGAGGTCTGTTTCTGATTTATCAACTAGTTCAGCATCTCGAGCAATTGCATCTAATCTGTAATAAAGTAATATAATTTCCAGGTAAATATGCATACTAAGTTTCACTCCATCTCAAGTGCACAAATCACACTATTACGTTCCCTGTCAATTCTAGTTCATAAAATTGGCACAAGATATATAAAAATCAGAAAGATCTTATGAGGAAACAATTCATCTACACATTCAAGAACAATAATAAAGTTAATCAGTTCATTACAGAGCAAATTGGTATACTCCAAGTTTGAGGATTAATAATTAACATATAATACTTCTACATTATGATGGTTAATACATAATACTTCTAAAAGAGCTTTCCATCACTGATCAGATCTTAAATTCAAAAGGACATAGTTAACTGTTATAATTATAAATAAAAAAGGTATCATAGTTCTATATTATTATAAACTGAATAGACAATATGAATGATTGTTTAAAATGTTTTTTACATCAAAAAATAATTATGCAAGTCTTTCATTGTATTTTATAGAAGTCATCTAAAAATAAAACAGAAATACCTTTATTTTAAGAGGGAGTTTTGGAGAGAAAAAATAGAGTTAAACCAATTTGAGTCTTTGCCACTCTACATCCAGATAGTGGGTTTGCCACAACAAAGGACAAAGAATACCCAAATTACCAACAATGACTTAGATTAACTGATAACTTAAAAACAAACAAGCAAACAAACAAAAAAAAACATGTCCTGACAACTTGGATTTTAATAGTTTGTATAAAAAGAAGCTGTATTTAGGGAAACTTAAGGAAACTTCCCTAGTAAGGGAAAATAAAACTGTCTTTAACATAGGTAGGTTATCAACTCAGTTTTTCTAAGAATAAATCTGCTGGTTTATAAGTTTATGATAAAAATAAGTAAAGCATTTGAAAAATATCTTAGATTTATAAAGATGCAGTATTTTATAGAAAGCTTCATTGGCAGATAAAATTTTAGAGACTAGAAAGAATTAAGGATGGTAGAAAAACATTTTTCAAAACTATACTTGAATTTTAGTTGATACAGATAAACTTTGTAAATGCCTACTGAAAGCAAATTTAACAAAGTACCTAAACTGAGTGTTGGTATAAACAAATAAAGCTGACAAGCACATAAAACACACTGTAATTCTTTAAGAATAACAGATGTATTTACCTTTCCAGAGGGCCACCAAATTTCTTGTAACTCTTGATAAACCTAACAGAAAATAATTGTTTGATTTAAATGCAGGCTTCACTACCCATTATATATATGTACAAATATATAAAAATAAGAAAAAAACTTGTTAGCACCCAAATTAATTCAAGGTATTGTTACTACCAAAAATGAATAAACTATGCTAGAAACCAAAGTGTTGAAACATTAACATATACCAAGTAAAACAAGACATATTTTAACACCCAGGATGATGTTTAGAAACCAATATAAATAAAACAATAGAAGCTAAATTTTATTTTAGAAATTACTTTATTATTTTCACAAGACAAAAAAAAAAAAAAAAGGTTTAAGACTACCACAGGAAGTGTCTCCAGAATTATCAATCATGTTATACTTCCTAATATTCCAAGTGTTGATAAAATTTAACTAAAAATAGTTTTAATTCAGATATATGATATTAAACCAACAATGGAAAATAAAGTTTACTTAAGAACAAAGCTACCCAAGTGGTTGATGGATGAGAGAAAATATCCAGGAAAGGTAGAAGTTGAAATGCCTCTTCAACTAAAGACAGAGTCCAGCAAATCAGGTGGTCATAAAATAACCTTAATAAAATCTAACAACATATTTAATTTTCTGGTAGTAAGAATGAGGAAGAACTTTATTGGTCAAGTCTATGATGTAAAAGAAAAGAGTTACAATGGCTTAAAAAAAACAACATACTCTCAAAATACAACAATGAACAACCTTTTTACAAATTTCATAAGCAAAACTATTACATAAACAAAAGTAAATGGTTATTCTATTTTCCATAAATACATCTGTATATAGAAATAAACATATTTTGAAAGAAAACAACAATTTACTTTATGTAGTCAATCTTACCTCAATTCCTACTTGGACATATCAGAAATACCCTTAACATGGTTACTTTCAAAAAACAAATCACTTCATAATTTAAAAACTAGAAAAATATGTAACTGAATTATTCCCACATAAAAATAGTAATGTTGGGAGTCATATATAAGTGCCGTGAGAATTTTTATTAAATAAGTCTAATGTACTGAAATATACATTCATTATCAAAAAGGCCACTATTCTGAACCACATTAATAAAACCAAAAAAATTTAGCAGTCTAAATAGACTAACAATAAATAAATAAATAATATGCAAAGATTAGATGCCATTTTTTCCTCATAGTTATAATGAACACCCAAAAGCAGAACCCACCCAATCCCTAAATAATTATCATATATTAGTCTTCTCTAACACTTCATGTTTGAAAACTATGAGTTTTCTATTTTAGTTTCACCCTCTAATAAAAACAAGATGAAGTAAAATGGTGTTATATCATCTTACCGCCGAATTTCTGCATCACTAAATCCTTTAATATTCTCTCGAGGGATAGTCCGTGGTCTTCCACGTTTCTTTGGCCTTTTCCTTTCTGAGACTGAATCACTATCAGATCCAGAGTATCTCCTACTTCTACTGCGCCTCCCTTCACTTCCATTAAAACTAACCTGAAATTCAAAATAAAAAATTTACCCACGCTTAAAGTAAAGAAGGTCTCTATTATGAGCAAAGAAAATTATAAAAAAAACAACAGAATTAACAATCCAAATGTTTTCATATGTTAAAAATGCTCTATAAATAAAACTAAAGAGCCAATAAAACAGAAAAATATAGCATGTTAACAGTAATTAACCTTAATAAGCAAAGCATTCTTATAAATCAGCAGGAAAACATTCACTGCCCTTTTGTAAAAATATGAGAAAGCTTAATTAATTAAATAATAGAAGCATAAAATTATACAAGCCCCACTGGTACATTTTTTAAAAATGAGAATTAAACTAAAAAAGAAATGCAAGTCTTTTTTTTTAAGATTTTATTTATTTTATCTTTAGAGAGGAAGGGAAGGAGAGAGGGAAAGAAACATCAATGTGTGGTTGCCTCTCGTGCGTCCCCTGCTGGGAACTGGCCTGCAACCCAGGCATGTGCCCTAACCGGGAATTGAACCGTGATCCCTTCGTTCGCAGGCCCACGCTCAATCCACTGAGCTACACCAGCCAGAACAGAAATGCAATTCTTTTATTAATCCATCAATTTGACCAATACCAACTAAGCAACAATGGCTAATATTAGTAATGGTACAGAAAAACGAAAAGTAACACACTACCTGTGGGTATTTAAACTGGGAATGAGGGCAATTTAGCAATATTATATCAAAAGCCTTGAAAATGATTATTTATGCTGACCCAATAACATCACGCCCAGGTGTTTTCCCTGACATCAGAAATGTGAAGTTACACTGGCCAATAAAGTCATTTATATCAAAGAATTAAAAAAAGAAATGAAAACAATCTAAATTTTATCAAAGAGTTTAGATAAATAATCTATACAATGGGAAGCTGAAAAGCCATTAAAAATTGTGTTGCAGAATAATTAACATTCATATATATACTGTCAAAGGAAAAAAAGCAACTTCTGAATTAATATTCCATTTAAATTTGGCAAATTATATGTACTAAAAAACTGGAATTATGTAAAAATATTACTAGTGGTTATCCCTGGGTGGACAGAGTATGTGTCATTTTTCTCCCTGTTCTCCTAAGTATCCATTTACTGGTATTCTAATTAGGTTGATCAGATATTTAAAAGAAAAAATGCCAGTTTAACCCACATAAAAGCCTATTAAAAACTACTAAACATCCATTAGTTGTTTAAAAAAATACCAAAACCTATTTTCTGTAAGTCTTTAGAATTTTTCCAAAATCTCAGTACATATTCTGAATACCTTTAATATGCTGAACACTTATTGAAAGTTTTAAGAATGGGCATTTAGTCCTTATTTGTTTTAACCTCCTTTCATTCTTTCACAAGATCTAATATAATGCTATGCTTCCCATCTACTGTAAAAGGAAATCACTACAGGGTTTGAAGAAATAAAACACAAACAAGAAACTGCATACATGGGCACTTTCAGGCGAAACACATTATTTGGCTCCATTTCTGCGTGGGATATAGAATGTTGGTAGGTTGCACCTACCCAGACAACAAAATCATAATCTACAAAATCTAATTTAAAAATCATAACTTCCTTAAACACATCAAAACAGCAAGGCAATCTAGTAGTCTCAAATACAAGGAAATATAGCAGCTTGTAAGAAGAGATGAGACTCGAACATTGCCACTTGTGAAGAGCATGAATGGTAGATAACAAGTACCATAAAAGCAGGCAATAGTAAGTTAGGTAAAATTTGCTAAAGGTTGCATGTGGGCTACCAATGAGAGCAGAATCTCTGGGAACCAAAGATAAAGGCAGAACCTGCATCCAATCTGAAGTGCTTCTCCACAAACCTCCACCAGGTGTTTATGAGAATTATTGGAACCAATGAGGGAAATTAAAGAAAACTTTACTTTGTGGTGCCGCCCTGAACTAAGGGACCAGACATCTTTGAGAAAACAGGCAGGAAACCTTGCCAGACCCATCTCACCTACTAGACTGAAGGCACAGGAGAAAGCCTAATATAGCTATAGGAAAACAAAAAACTCTATCCTTGGGAGAAGAGTAGCAGGACAAGGACTAGGGTGAGGCAAGTCCCTCTTACCTCAGACTCAAAAATTAAAGAGGCACCAAAAACTCATTAATCAAGACAACTAATATTACTATGCTATGTTCTAAAAAACAAAAGTTAATGCAAAAAAAGAAAAATCCAGTATTGGTTTGTTTGTTTGTTTTTTCTTTTTGCAGCAGGATCCATAATAACTTGGCATGACACTATTACCATTATTTTAAAAATCTGGTATTTTGTTCATTTGGACCATAAAATAAGTATCTTATTGAAATCACACAAGGTATGCTCTCTGACTATGACAGAAGTAAGCTAGACGTTAATAGCAAAGATACCTGGAGAAATCTCCCAAATATTTGGAAATTTAACAACATACTTCTGGGGCGGGAAAACCCTAAGGCTAAAGAGGATACCACAAGGGAAATAAAAAAGTATTTTGAATGAATGAAAATAAAAACACAACAGATATCAAAATTTGGTGATTCAGAAAAGCAGGACTTGGAAATCTGTAGCATTAAATGCTAATATTAGAAAAGGAAGATCTTGATTCAGTGGTCTAAGCTTGTATCTTAAGACACAAAAAAGAGCAAATTAAAGCTCAAAACAAGATAAAAACGAGCATGTATCAATAAACTTTAAAACAGAAAATCAAAGAACCAAACGTAGTTCTTGAAGAGATAAATAAAATAAACCTCTAACTAAAACAAGAAAAAATTTAGGTGAAGGGATTAAGCAGGAAAAAAACAAAACAAAACAAACTACAGACAACAATATGGTGACTGCCAGAGGGAAAGTGCGGGGGGGAGAAGTGGGAGAGGGGAAAGGCAGGACACATGGTGATGAAACTTGGGGTGGTAAACACACGATACAACATACAGATGATGTGTTATTAAGTTGCACACCTAAAACTTATAACTTTATTAACTTATATTACAACAAAAAGTAAAAAGTCTACGGGAAAAAATGAAAAGAGAGGGAATCAATAAATATGCTATAGACACTAAAAGGATAACAAGGGGATACTACAACTTCATGTCCATAAATTTAACAAGTTAGATAAAATAGACCAATCTCTTGAAAGAATTAAACTACCAAGTTCACTCAAGAAATAAGGTACTCTGAGTAGTTCATATTTATAAAAGAAATTGAAGTTATAGTTAAAAATTCTTCTAACAAAGAAAACTCCAGGCCTAGATGGTTTCCCTGGCAAATACTGGCAAACATTTAATGAAGAAATAATACCAATTCTACACACTTCTTTCCAAAAAAGAAGAGAAAGGAATACTCTTCAACTCAGTTACAAGGCAAATGTTAGCAAACCAGGTGAATGCATTACAAGAAAACTATCAAACTAAAAAGACATCAGTCCAGACATACATAATCTTACATTATAAAAATATATTATAAATAAAAAAGTCACCTGTTTAGCACAGTTTCTCATTCTTGGAAGCATATAAATTTCTTCGAGTTCTTTTTGTCTTTCTTCCTCTTCTAATCGTCTCCTTTGATCTTCTGGAATGATTTCTTCCCAGTTTTTTGAATTTCTTTCAGGTTCCAACTCAATGTCATCCTCATCCATGTTTGAAAAGTTGGCAACCTGATGAATTCCAGAACAGTTAACAGAATAAGCATTAAAAAACTCACCCTTAAATCTTATTTTTCTTTTTTAGGGGGGAGGAAATGGCATACCAGAATAAAACAATAAAACTTGAAGTTCCTCAGGATAATGAATATGACTACAGATTAAACCAAGTAGGAATGCTGAATGTTAAAATATCTATGTTCACTTTTTTTCTTTATTAGGTCAAAGTACATCAAATCAAATGACTTCTAATTCTCTTTTAGGGGTTATTCTCTTTTGTCCTGCTATTAAATTATTACAAAAGAACTAGAAAAAGTTAACAGAACAATAAAGTAATTTATAGTAGCAACATACTAAATCATCTTCTGCAGGAATTACCCCACCAGTCCATTAACTACCAAGTGATATAGAACAATCCGATATTCTTATTTTTATGATAAAATAGTACCTAAAGAGCTACAAGCTACAGGAGCCCTGAGACCCTAAATTTATTTAGTTTCCATAAGCCCTAGTTTTTCACTTCTAAAAAAAGAGATAATAATAGCATGCTAACTTTTTTGAGGATTAAATAAGATAATATATTTAAGGAACTGGGCAGTCTGGTATACAGGAAGCACTAATTTAAGCTAATTGCCAATATCAATACATTAAAAAGTATAGATAACTGGATGAAGACAAGAAAATGTTGATTATCCATCATAAGGAATGGGGCTCAAAACATAGTGTTTATTCTCTCATATGTGTTATTGAAAGCCAGCTGTGTGTGAGTATCAAACTGCTGGTATAAAATTAATCTATACTGCATAAATGTATACTCTAGTTAACTTGCCTTTTCCAAATTTTCAATTAGTCCAATTAAGAAAAGCTGACAGTATAACTTCATATAAAGAAAGTTAATTAGCCCTTGCCAGTGTGCCTCAGTTGGTTGAGCATCATCCCACAAAGTGAAGAAGGGTTACTGGTTGAATTCTAGTCAGGGCATATACTTGGGCTGCAGGCTTGGTCCCCAATAGGGGCACATACAGGAGGCAACCAATCAATGTTTCTCTCTCTTTTTCTCTTTCCCCTCCCCTCTCTCTAAAATAAACAAATAAAATCTTAAAAAAGAAAAAGTTAATTAGACCATAGCCAGAGTCAGTGCAAGTTTCAGAAACATTCATCTCTCACCACAATTACTGAAATAATGTTCAAACTTATCTCCCTTCTTAATTCTTTCTCCAATACAGTACATCCTCTACATTGCAGTGGAGTAATCTATTAAAATTACAAAAGTTTTTATTCACTGCTGTGTCCCTGCACAAGTGATCAATAAATTATTGAATGAACAAATGACAAATTGAATTGATCCATGCAAAACAGCTAAAAATACAAAGAAACCTGCTTCTCTATACTAAATAATTAGCACACAATTTAACTGTATGAGGTCAGTTGACTTAACATTGCTTTATGACTCCTGGCAACCTTTTAGCCCTCACCAAATTCGGGGTATTTATAAGTATTAGTAGGAGCTTACTGCTAACTTTGACTGATTTACTTGAGTTTTCTTAGTTGTGATAATGCTTAGATTAATTTAATGTCAAAACTGCTCCAGTAAAAATCAGATAAAAGACATCAGTCATGGAAATCTAAGTAAGGGATCATAGTCATTCTTTTACTCAAATATTTGAGGGTACACTATTTGCTGAATACTGTTCTAGGTGCTAACTTAAGTAAATAATATCCTTCCCCACTCCATTAAAAGTTAACTATTCATAAATGATTTGACCCCTTTTAAATCAGTTTGCTACTGGTTTGTCAGAATAAGGAAAAAATAATTTTATACATCATAGCAAATTTTAAGACAAAAAATATTAAGAAAAACAGCCCCTTTCAATTTACATTATATTATAAAGAAAAATTTTAAAGAAAATTTACCTTAAACTGGGAAAGTAATTCATCTCCTACAGTTAAAGGGCCTGGTTCATTTTCATGAGTTTCAGCCCTCTTCAAGATTTCATCTATATCCATTTCCTATAATTAGAAAGAAATCTTTAAATGTACTTTAATATATTTTATAGAAAGTATACTTTATACTTAAATACAGTTTAAATAGACAACACATTCTAAGGCAAGGTTTTTGATTTTTTTTGTTTTCTTGCTTTGTTTTGTTTTTTTTTTCACCTGGGGTTCTTGTTCTTCTCCTTCTGGTTCCTTAAAAAGTTCCTCAGCACCAAATTTTAAAATGGCAGATAACTCTTCTTTATTGAAAGGAGTAGAACTATAATCAAGAAAAACAATACCCACAGTTAAAAATTTAACATTTACATAGGACTTTTATTAATTATTGACATAGTCACCTTATAACAGTTATATGACAGGTAGGTGAAGCATCAGCAATACACTTATTTGAAAAAGAAAAGAATGTGAAGCCTAAATGTTAAAGGGGTTTCCCCCAAGAGTATAAAACTAGGGTGCTAAAATTAGGTACTAAATGTACGTCTTTGACTAGAAATTAGTCTAGTGCTTTAAAAAATTATTACTACACGAAATACTGTAGAGTTCAATGTTCTGCTTACAGTATGTAACATTTCCAAAAGATTAGTGAAGGATTCTAAACTGGTATTTTTTAAAGTAACTACCTTGAGGGGGCAGAACCTGTGTGTAGTACTGTCTTCCCAGTTGTGTCCATTCTTTGAATCACAAGATGATCTAAGACCATCTTCTTTTTGGCCCTTTCAAGAATATCCTCTTCCACTGATCCCTTTGTAACTAGACGATAAATATTTACCTGTAAAGATATGCATGATGAAACAAACTTAAATTAAGGATTTGTTTTGCAAACCTGAAGTGCCCAAATATTGGAATATATACTGAAGCTCATCCCACATGAAGTTTTCAACTGGTTAAAAGCAAAATGAGAATTCACACACACACACACACACACACACACACACACATATCTATATATACATCTATATCTCAATGTGTTCAAAGCTAAGCTCCTTCAATTCAGAGATTATTCTGAGGGTATGTGTCCTCTCTTCTTACATTTGATTAGGAGATTTTATTTGCTTTCTTTACATTAAGAATGCTAGTACTTTTAACTATGACTACCTTAAAACAGTTTTCTCAATTCTGGTATTTCATTATTCCACATAATCCAAAATTCTATAAACCAATCTTGCCATAGAACAAAGCTTTCCAAAATAGACAAAAATGGAAATGTAGTAATTTTGTCCTATTTCTCAAAGTCAATGGTTCTATAACAAATGTTACTGCCATAACAGAGATATTTTGAAAATTCACGGAAATATTGTTAATGTTCACAATAACTAGGTGGACTTACCAGTATTTAGAGTATAGAAACCACAAATACTAAATATTCTGCATTATACTGGACTTTGTGGCATAGTTGTGATCTTATTCAGATACTCTTCTCAAAGGTCTACTATGTAACTTCCTATGGTATGCTTCTTACAGGCTTTATTTTCTATCACCTACTAGGAAATGTGATGGCCAAGGTCTTTAAATAGTATAAATGGAATGTAAGTCTGTGTGTTGAGCATTTCAATATAGGAAGCACCTGTTAGATGCATTTAATCATTATTCCCCATCTCACCCATAACACAGGAATATTTTGACTCTTCATATATATATCAGGCCTAGTTCACCTGTGAGAATATCATATTTTCTTACTTTCTCCTCCTTTAAGTCCATAATTTGCCTTGACATATTTTCATTCCCACTTCAAGATCCCCTCTGTACACTGAGTAAGTCTGTTACTATCTAATCGAATACTAGTTTTTATCCTCTTATGCACCAATATACCCCTGCTTTTTCCTTCTTTTGTAGTTCTTCAAAAGAATGAATCCCACTCTTATTTTCTCAAATCTAAACTTATTCTTTATATCCTAGTATAGTCATATCCATTGAAATACCTGGGATTTGAAAAGAAGTCTCTCTCTCTTTTTAACCTAAACTATTAGGGCATTAGAATGACTTTTCAAATTACATGTATCCATTTCAAGATAGAAAAGAGGGTACTAAAAACAATTGTCATAAAAAGGAGTCATTTGCATTTTGTCTAATAAAGTTAAGAACTACTATTTTAAACAAGCTTTCATTCAGGGGTATGCAATATTATACCAAGGTATAAAAAAATTATAGGAAGAAGCATGACATATTCCTAGTAAGGCAGCTTTATGATAATTATCTAAATAACAACATTTTTAGCTTTAAATCAAGGACAGTTTTCAGTAGAAAATTTGAATGTTTAATAAGGAATTAAAAATGTGCTAAGTCATTTTGTGGTATTTTTCATATCACCTGCTTTGGTAAAATTTGTGAAATACTATATAGTTAGAGGTAAGTGAATTAAAATACAAGGACCAAGGAATCAAAACAGTGACAGTTTTTCTCAAGGCTTGTTACAACTGCCAAACTGCTGTACAAATACTATAAAAATTAGAATGGCTTTTTTACACAGAAAATCTTATAGGCACGGGTACAAAATACAGGCTAACAAAGAGGAAGCAATGTACTTAGCAAAATCTCTTCCAATCTTTTGAGTTAAAGTAGTTAAAATAAAACAGTTAAACACAATAAAGACATTTTAAAGTTTTATACTGAATGAAAAACATCGTACCCTACAATTGTAAACAGAATACATTATCAAAAGAGAGCATGATTCTACTCAGGCATAGTTATCTCAGTTCTGTCAGACTTCCCAGGATATTCGGGTAAATTTGAGTTCCTCATATAGCAATGACTGTGTTCCAAAGATCTAACCAAGAGGATAAATCAAAATCACACTGATTAAAATATTCAAAAAAAGTTAAATAAAGGGAATAAAAAAATACCTGTTTCTTTTGCCCAATTCGATGAGCTCTAGCCTGTGCCTGAAGATCATTTTGTGGATTCCAATCAGAATCAAATATAACAACAGTGTCAGCAGAAGCTAAATTAATTCCTAGACCTCCAGCTCTTGTGGAAAGCAAAAAGCAGAAATCCTATAAGGAATTATAAACAGGTATGATTTTAAAGTCTCAAAATTGTAACTGTAAATAATCAAAATGAGATTTTAAAATTGACTTTTTGAATTTAAAAATATTCAACTAATAAAAGCAAAAGGTAGTTTTTAAAAATACTAATAAAATATATACACCTCTATAAAATCAAACAAGACGACTCCAAAATACAGCTCTATACATGGGAATAATAAACATAATACAAAAAAATTTCTAATGAAAGTGGGCTAATTTACTCTGAAGCAAATTAACTGCCTTATATTGAAATAGTACTGACTAAAATAATGACTAAAACAATTCACAATTTTAAAAGCATTCATACCTCTGATCCTTCTGCATTAAAATGATCTAGAGCTTGTTTCCTCAATTCCCCTTTTATTGATCCATCTAATCTCTAGAATAAAACACATTAAAATATCACATATAAAAAATTTAAAAAGGAATAAAATAAATTATAAAATTAAGTATATATATAAATGCAGCATTGCTTTTACTAAGACTGTAAGAGTAGAAAGTACTTTTTAGGCAGTAAAACAATGACCAGTTATTCCGTCTCTAGAGTCAGTGCTCTTAACTACTAGGATTGCTTTCCGGAATAGTAAATGGCACAGGCTGTCATTCTGCTGGAGACTCACGGTAAGAAATACATTTTAGAAATGCAAATTATTGAGCTCCATCCCAGACTGATGAAACTCTGAGGGAGAAAAACCCTCCAGTTAAAATTTGAGAACCATTGATTTGGAGGTTTTAAACAAACAGCCCACATTTATGTTCATAGGTGCCTTGGGCAAGTGATTTGACTTTTTTCCTTGTTAGTTTCCTCCTCAATAAATGGACATAACAGTAGTACTTACTTCACAGAATACAGAAGATTCAGTGAAGAGAATGTAGTAAAATAATTAGCACAGTGCCTGACGTATTCAGTACTTACAAACATTAGCAAATCAACACACATCCAAAATAAAAATAAAATTTCAAATAGTGTTCTTTCTTTTTTACTAACAATTACAATTAGAAGAAACTTTAAAAAAAAATAGCTGTATATCATCCCTGGTCAGGTGGCTCAGCTGGTTGAGCCATCCCTGGTCAGGTGGCTCAGCAGCTGAATGTCATCTGCACACCAAAAGGTTGCGCGGGTCTGACTCCCAGTTGGGGTGCGTACAGGAGGCAACTGATCAGTGTGTCTCTCTCACATCTATGTCTCTCTCCTTCTCCCCACCCCCTTTACTCTCTCTCTAAAATCAGTAGAGGTAACATACTTTGGTAAGGATTAAAAATTAAAATTAAAAAATAGTGGTATATCATTTTTTGAAGCATGACCTAAACAAAAATACAGTTAAAAATGATTCTCTCTGGGAAGTGATCTGGAAAGGAAAAGGTATTAGTGACATAGAACAGCTGTTTACAAGCACTACTGTACTATATTTTTATTTGACCATGTACGTATAATGATTTGTTTAAAAGCAAACCAAGAGAGCTGTGGCAGGGATGGGGAAACAGAAGGTGATAGCTAAAAGGTACAGTTTGTTTTTGAGATGCTAAAAACATTCTACAATTGACTGTGGTGATAATAGGTACATGTATCTGTGAATATGCATATATTAAAAATCAACGAATTGTACAGTTTAAATGAATGAATTGTACGGAATAGGAACTTTATCTCAATAAAGGTATTTAAAAAAAATCAATGGCACTCTTTCTACTTTTACCCTTAAATTACTACATATTTCTCAATCACATCCATATCGCCAACCACCTATGTTTCATAGCACTTACCAGAATAGTAATGTGATATTTGTTTGTAATTACCTGCTGTAAACTCCAACAGAGCAGGGACTATGTATGCTGAGTCTGATCAGCATACATAATCTACTTCTATTTCTAATAATTCTATTCCTATTTTACTGCCTGAACTAAACACACACACTGTATTTTGCACCAACATGTAAAATGTGCACTAACATTTTTGGCCCAAACTTACAGGGAAAAAAGAATCTTTCATTTTAATTTTTTAATTCAATTATTTATTTATATTTAGATACTTGGGGTTTTTTATAGTATAAATGAATTTTAGTATTTATTTTTGAACCTATTATGGTACAAGAAATTTTACACAACAAATAATTACAAAACACAAGAGAAGATTCAAGGTATTTCATGCACTAACACATATCATCATTTTTGCCTCAAAAATATGGGCAAAAATCGTACTCATTACACATAGCAAATACGGATTTTACTCATTACACATCGCAAATACATAGTAATTCACTAGCTGCATATACTGATTAAAATTATTAGATGTAAAGTACTGGAACTAACACCTGACTCTAACACTAAACACTCATTTATATTTACTTTATGTCGAATGAATTTCAAAGTAAATACTGTATAGATGGAATATAAACCCATTTTGGTCTCTGGTATCCTCTCTAAATTCATCTAGTTTTATTCAGCAAGATATGCTTTAGAATAACTCTGAGCACATAAGTCTTTAAAATCTGCAACAGTCCTGGTAACATTCACAAGGACTGCTCTTCTCCTTCCTCAGACTAGAGCCTAATACATAAGGCTGCTCTTTCAGATTTGAGCATAGAAGAGAAATACAGAATTAAAAGAAAATAAAAATTAAAAATTGCTTTGCTGCTAAATGTAAGGTCAAGAAGAAAAAGGGAATAATGACAGAACTTTTAAACATATTTTCTTAAAAGTAGTCTAAACACAAATCTACTTCATTTAGAAAAGATTTTCAAAGGTTTATGGAACATGCTGAGGAATTACGTGAAATTTAAATCAACAAAAATGACAATATGAAATGCTTACTTGAAAGGGGAATTGACGATATTTCAAATATTCTGCAAGTATATCTAACATCCGCACCATTTGAGAAAAAATAAGAACTCTATTGCCTCTTTCTCTTAGGCGAATTAACAGCTTGTCAAGAAGAATCAATTTTCCGCTACTACGGATTAAGTGCTAAGGAAACAATAAATTACAAATGTTATAATTGTTAAAAGAACCAATCGAATGAAACAAATGCCCCACTTAACACTTCAGTTTGGTTAAACACAGATTTTAAAGTTTCCTAATGTAAAACATTTTTTTCAGTTTACTAATTCTTCTAGGACCTTTATCATTTTGTCCTATGCTTTAAGCTAGAATTTTCCTTGCCTTTTAGCACTTAGGTAGTTTCAGGAGGAAAAAAAGACATAGTCTTACTCTATTTGGTATTTATAACACTATTTCTCCAAAAATCTAAGCTGAGACCTGGCCAGGTGGCTCAGCTGGTTGGAGCATCATCTCGTGCACCAAAAGGTTGCTGTGTGATCCTGGGTCAGGAAGTGCACAAGAGGCAACCAATAAATGTTTCTCTCTCGTATCGATGTTTCTTTCTCTCTCAAACCGATAAAAAACCATATCCTTGGTTAAGGATAAACAAAAAATCTCAGCTGAAAAACAATACACTAGAAGTAGTAGGAACTAAGCAGTCAAAAGTTTTAAAAGAGTAAAAAAATGTATTCTAATTTATACATATGGAACGCTATGCTCCTAGCACTTCAAAGCACTACTGTGGCTGGATGGCAACTGCACTTTGCTCACACTTTTGATTTGTCTTCCAGAAGTGAGAGGAAGGGTAAGATCTGAAGTCAAGATAGCCTTCTTAAGATTGTATACAATATAAAAGCTGAAAATTGTACGTAGTCTTTTATGTAATCTATGGTATATGCTTTATAGATTGTTCAATAACTGGGTATCTTCCTGCAACTTATGAAATACAAAACCAGTGTTTTATACCTGTACATTGTTTTGAAATCTATTAAAATTGTCATTTGACCTTTTCCCCATTAACTTATATCATAAAATTTTTAAATTTTGAAAAAAAAAAAGGCCTTAAGACTACTATTCACCATTTTACAAATTCAGCATAATCACTATTAGTGAATATTCTCACAATTAAAAATATAAGACTTTTGCTGGATAAATTACAACAGCCCATATTTAGAAAGATTCATTTTTAGAAAAGTAATTAAAATAATTAAGTTTTAATTTTAAAGGATTTCGATAAGGGCTAAATGGTAAAAGTCACCATTACTCAGATATACCATTAATCAAAGACAAGTTCTAACCAATATATTAAAGTCATCTTCAGTTATAACTGAAATAAACATTTCTAGAATTTTGTTTTACCCAAATTTAAAATTCTTACTTGTAAGGCCTCCTGTTTATTATAGAATTCATTATTGTCTGGTGGTTTAATGAGGTAGCAGTGATTACAACATTTCTTTAGCTCCATCATAATGTTCAAAAAGCCTGAGGTACTGCCCTTGGAACCTTTGCTGAGGGCTTTATAATTCCTGGTTAATATCCATCTGTTTAAAAAAATTATGAAAATAGTGCTTAGCAGAGAACAATTACCAGAATGAATTCTTACACACACACACACACACACACACACACACACACACACACAATCAAGCACCAAAGCAAAACTGTACCACTATGAAGTTCACAATGTCATATTATAGACCAAATATTGTTTACAAGACTGATAAACCTAGTTCGTAATACTAACGGCAACTTGTTATTGGAACGTAATTAATGGTAAAGGCTTAATGTAACATAGTGAGTAGAGTGTATTAATCCTTTTCCCCAAAATTTACTTTAAAAATGGTCAACTGTATTACCTCTCTTAACCTTCTTATAAGTTTTACTCTATCAGGTAGCTAATACACAGACCTGAAAGAATCCTCATGAAGCTACCTGATTTAGCCACACTGATTTTTCTTAAATTACAATTACACAATACATACACAAGTCATAGAAAAATTATGGGTGGTTATCTCATTACTCTAAACTATACAACACAACATTTCTTCTTGTCATGATCCACTGTTTTCTAACATCTTTTGCTTTTTTCCTTTTTACGGTGTTAGTCTACAACGTAACTTGAAATACTTATGAATCGGGACCCCAAAAAACCTAAATTATCTTATGCACGGCCTACGGTACAGACTTTCCTCTCTAGGTGAGTGTTCTAGAAACCCATCTCTATTGGTGTACCAGTTGGCGTTGTTGTGAGAAGCTGCTTTTGGCTTCAGTGAATTTTTTCTGAAGACTCATTGTGTTTATCCATTTCAGGAGGGGAACATAGCTCCCCACATTGTGCTGAGTGTTCATACCTCCCCACATTGTGTTCAGTAGTTTTTGACCCAAAATGGCATGACCCCATGCCCTATATTCCTTATTCACCCAATGTTGCCCTGAGCAACTTGTTTTTGTTTACCCAGATGAAAAAAATGCTCAAAGAGAAACGTTTCGCAGGTCGAAAGGCAAAATAAAAAATGGCAGAAGCACTAAAAGGGCCTCAAAATCAGTGAGTTCAAAATCTGTTTTGAGCAGTGAAAAAACATCTTGCTAGGTGCATTCCATCAAAAGGAAAGTAGTATAAAGATAACTGACGTCTAAACATATAAGAATTAACATACAGTTTTTTATAAATAAATTCTGGGGATTTTTTGGGTCCCTCCTCGTTTCTCTAATTTGCTTTAAAATGATAGCAGGTAGAGGAAGCGGAGGTAGCTACAGATTAAAAAAGACTGGCTAATGAATTGAAAAAAACTAAGTAATGAGACTTTATTATATGACCTTTTTGTTTAAGTTTGAAATTTTCCATAATAAAACCAAAAAATTCATGGGATAAATTTATTTTTTAAACGTATAGCACTTACAGATTTTACTATAAAATATGTTTCTGAGAATTCAAATGCATGTAGCAATGCATTTATACAATTAAATGTTTAAATAGCTGTTAGAATTTTTTTTGATTCATTACTATGTAGATCTGACATGCATAATTTATACAAAGTGATTAATATCAATATCAAAAAACAGGCCTAAAATTATTTTCTAAGTTTCTCTTTCAAAGCCTCTACCTGCCAATTATATAATTATTATAATTACATGATAATGACTTAGTACCATGGAAATCCTAATACTGAAAAGGTACCCTCTATAAAATGATAGTATGGAATAGAGAAAAGCAACTGATGATGTATTAGAAGGTGAATTATTTAGTCTTACATCACCCATGATAGGTGATGCCATTAAGACATGCCATTAAATTCTCTCTCTGCCCCAATATGCCACAGAATAAACCTATTCTAAAATTCAAGAATTGTTACCCTATTTGGTGGATGGGGACACCTCAATGTGACAGTACAGGGAGGTTCTTCAGAATTAAATGTTCAGATCATGTGCTTAGTTTACATCTTACTTGTAATACTGTTTCTGTAAAGCACTCATTTCCATTCTTAAAATCTGCTCAACCTTGGCAGGAAGTGATTTTTCCACATCTTTTTTAACTCTGCGTAACAGAAACGGCTCAAGTTCCTTGTGGAGGCTTGCATAACCATATTCTCTACCTTTGCCGTGTTCTTCTTCAAAATCTTCCCAGGAAGAAAACCTTACAAATTTAAGAAAATGGAATAATCACTAAAAAAGTCAAACTGTATTATGAGATTTTTCAGGGTATTCATATGTAAACAAAAAATAGGTTTTTAGGAAAAAATTAGCTAAACCTAGTCACTTTTAATAACTATATAAAGATAAAACATAAGGAGTTGTTTTATAAAAATTATGATTCTCCCTGAATTAAATAAAGATGAAGTATTTTCAAATATGGGAGTAATTATCACTAAAATACTTCTCAAATGATACAATTTTAAAGTTCTGAAACTACAGAAAGAGTGTGTATGGGACCTAGAACAAGTTATTTATATACATCTAATTTTCCTCATTTAGAAAATGGGATTACCAACAAGTAATCAGTTTTGAGTTTTTTAAGAAAGGTTTTTTGAACATGGGCGAAATCAATTTTTATTATAAATGGGCTCAAACTTATTTATTTGCAAAATAAAAGATTAAAACAGCACTATAAATATAAACTAATAATCTATGGTCCAATGTTTTAGGGCAATAAAACCTCTTCCTGACCTTATTACATACACGAATTATTTCCTGCTAAACTTAGCAAGAAAACATTAAAATTTTATATCCCAATTTATCTTACTTTTCGGGCATAATGAAATGAAGCAAAGACCAGAGCTCTTTGAGGGAGTTTTGTAGAGGAGTTCCAGTGATAAGGAGACGGTGATTGGACTTAAAGTCTATTAAAGTTTTATACAGAAGAGAGTCATCATTCTTTAATCGATGTGCTTCATCTACACCTATAAATGCCCAATTTAGACCTCCAAGGAATGCCTTAAAATAAACAGAAGAACACAGTTAATATTTTAAAAGAAAAATTGAATTAAAAATCACGCTTCCTATTTGAACTGAATTCAAATTATTAAAATGAAGCAAATTAAAAACAAACTATCTCGATTTCCAAATAAAAATTTTATCATTTCAATATTAATTGGAATCCTCAAATCAAGTATGTTAACATGCAAAATAAAGTTCCTTCCATGACTGATTTAGCTATGAGAAAACAAAGCATAATATTGAAAAAAATTTTATTAGTTTAGAGATCAAAAATAAAGGGTAAAAAACAATAATATCACTTAAAAACTGTAGAAGAGACCTAGCCAGGTAACTCAGCTTGTTGGACCATCACCCCATACACCAAAAGATCGCAGGTACAATCCCCAACAGGGGTACATATGGGAGGCAACTGATCAATGTCTCTATCTCTGTCTGTCTTGCTCCCTCTCTAAAATCAGTAAGACATAGCCACATATCCTCGGGTGAGGATTTAAAAAAAAAACAAACAAAAAACCCACACACACAAAATTCTATTTAAAAAAATAATAAATAAAAATAAAAATGTTACAAGAGATTTTTCACTGAAGTCCAGTAAAAGCTTCTATTAGTGTCAATTTAGAGAAAATATAATATAAATTTGGAACAGTGTCTCGCTCCAAGTGTAAATATAATTCGCTGTATGGTTTCTATGAATTATAGATTTCTCATATATAAACAAGAGTCTCTGACTTAAAACAAAGGCAGGCCTGATTCTGCTGTTTAAGAGTTTTACGACTTGACGTAAGTCCATTCACCTTTTTGAAATTTGATTTTCCTTTCTAACAAAGTAGAGATAGCAATATCTTGCGAAGTAAATAAGAATTACTTAAGATATTAACTATAAAATAAGACAATAGCTATAAAGCATTTAGCACAGTACTACACACAATGATAGCTCAATCCTGTTAACTAGCAACCTTTCTCCTTTTAAATAGACACCACCAAAACCAGTTTCATGAAAGTCAGGAGTTAGCAAACTTTTATGTAGAGCCAGATGGCAAATATTTTAGGCTTTCTGGACAAATGTGTGGTCTCTGTTGTATATTCTTTGGTTTGTTTTTACAACCTTTTAAAATGTAAATATCATTCTCAGTTCAAGGGTCATTAAAAAAAAAAAAAGCCAAACCTGACCCACAGGCTATAGTTTGCTGACCCATGATTTAAGTTTTCTCATCCTATCCACAATACATTGTAAAGGAAACACTAATATCCATCAAACAGAAACACAGGTAATACACACCTTATCCTTCAATAAAATTTCGTAAGTTGTTAACAGTATATTAAATTTTAACCGTTTGGTCTGGGGATGCATCCATTCATGAGTTCTTATCTATCAAGAAATTTTAAAGATAATTTTAAGACACACATTTTTAAAAGTATACCTTTACTTGAATATCTAAAATAAAATCCACTCAAAACATACATAAAAATTATGTATATATTTTACATAATAAAATAGTTTAAATTATTCTTTATACAGTCCAACAAGCTATGTTAACCATGTAAATACCAAAATCCATAAAATAAAGCAGACATGTCTTTAACACTGTATACTTCCCACTGAAGAAAGTTAACACAATACTACTGATTAACTCATTTAATAACATTTATGGATGAAATACGATATCTGAGGTTTGCATCACAATAATTAGGAAGAAAATACAACCTAGAGATACAAATGAAACAAAACTGGCAATGAGTTAAAATTGTGAAGCTGGAGACAGGCACACGAGGGTTTACTATACTCTTGTGTCTGCTTTCGTGTACATTTGGAACTTTCCATAAGAAAGAAAACATAACCTATAAAGTAACACTAAAGCAAAAATTAATTTTTAATTACAGCCAATTAAGAATGCATTGAGCACTTACTTTTTGGCAAGTTCTATACTAGAAATTAAAACTATAAAGACGAGCAAAATACTTGTCTTCAAAGAAAAGTATGCCTAGATTTCTAAATTTGTGGAGAAAACACTTACCATGTTTCTGCTGTTAATGTCACCTAAATAAACCACAGCATTCATTTGAGAAGCCCATGTCTGAATTTCCCTTTGCCAGGAAGTTAGAGTGGAGAGTGGTACTACTAACAGAAAAGGCCCATATAATTGATGTTCATGAAACAAATAGTTCAGAAATGAGATCGTCTGTATTGTTTTTCCAAGGCCCATTTCATCAGCAAGTATGCAACTATTTCCTCTACAAAGTTAAAAACAAAGATCATGTATGCAACAACGATTCAAATTTACAGAGAAATGTTTTTACATAACCCATCACGTTTATATGAACAGTTAAATAAAACTAATATGTTACTTGTTACATACAACATACTACTTTTATTAGCTATATTATAAATGTAAGGGTATAATAGTTTAAGAGAAGTAGAAGGAATTTACCATTTAGGTCAGAGAAATTTAAAAAACTGACAGTATTTTTCAATTAATCAATTATGTAGCCAAGTACTCAATCCATTAGCAAATAATGGAGTTCAAATATGCTAAGTAAAAAGTAAACAGAAAGACAATATAGCAGGAAAAACTATAGCTGTGGTAAAGCTTTGAAAAAACTGCATCCCAGAGTCACCTTATGTTGTCAATAATCAAGCAGGACATAGGAGAGAAGGGGGAAAATGGAAGGCTAAATGAGTATCAGAAATAACTGGGATAAAAAAAATAGTCCAGGACTAGTGTGGGATAGGAATGTGTATATATTCTCAGTTTAAGTTCAATAAAAACTTATTTAAGTACTCTGACAATTGAACAGCTTAAACTAAAAGCTGCACTGTTTTTTCTTCTTAGTATGTAATAAGTATTGTTTATATACAAGAAAATGCAAAGACCTGCATATAAATACTAAAAGGTCTTATCTTTTATGTTGGTGGAAATCTTTTCCAAATCCTACAATTGTAAAATGCTTACCCTCTCAAATTAAATAATGATTCAAAATATACTTACTTGCACCAAGAATGAGCAAGCCAATTTAAACCATTCAGTTGATAATCTCTTAATTCTAAACCCTCATGTCCTCCAATATAGGATGGCTGCTTTTTTAGGGCTACAAATCTTGGCCTCTGTTTTAATACCTTTAGTAGAAATAAATGTTCAAATTATTAAATTTAAGAAATATCAAAGGATGAAAAATCTTAAATTTTGAAATAACATCTCAAATCATCAAGCTCAGAAATTCCATGAGTCAAAATATATTTCAGGATTCAGTCAAAAGAAAGAAGACTCTTTTCTGTTACTATAACAATAATATAAAGTGATATATTTTGTCATCCTTTTGAATAAAAAATTTAAAAAGATAATTAAGTTCTTGCTGAAACATTTGGGTCTCATTTATTTCATAAACAAAAGCTATGTCACTCATTCACTTTAACCATTGCTATAGCCCTGACCTAGAAATAAACCACAAAATGGCCTACCCTCCCATTTGATTTCTGATTTTTAAACTATCATTATAAATTTAATTTAATGATGTAACAAGAAAACAAATTCTAGCCCTGGCCAGTCTGGCTCAGTTGATTGGGAGTCATCCTACAAATATAAAGGTCTCAGGTTCAATTCCCAGTTAGAACACAAGCCTGGGTTGTGGGTTTGGTCCCCAGTTGGGGCACAGGCTAGAGGGATCCGATTGATATTTCGCTCTCACATCGATGTTTCTCTCCCTCTCTTCCTCCCTCCCTTCTCCTCTCTCTAGAATCAATAAAAGAAAAAAGGTGCTTAAAAAAAAAAAAAAAAAAGAAAAATTCTAGTGGTACCAAAGTCCCAAACTATCATTAAAAATAACTTGAAATACAAAAGCTCTTGTGTTAGGATACCTTCTTATAGGTACATGCTTCTTTTCCTTTCCTACCTTCCAAGAATGTATTTGCTACCTTCTAAAACCAAGCACATACATCCACTTTCCAAGGGACTAGCTCCGGGTTGGCCTCCCCAACTTACCACAACCACCACAACCAATTTACCATCTTTTTGAAACAGGTTTATTTACCAAAGCTAAAATACAGTGCCACATCTAAGATCACACAGGAATTATAGGAACATCATTTCCTATAAGATCTACCAAACAAGCAGTTCTCTTCCTTAGCCTATCTGAAATTACGATCTGGCTATCCTGGGCTTGTAATATTTACATGCATAAATACATTATGTCAACAGTAATTAAAAATGTCAAACAATACTTACTTTGCAATCTTTAAAAGGAGTGGTTTTTGACTGATTCCTGCTAAAATACTCATCTATACGTGCTTGAAACTTTTTGGAAATGAGAGCACCATCCTCCCAGCTGCACTCTGAGTACGGAAGGCCCTGCCATTTACAATAATAATCAGGATAACCAGCTGCTGACTTTTGATTGGAATGAGCTGTGAGATAAATCAGAGATATTTACATTAAATCTTATCTAACAAATAATTCTTGGTAAAAACTACAAGTAAAAATTAGTCATCTGCTTTATAATTAATATATAGTAAAAGTAATCTACTGTGTTTAATGTGTAAGCAGTAAATTTAAGATTTTTTTTCAGATGTTTAATTAGAATCACTTATTACTAACCAATTATTCGCTCCACTATTTGATACTGTTTATGCAGGTCATCTGTAAGTTCTTGCTGGCAATTATAATATTCCACATCTTCTGGAGAAGCATTTTTCAACCTGAAAGATTATTAAATCCAGGAACAGACTTCAGAATTCTCCTAAATAACCCCCATCCTTCCAGAAACTATCACTAGCATGAAATCTCCCATTTTGCCACTTATCTCATGAGCCAGGTTAAACAATAAAGAAACTGGAAGAGAAATAAAGTATGATTAATTTTTAATTAAAAAAATTTAGTACTTCCAGCCAAGATGGAGGTGCAGGTAGATATGCTCTGCTTCCTCACACAAGCAAGAGGAGGACAACAAAAAATTTAAAAACAAAAAAATAATCAGAACTGACAGAAAAAAATCAAACTGTATGGAAGTCTGACAACCATGGAGTCGAAGAAACGTTCATTCAGACCGGTAGGAAGGGCAGAGACGGGCAGTTGGGGTGGTGAGGGCCCATGGCAAGGTGGTGGCTGGCAGACCCGCAGACTGGATGGTCCCACATCAGCATGCAGATAAACTGGGAGGAAAAACTAGGAGTGTGACATACTGAGCAACCCAGGGTTCCAGTCTGGAAAACTAAAGTCTCAAAATCTGACTGAGAAAAGCTGTGGGGGTTGAGGCAGCAGGAGAAACTCCCAGCATCATAGGAGAGTTCATTAGAGAGACCCATGGGATCCTAGAATACACACAAACCCACCTGCTTGGGAATCAGCACCAGAAGGGCCCAATTTGCTTGTGGGCAGAGAAGGAAATAAGTGACTGAAAGCCAGCTGAGAGCTGAGCAAGAGGCACTGTTCCCTCTCTGATCCCTCTCCTACATACAGCACTGTAAGGAAGTGAAATACGTTACCCAGTCTGGTGAATATCTAAGACACCGCCCCTTACAACGTAACAGGTGCTCCAAGGCAAAGAAATATAGCCCAAATGAAAGAACTGATCAAAACTCAAGAAAAAGAACTAAGAGACAAGAAGACAGACAACTTACCAGGTGCAGAGTTCAAAAACACTGGTAATCATGATGCTCAGAGAAATGGTTGTATACAGATACAAAATAGAAGTGGTGAAGGCTATGCGAAGTGAAATAAAGAAAAATATAGAGGGAACCAATGGGGAAGGAAATCAGGACTCAAATCAATGACTTGGAGCTGAAGAAAGAAGTAAGTATCCAATTGCAACAGAATGAAAACAAGAATTCAAAAAAATGAGGAGAGGCTTAGGAACCTCTGGGACAAGTTTCAACGTTCCAACATCCAAATCATAGAGATGCCAGGAGAAGAGGAAGAACAAGAAATTGAAAACTTGTTTGAACAAATAATGAAGGAAAACTTCCCCAATCTGGTGAAGGAAATAGAATTCCTTCTCAGAGAATCCCAAAGAAATTGGACCAAGGAGGAACACACCAAGACACATCATAATTACATAATCCAAGATTAAAGATAAGGAGAGAATCTGAAAAGCAGCAAGAGAAAAGGAAACAGTTACCTACAAAGGAGTTCCCATAAGAATATCAGCTGATTTCTCAAAAGAGACCTTGCAGGCAGGAATGGGCTAGAAATATTCCAAGTCATGAAAGGCAAGGACCTACATCCAACCATTACCCTATCCAGCAAAGCTTTCATTTAGAATGGAAGGGCAGATAAAGTGCTTCCCAGGTAAGGTCAAGTTAAAAGAGTTCATTATCACCAAGCCCTTATTATATGAAATGCTAAAGGGACTTATCTAAGAAATAGAAGATCAAAAATACAAACAGTAAAATGACAACAAACTCCCAACTATCAATAACTGAACCTAAAAAACAAAAACAAAAACTAAGCAAACATCTAGAACAGGAACAGAATCACAGAAATGGAGATCACATGGAGGGTTATCAATGGGGAGGGGGAAGGGGATGAACAGGTGAAATGGTACAGGGAATAAGAAGCATCCCCTGGTGGGTACAAAATAAACAGGGAGGTTAAGAGTAGTACAGGAAACAGAGAAGACAAACAACTCATATGTACAACCCACGTACACGAACTAAGTGGAGCAGGAATGCTGGTGAGAGGTAGGGTATAAGGAGGAGGGGGATAAAGCAGAGAAAAAAATAGGACAACTGTAGTAGCATAATCAATAAAACATACTTTAAAAAATTTATAATATATGAGACATGCTATGTGACTATGATCAAGGATTTAGGTATGGGAATTCCTAAGAACTTTTAGCTTGAGATGCAATAGAAGTAAGTCCATAAATAAGTAATTTTAGGGTATCATTTGATTCTTGACAATGTATTCCTTATTAATAAAAACCTTGGTAATAATGTTTGATCTATAAAAATATTATATATAATATAAAACATATTTACCATCTTTTTGTTTCCTGATCTTTTTTCTTATAATTATCCAGTTTTTTCATTCCTCTAACATTCTGCTGCTTAAGGGTTTCTTCAGTCTCCCAAGTATTGTGAATATGGGACCATCCTTTCCATTTAATTAAATACTGAATTTCTCCTGGTTCTTTGTTTTTTTCAAATCCCGCATTTGGGTCACCATCTGCTTCAACTGCATATATGGTTGTAGTAGCACCAGTAGCTGAAAAAGAAAGCACAATACACTCCCTGTAATTCTGTTATAGGAATACTACCATTCAACTAACAAATTGAAGACTATGAATAGAAAAATATATGCTCTCTTAAATAAGTAAAGTATCAGGGCACAGAAATTTATGTGAAGTTATAATACACATATATAATAAAAATTCAAAATTTTAGAACAGAAAAATTATCTAGTTTAATCTTCTCAGTTTTAAAATTAGAATAATCATGTTCAAAATAACAGCAGCACATCTAAGAGCATAGAGCAATTTATAATAACTGTTGACCGAGAGACTGATAATTAGAAACTAATGTAATTTAAAATTATTTTTTAAAACTGCATGTCTCAAATTACTACATCAAAGAAATATCTGTACCCCCATGTTCCCTGCAGCATTATTCTCAATAGCCAAGACACGGAAACAACCTAAGTGTCCAATAACAGATGAACAGATAAAGAAATCTGATACACACACACACACACACACACACACGAATATTATTCAGCCATTAAAAAAAGAAGGAAGTACTGCCACTGTTACAACGTGGATGGAATTTGATGGCTTTATGCTGAGTGAAACAAGTCAGACAAAAAAGACAAATACTGTATGATCTCATATATGAAATCTTAAAAAAACTCATGGAAAAATAAATTAGATTTATAATTACCAGAGGCAGGAGGAATACGATGAATGTGGTGAAAAGGTTCAAAATCAATAACTAAGTACTAGGGATGTTTTGTACAACATGATGACTATAGTTAATAGTGCTGAATGGTATATTTGAAAGTTACTAAAGAGTACATTCTAAAAGTCTTCATGACAAGAGAATTTTTTCTTTCTTTTTTTTATTGCATCTATGAGATAACTGATATTACCTAAACTTCTTGTGGTAATCATCTTGCAATACATGTCCCCTTAAACTTATACAATGCTGTAGGTCAACCATATCTCAAACAATACAGAAAGGGAAAAAATGCATGTCAAGGCAATAAAAATAACCAACATAATTGCGGTAAAACAAAAAAACATTTTTTAAAAAACCAAAGCATTTGTGAAATTGAAAGTATGAACCTAAATAATTATTATTTAGGCATGCTACCAGCAAAACTAAGTACACAGGTCAAAAACTTTCTAATTATCTGTAACATATGAACCAAGATCAAATGGATATTGGCTGAGAAAAAAATACTCAAGCTAAGCAAAGTATATTTTATAGCAAATAAGTAAAACAAAAGAAAATCTATCCTCTTGGCTTTCAAAATTGAAAACTCTTCAAGATATACTTTATTTAATCTATTATTAAAGGTTTTAATTATTTTTTTAGAGACAGGGGAAGGGAGGCAGAAAGAAAGGTCAAGAAACATTAATCATTGCCTCTTGCACTCCCCCAACTGGGAATCTGGCCCACAACCCAGGCATGTGCCCTGACTGAGAATTGAACCAGTCACCTTTAGGTTCACAGACTGGTGGTCAACCCACTGAGCAACACCAGCCACAGCTAATCTAGTATATTATTATTGAAACCACCAAACAATACACGTTTTTTTTTAAAGGCAAAAGATTTATACGATCTGAAGAGAAACCAGAGTATAAAATAAATGTTTTTTTAAAAAATACCTCCTTTTCTCCCAATCCGACAATCCATAAACCGTTCAATTGTTTCAAATTCCTCTTCCTCGGGTTGAGGAACATCCTCTCCACAGACTTCAAGTAGGTCATCAGAATCTGTTTTCATTTCTTCATCTTCCTTATAGCTCACATTGACAGTTGCTTGACGACGAGAACTTCTTTTATCATTATCATAGTCTTCATCGTAATCCTCTTCAGATGAATCAATTTGTCTCTTTTTTTGTCCAAGAATCTTCTTTCCATTTTTTGACTTAGATCTAGGGTACACCAGGGAGAGAGTGGTGTTTTTTACATAAACAATGGCATAAAACCATAAATGAGAAACTATATACAAAAAGAATGAATACCTCCTATAGCCAACAGTTTTCAGCATAAACCAAGAACATACTATAATTACCTATTTTGAGGTTTTCTGCTTTTAACTTTGTTTTTTGGCTCATAATCAGATTCTGTTTCATCACAACTGCTTTTATCTCTTTCTTCTTCAGATTCGGAATCTGAACCACTCTGAGATGGAGATCCTGATCCAGACATTTGCCAATCTTCACTATACATAAAATATATAATTTATGGTTATTTATGCTTATATCATATAGTAAACTTTATCCTAATAAAATAAACTTTATACTAATAAAATACAAGAAAATAAAAAATTGCCTTCTATTTAACAATAAAAAAATTGTTGCTTTCATGCATACTAAAAACATTTAAATGTCTGTAAAAAAAAAAAGGAAAATGCTAGAAAATATTTGACATAGATTTCTCCCTGTAACTCCAGAGTTTTGTTAATCATTTATTTTATACTGGAATGAATGGCAAATATGTAAATGTTATTTTCACTATCATTATAGAGAAAACATAGTATAATCATTTAAAGAGCATAATTGTATGATTATTATACGTGCCCTCTCAAAACCAAACATAAAAAAGATTCAAATCTCTTTCAATATTCTGGAGATAATAATTTTAAAAATACACACTTCAAAACTGATTTTTAAAAATAGTACATGTTCATGAAGAAATTAAAACAGAGATTAAAAAATATTTTTTAAAAAATCAATCCATCTAAACATTCACTTACCTTTATTACTATTTTTAGTCTATTTAATTCCAATCAACATGTACAGACAAAATATTGGATGCACATAACATTCTGCCATAATCTAGATTCCAAATGAAAGATACACACTAAGTTCTTATACTTATACACTATATTCTGTCTTGGGGTCACTGATTCTACTCCATTGCTCTGCATCTCTTGCATCAATGACTATGTTAACAATTACATAAACAAGTACATATGATTAAATCTGGTTTATATCAAAAACAATAGAGAAACAAGTTCTTTTTATCTTAAAATCTTTTCAGAGTTTACATGTGAAGATTAATAAGAGACAGAATATATGAAAAATTCTCCATTTTGTATTTTTATAATAAATTATGATTTTCATATCTAAGGAAGTCTATCATCCCCAATTACTTGCTTTTTAAAATACTCTTTGCTTGCATCCATGGCTGGGTTTAGAAACTACTAATTCAGGGGAAAAGTTGCATTAACTGATGAGACACAGTAGCTGAAAATGCACTTAGTAAACTAGAAGACAAATCTGAAAAAATTAAATTATAGCATAGCAATAAAGGGATAGAAAACATAATGCAGTAGGATTCCTGGAGGATGGGATAGATGATCCAATAGGTATGTACAGCATATATGATCCAAGACAAATATAATATTTACATCTATTAATAGTACCAGACTTACAGAAAATGTCCAGAGATATAATGACTAAATTTTCAGAAACAAAATAAAAGATACAAGTCTTCATATTAAAGATGCATAAGATCAAGTGCATAAAGTGGAATAACAAATTCAAAGCTAGACGTACCAAGTGAAAGCATGAAATATCAAAGAAAACTGAAAAATAAGACAATAGAAAAATGTTCTTGAAAAAAATGAGAGAGAGAAAAAACTCAGACAATCTAGGTCTCTCAATTGAGAATCTGAGGTATTCAACATTTTCTAGGTCAAGCTCTTTAGGATATTATTGTTGAGTTCCTAAATGAGTTCTATAGAGTAAGTAAATTTTATTTGCAGATGGATAGTAAGGATAACTATTACCATAAATTAACAAAATCACCCAAAATCCATCATTAGCTGATACTTACACCTTTATACCCAGGTTAAGATTTTCTGACATTATGAATAAGCTTATCTTTGAAATTTAAAGATACGTAAGGGAGAAAGGTTATAGTAGATAAACAAGTAAAAGAAAAACAGAGAAAGTCATCATGGAAAGATACGAATTAATTGTTTAAATTAATAAAAAGTCGTGAACCAAAAATTATATAAATACCCTTTTGGCAACAATTTCTAATAAAGAAAAATACAGAATCGTTAGGATTTTCCTAATATGACAGTAAGTAATCAGTTGAACAAAATGACATACTCTTTATGCTTTTTCCTTTTGACCTCACTCGTATCATCAGAATCTTCACTGCTAGAAGAATCCTGTAGAAAAAATTAATAAATAAAGTTAATGTTATTAATGATTGCAATTTAACCCATCACACACATTTTTGCTGGTTATACTATTTAAAGTTCACCTTGCTAATAACAGTAACTGTAAAACCTCTTTTTCCCTATGTTGTTGTTTTTTATATCATTCAATAGCATGATTAGTAACATTTTTATTTGAATATATAACATAGCCACTGAAATTAGACATAGTATATATCACAATGTCAGCATTTTGTACAAAACTTTAAAACCTATCATCTCTGTTACATACAAAGGAGCTCCCATAAAACTGTAGGCTGATTTCTCAACAGAATCTTTAAATCTAAAAGAGAGAAAACTGAAGAAGTTCATCACCACCAAACCTGTATTACAAGAAATGCTAAAGAAACTTCTTTAAGAAAAAAAAAAGAGATAAAAAAGTTAAATAAAATGGCAATCACTATGTATCTATCAATAGCTGCTTTAAATGGAAATGGATTGAACGCTCCAATAAAAAGACATAGGGCAGCTATATGGAGACAAAAATAAAATCCTTTATGCTGCCTACAAGAGACCCACCTCAGGCTGAAAGACACACAGACTGAATGTAAACAGATGGAAAATGATATTCCATGCAAATGGAAATAAAAAAAAAAAAAGCTGGGGTACCAGTACTTATATTGAATGAAGTAGACTTTAAAAATAAAGCCTATAAAGAAAAACAAAAAAGAACATTTCATATACAATAGCCAAGGTATAGAAGCAACCTAAGTATCCATCAATAAACAAATGGATAAAGAGGAGGAGGGACATATGAAAAACAGAGTATTAACCATAAAAAAGAATGAAATCTTACCATTTGCAACAACATGGATGGACCTAGTGGGTATTATGCTAAATAAATCAGATAGAGAAAGACAAATACCATATAATTCCACTTATTACGTGGAACCTAAAAAATACCAAAACAAATGAATAATAAAAACAGAAATAAACTCATAGATACGAAGAACAAACTGACAGTTGTTAGATGGGAGCAAGGTTAGAGGGCTGGGAGAAAAAGGTGAAGGAATTAAGAAGTACCAACTAGCAATTACAAAACTGTCATGAGGCTGAAAAGTACAGCAAAGGGAATACAGTCAATAATATTATAATAACTATGCATGGTGCCAGGTGGGTACTAAACTTATCAGGGGGGACCACTTTGTAAGTTATATAAATGTCTAACTATTATGCTGTACACCTGATACTAATATAATATTGAAAGTCAACTATAATTGGGAAAAAATCTATTAACTATGAAGACCATTATTATTGCCTATATGGCCTCAAAAAGAAATCATATTCTCAAAATTTTACTATTTTTCTTCCTTTTTAGGCAGGTTTTGAAACAGTTCTTAAAACACACATGCATATATGCTCATATCCACACAGGAACTGTACTGTTCACAGCTGCTGCTTATTCTTTTAAAAATATGTTGAGAATTCTGTTAATATTTTGTACAACTAAGACTTAAAGAGCATATTATTTCTTCATTCATTTATGTGTAAGCATGTACACATGTCTTTGAGTATGTGCATTTTTCTAGAATTCACATTTTATTTCCAGTTTTGCTTTGATGAGCAAATGCACATAAATTTCCATTGCTTTAGATTAATCCCTAAAAGTACAATTATTAGATAAAATGTCTATTTCAAGATTCATGATATACATAATCAAATTTATCTCCTATCTTTTCAAAAACACATATTTCTAATAATTTCATAAGTATCTACTTACTTCAATGACTGGGCATCATACCTATTTTTAAAATATTAGCTTTCATAATGAAAACTCACCTCTTCTGATCCACTATTAGATGAAGCTTGATGTTGTTGTTGTTGCTGCTGCTGCTGTTGTTGTTGCTTCTTGAGCATTGCAGATCTCTGAACAGCCAGAATACTAGGGCTAGATTTCCAAAACTATAATAGAAATGTGAATGAGTGAACAATCAGTTTTCCAAAAACTGAAAAGAGGTTTTCATTGAAAAGCAGCATCATTTTCACTACCTCCAAATAATTAAGACCATCTTCCTTACTTACATTGTACATAACATTAATGCAACATAATTAAAATGTTGAGCTTTACTTATATATAAAAAATTTATGTAAGTCTTTTAGATAATATTAATATGTTCTTTGGTGTTATAACTTTCAAAAAACAAAGTGATAATTAATGAGACACCAGTGTTACTCAAAGTGGTTTCCTATTCTTTCTAACTGGTGTGTGGTGAACATGAACTTAATCAGAATGCAAATCAACTATGTTTTTTGTAGCAATATTTTCTCAATGAAGAAAGTTATGCGTTGACTCATATTCTGGTGCTAGCATCCTATGACTGGTACTCTGGTCCAAGCATCTTAACATTGGTACTCTAAGTAACACTATTTTATGGTATTATGAGGCGTGGACAAATTTTATTTAATCTTGTAGTAGCTTTGACAAACCAAATGTCCCTTGGCCTATTCTACCAAGTGTCTTCAAGGAAGCAGAGTCTCCTGCTACTAGCAATAAAGTGTCTCCTTGAAGATCTTGAAAATAGAGATCAGACACTGTAGGATTAACAAAAATATCTCACAAAGCCTTGACACTGAATATTTATGAAACTCTATTTCCACCTCAGAAAGAGGCTGAAAAGATTTTGTGTGTGTTTATTTTGTACTTGCTGTTTCATAGTTACAGATTCTCTTCCAAGCCAATTATTCCACAGATATTTAACCACAACTGAGAATCACTGAAAGTAAATTTTAATGTTTAAAATTAATGTTTTCTAAAAGCTCTATTAAGAGTGCTATAAGTCAATGTTATAAATCTAAGCTTTCATTGGATGCTTTAGTTATTACCTCAGCTCCATCAACTTTTGGTGGTTTTGCTTGAACTTTGTTCTCTCGGGATGTGTCTGACTCAGACTCTGACTGACTGCCCGATTCAGATCCAGAGTCAGAGTCACTGCTACCTGACTGGCTACTGCTCCCATCACTAGTGCTTCCAGAACTTGAACCAGATCCAGAGCCTGAAGCTGACCCAGAATCATCATCCGACTGGCTGCAATTTAAAAGGAAACAGATTTCAAACAAAATTCATTAGGAATTTAATCTTTCTTAAAAAGTCAGATGAAAGCCCCAACTCATTAAACTTTATTTCATATTTCAAATTTCTATAGCTAAACAAACTAAAAGGAATTAATGGTAATCTATAGTAATAACTGAGAGGGTTAATAGATTTTGGAGTGTGGGCCAAAATATAAGCAATCAGATCATAATTGTCTTATAAGATAATGAGCACATGCTATTAACTACAGAATCCTGGGCTAAAAACCTGGAAAGTTTAAGCAAAAGGATATATCCTTAAAAGGCTAATTAGCTATAGTAAACATAGACGTGCGAAAAAAAGGTTAAAAAATGTGTTGAAAATTCTCATAGTAACAGGTAGAAAAGAAACCTGTAATTTCTACTTGTTTTCAGTTTGTATCTATAATTTATCATTCTAGAGAAGTGTGATTTATTGTAATTAGGCTATGATAAAATACAATGTACTAAAAAACACAATCGGTAATTGCTTCTCTGAGAAAACCATTGACTCCATCATGATTCCACAGTAACACATCTGAAATAGCAAATTCTCACAATCTTTCCTAACCGCTATACACACACGTGAAAGCAATTAACAGTTAATTGAGAAACTATCATTTTCTCAATTACTAATTTTCAGTCAGGTGAAGCCTAGATATGGTCTGAACCCTAAAGAGTTGATTTGTAATTATCCCCAGGCTATTTGTTCACATGGTGTTCACATCTTAATTGTTGAAAACCAGGGACTAAAATTTCTGATACACATGGTAGGCAGCTTTTTATGAGATTTCATCTGGTTTTACGAGAAACAACAGGTAACACAGTTTAACTACAGAAAAACTTATTCTGCATGTCTTCTGCTGTAGTTTTCAGAAAAACCACCAGATGGAGGCATTACTCTATGAAAACACTTCAATATTAAAAGCAATTCCTTTCTGAAAGTCATTTCTCCTGTTTAAGAGCAAGGAATTAACAGTTTCTACATGGAAACACAGACATAAAAGTTTGCAAGACTTTTGATTCCAAAAGTGAGATATAAATTAAAATGCAAACAAATATATACATATTCTTAAAAATCTAATGGAATATTTTTCTTCATAGAAACAGTAAACAAAAATTTGCTTCCTAAGGACTATGATATAAAAATTGTTTTTGCCACAATTTCTACCCACTGGTCACAATGGTTCTGAGGTCCAAAAACAGCATAGTGCCCTTTAATTAAACAACAACAAAAATTTTTCCATCTTTTACTTGGATTCCATGAGAGAAATCTCAGCAAAAGTACTAGAGAAGGTATTTTTCCTTACACACAATTTCATTTCTCCTTTAACGTGACATAAAGAGACATCTACTTACTCAATAAACTTAACTAAGAACTACCATGTTAGGCACTGGGAAGACTGAGATAAAACAGTCCTTACTATTAAAAGAACTTCTAGCCTGGTATGGAGTGATGGTCATGTCAACCAGTAAATACCATTATGTGCTATATTGAAGATAATGGATCCAGGTGTATGGGGAGCATTGAAGAAGACTGTATCTTCTTCATGGTGTACCAAACCAAGTTTGGTACAGTAATAGTGAAACATTTAAAAGAAGGCAGAGGTGAACTAATTCTTTAGGAAAGAATAACTAGGCAGAGGTGGATCACTTTAATTGCTTATAAGCTCCTTGTAGGTCTTGTTTATTTTTTCCAGAGTCTCTACCACAGTAACTTCTACAGGTGGTTACTCAACAAATACTTGAAAAGTAGATGGATGAATAAGTGAACATGGGGGGTAATCATGGATCTTCTTTTTTTAATTTATTTTATTATTATTACAGTTGTCCCATTCCCCCCCCCTTCATTCCCCTCCACCATGCACACCCCCTCCCACCCACATTTCCCCCTTTAGTTCATGTCCATGTGTCATAAGTTCTTTGGCTTCTACATTTCCCACACTATTCTTAACCTCCCCGTCTATTTTCTCTGTCTATGCTACTTCTTCTCTGTACCTTTTCCCCCCCTCTCCTCCTCCCACTCCCCTGCTGCTAACCCTCCATGTGCTCTCCATTTCTGTGTTCCTACTCCTGGTCTAGGTGTTTGCTTAGTTTGCTTTTGTTTTAGGTGTGGTTGTTAATAACTGTGAGTTTGCTGTCTTGCCCTTATCTGAGAAGCACTTTATCTGTCTGCCCTTCTATTCTAAATGACAGCTTCCCTGGATAGAGCAATCTTGGGTGTAGGTCTTTGCCTTCCATGACTTGGAATATTTCTTTCTAGCCCCTTCTTGCCTGGAAGGTCTCCTTTGAGAAATCAGCTGACAGTCTGATGGGTACTCCTTTGTGGTGACTGTCCCCTTATCTCTAGCTGCTTCTAGAATTCTCTCCTTCATTTTAACCTTGGCTAATGTAATTATGATGTGCCTTGGTGTGTTCCTCCTGGGGTCCACCTTCTTTGGGACTCTCTGAGCTTCCTGGACTTCCTGGAAGTCTATTTCCTTTGCCAGATTGGGGAAGATCTATATTATTTGTTCAAATAACTTTTCCACTTGTTGCTCTTCCTCTTCCCCTTCTGGTACCCCTATAATTCAGATATTGGGATTTAAAGATGTCCTGGAGGTTCCTAAGCCTCTCCTCATTTTTTTTAATTGTTTCTTCATTCTTTTATGTTTGGTTGTTTCTTCCTTCCTTCTGGTCCACACCGTTGATTTGAGTCCCAGCTTTCTTCCCATGACTATTGATTCCCTGTGCATTTTCCTTCATTTCACTTATTGTAGCTGTCATTTGTTCATCTAATTTGCAACCAAAATCAACCAATTCTGTGAGCATCCTGATCACCAGTGCTTTGAACTGTGCATCTGATAGGCTGGCCATCTCTTGGTAGCTTAAAAGTATTGGCTCTGGTGGTTTGATTTGTTCTTTCATTTGAGCCATGTTTTTTTTTCTTTTTGTCTGGTTGTGCCTGTTAACTATGAGGGGCAAAGCCTTAGGTGTTCACCAGGGCAGGGTAACCCGGCAGGGTTCTGACACTGTATGTGGGGGCAGGGTTCGAGAGGGAACAATGGCGCTTGCTCTGCTCTCTCTCGGATTTCAGTTCACTCTATGAGGCTGGGAGTCTCTCCCCACACTTCAAGCCCCACAAGTGTTTTCAATCAGTGCTTTTAGGCTTTATCTCCCAGCGCTGGGTTGCGCAGTCTGTCTCACTGCCTGTTTTCACCTAGTTTATCTGTGCATGAATGTGTGACTGCAGTCAGCCACCTCGCACGCCTTGCTGGGTCTGCTCATTGCCTCCCTGCGCCTGGTAACCAATGCCTGTGAGCCTGGGGTGTGCCAACCGCTGCCTGCGTGTCCAGGACCACTAGCTACTACTTTTTCCTGCCACGATCCCTCTCCACTTGCCACCCACTCCACCCCTCTTACCGGTCTGAGTGAATCATTGTTGTCAGACTTCCATATAATTTAATTTTCTATCTGTTCTGGTTGTTTTTTGGTTCTAAATTGTTGTTGTCCTTAATTTTGGTTGTGAGAGGAGGCACAGTGTGTCTACCTACATCTCCATCTTGGCCGGCAATCTCAGATCTATCTTCTTAATTACACCTTGATTAGCCATTCAATATGGACAACTAGCCAAAATTCCTTGTTAGGAGGCAGACATAGTTCTGGTTGGAGATGAAGGCAAACAGCCTGAACCTAGGCTACTCTAATGGTATAGGTTTATTATCAGAATGTCTCTACCTTAGATATTAGAAGTATGAAGTATTTATTTATTTTATTTAAATCTTAGTAGGAATGAGAACAAGGAATATTAAATACGTAGCCACAGAATGATCTCCAGGATACAGTTAGAAAACCCCGCCAAAAACAGTGTTTATAGTTAGCTTCCTTTGTATAAGGGAAAAATATTTGTACGTATTTGCTTATACTTAAAAAAAAAAAAAAAAAACAAGAATGGTAGCATAAACCAACAATTAAGTTAAAAATGACTACCTACAGAAGAAGGGAGGGGAGTAGAAAGAACATGGATTGAAATAAGTCATGAGCTTTTGAATCATGTCAATGTTTTACATAATTCATTTTTTAAAATTCCTAAAAATTGAAAAAAAAATATATACCGGTTAGGGGGAGCAAAGATCTACATTCAAACAAAATCTTGCACTAAAGTGAAAAGTCTTTTCCTAATAAAGTAATTATATTTCACCCCATGCTGCAAATGCTCTTTCTAGAATAAAAGTCTGATCACGGTGTAACTTTCTTTTACAAATCTAAAGTGTTCCTGTAACAAAAGTTCAAAGGCATTCAGGAATTGTCTGGGACAGTTTCCTACTTAAAGCCTTAGTTCTAGCAGTAGCAAACTTCTTATAATTCTCTGAGAGCAAGTTTCTCTTTCCACTTCCTGCTTTTGCAAAATTATTTCTCTCTCCCCACCCCACTATGTAATTCCTACCTGAGCCTCACTTCACAGGTACTTCTCCAATAAATATCTCCTGACTCCATTCTCAACCCAACATTAAATCAGGTATCCTTTAGCACTCCCAAAACATCCTATCCATACTGGCTATCTACACATACTACATGGTGAGAACACCATGTAATAACCACTATAATTTTGTTTTCTTTTGCTTTGTTGGTATCCTATACCTTTGATATTCTACCATGCTTCTAAAGCACTGGAATTTCATTTGTTGCCTTCTGTATACTGAGCACTAACGAACTCGATGTATGTTTGATGGGTGTGTGGATATATATAAAAAAACAAATAAAAGATACTGAGTTCTGTCCAGAAGGTATCCAGCCACATAATATGAAAAACAGAGACATTTATTGAAGACACAACATACAAGAAACATTGTACATAGGACAATGATGCCTCAGTCCCCTTCAAAGTAGGCACCTTGGGACCTCTCACAGTTCTCCCAATCGCCATCAGCTGCCCTATTGCATTTTCCTAAATTTAATTGATGGTCTGAAATCTCTTCCCTTTCAAAGGTGATTTTAGTTTTGGGAAAAGCCAGAAGTTGCAGGGTGCCAAATCTGGGCTGTAGTGGGGCTGAGTCACCTGGGTGATTTGGCGCCCTGCAACTTCTGGCTTTTCCCAAAGCTAAAAACATCTTTGAATGGGAAAAGATTTCAGACTGTCAATGAGATTCAAGGAAATACAAGAAGGCAGCTGATCGTGATTCCAACAATGGATTTTGCAGTGTTTTGAACAATGGAAGTGATACTAGAACTGTGTGAGATCCCAAGGCACCTACTTGAAGGGGATTGGAGGCATCATTATCCTATGTACACTGTTACTTGTATTGTTTCTTTTATTGAAAAATCTGCAATAGAACATGAAGAATGAATAAAATAATGAATGACCTTCTAAGAAAATGGTAGCAATGGGCAGTGCTTTCCTTATCAGCAGATCACCAACAGAAAAAAACTGGCCCTGATTAATCTTGGAATAGATAAAAAGTAGTCAAGAAAATGATATTGGTGTCAGTATAAAAGTACTGAAGAGAAATGAAAAGAACATCTCAAAACAGTAGCACTAAAGAAAAAAAAGACTGCATATTTAAACATATGTAAATTAGACTGTTAGATCAATGATTTCTCATTTTAATTCTTTTAAATAATGTATCCATTTACTTACTTCTTTTGACCCTAGAAAGATTCTCTTTCTAGTTTATGCCATTTCCATAATATTTTCTTATGTTTTTAAACAAGTAGATGGATTAAGACTAGGAAGGAGAGGGAGGAATGCTATAGCATACATTAGTAGAAGGTAAACTGATTTTCCACAGAAATATAATAGAAAACTAGTGCTGTGTGCCTGAGAAATATACTCACTAATTCATACACAATCTAAGAATTGTATTTATTATTCTAAAGAACAAGCATGCTGCACTAAATTCTCATTTAATGCCTTACTCTTTCCCCCTTAACTACTGAAGTGTCAATGTCATTAAAAAGGACTTCTTGGGGGAGTTTTAGAAAGATTTAAAAAAAAAAATTTATTGCTGACACTATTACAGATATCCCCCAGGCCCACACTCCTTTTCCCTCTTCCAAGCACTCCCCCACTCTCATCTTGACCACTTTATTGACTGTATCCATGGGCTTTGCATATATGTTCCTCGGCTAATTTCTTCCAGTCCCCCCACACACACTCCCTCCCCTGAGAATATTTTTTAATAAGACACTTGTGGAGAAAATTCAGAGCTCACTTGATGGTGTTCTGAAGTTCAACCCTGACTTATTTCTTCCTAGCATTCTAGCCCTTTCTTCTCATTGTAATTATATTTATACCCGTACAACCATGAGTCTCAGGTTTCTGCCACATAGAAATAACAAACATACTTAAGGATTACTGTGAAGATTAAAAGATGTAAAGTATACTGTCTGAAATACAGGCGTTCAACATCAATATCTATTAGAAATTTTTTTTTAAACATTTTTTTCATGAGTTCAAGATCAGAATCATATCAAAGTTTGGCTTAAGTGTTTTTTGGACTGCCTTAAATATAAATACATAAAATGTTTACGAATAAAATCTACAGAGCCCTGGCCAGGTGACCCAGTTGAAGCATCACCCCATAAACTATAAGGCTGCTGGTTTGATTTCCTGTCAGAGAATATACCTAGGTTGCAGGTTCAATCCCAGGGTGCATATGGGAGGCAACTAATCAATGTTTCTCTTTCTCTCCCTTCCTCTCCAAAATCAATAAAAGCATATCCTTGGGTCAGGATTAAAAACAAAAACCCTATAAATATACTAAAATTTCAAAACAAATTTTAGTAAAAAAAAATAAAGACACTTAATTACTACCTGGTGCTCCATGCCAGACACTGAGTTTTCCCTAATTCTTTCATTTTCATACAATAAACAAACAAATAGAGGCCCACAGAAGGTAAGTGAGGAAAACAAATACCAATACCATAAATGTATAAATTACGAGTACATATGAACAACTGAAAGAAAATTCAGAAAAATGAAAGCCCCTAATTTTTAGCATGACAGGATTAATTTATTTTGAAATAAGATTCCTTTATGTTTGTTTTATATATATATATATATATATATATGTCTACTTGCCCCCCCCACTCATCCAGTATCCACTGTTTGCTTTTTATTAATACATAACTGTCCCTTAGGTTTTCAGTGCCATCCATCCATCCAACTATAGATTTCCCAGAATCTCTTTTAGCTAGGTATGGCCATGTTAACAGAATTTGGCCAATGAGAGATGGCTACAAGTGATGTGGAATTTCAATGTGATAGCCTTCAAAATGAAGTGGCTTGCCTTAAATCCTCCACATTCCTATATTCTTCCTACTAGCTAAAAATGACAACTACTGGAGCAAATAGAAGCCATATGTTAAAGATAACAAAGCTGTCCCACTAGCCAGAGCACCTGGATAACCTTATGTATTAGAGCTCACTTCCCTGAAACTGAAAACTAACTGTATTTGAGCCCAAGTGTTTTGAGGTCTCTAATATACAGGGTGGGGAAAAAGCAGATTTACAGTTGTTTGTATGGAAAATAATACAGCAATCAATGAGTAATAATACAAGGATAAACTGTTTTGCATTCTCACAACTGTAAAGCCACTTTTGCCCCACCCTATATATAGCACCTTAATTGATTCTCCAATACACTATGTCCCTGTAATAAAAATTTTTGAAAGAACAAGTTTTGTACATATATTATTAGAAATCATTTGCTCGTCTCTTCAATTAAACAAGTACTGTGCAAGAATTTCTAGTAGGAACAAAATGCTGTGGCAAAAGTAAAACTTCTGAGAATCAACGATATAAAGATGGATCAATTACTGATTGATGAACTGGAGTTGAGGGACATAGAACAGGAGCAAAACTTTATGGAAGGAGTGATTTTTAGAACGCAGTATTGGTGGTGTAGCCCATAGTTTTCCTTCTGAAGAACATTCCTCTCAGAAGCAAGTGATAAAACTTCCTACTCTTTACTAAAAAATATTATACCCTTTGTGTAACCTTCTCCAATTTCTCCAGGCACAGGTCACTCTTTCATCCCATGTGCTCATAATATTTTGTTGATGCTATTAATAATTCCCTCACAATATTACAATTATTTTTATACCGGTATCTCTCCTCTTACTACACCCTGGAATTCATTAAGTCAGGGCCTTTATTCTAGTTATTGTTATAGACCATAATCCACTTTAACAAAACTAGAATACTGGAATAATAAGCACAGAGTAAATAATTACAATTTTAAAAAAGTGAATTAGTGGCCAAAGGCAATGGCATTCAAATTTTTTGGACTATGACTTATATAATGTACATTTTTAGTTTATGATGAAGTACACAAGGTTGTGCGATTATGTAAACCTAATAAAAGCTTAATGAAATAATACTCCACAAGAACAGTGTATTTTTTTTTCACTTTTTTAAAATCCTCACCCAAGGACACTTTTTTTCCATTGCTTTTACAGAGAGAGAAAAGGAGGGAGAGAAACATAGGTGTGAGAGCAAAATATCCACTGGCTGCCTCCCCTATGCGCAGGGACAACGATCACATGCACCCAGACCTTGGATTGCGCATGCCCAGACTGGGGATCCAACCTGCAACCTAGCTATGTGCACCCTCATAGGAAATCGAACAAATTCATACATAACCTCTGCTTATGGGATGATGCTCCAACCAACTGAGCCACACCAGCCAGAGCAACAAGTGTATTTTCTATTCTAGTTTACATTATTTGTTTCAATTAAAAAATATCTGATCATAATCCTCTAATGTATTACAACTCACTATTTAAAATATATTAGCCTAGAACAAATCATTTAGAAAATGAGAGAGGTTCAGTCAGCTAGATCATGACCTAGATCAGACCACCTTTAAATTCTATAAAATTATATTAAAATTTGTTATCCATTTTATCTTTAACTACAAACCATAAAATAACTATCAGAGATTTGAGAAAAATCCAGAAAGTATCTATCTACCTGCATGGTTCTGAAAACCAATTAGTGTCACTGCTTTTTAGGGACTGAAAAACAAATATAACAGTTTCTTTAGTAGTATAAATTACCAATCCAAGATAAAAATTCTATTACAAAGTAAACTTTCTTAAAGTACAGTGTAATTCTATCTTAAAGTCTCTAATTAAATAAATGAGAATAAAACTGCTACAAATATATACTAGGAAGGGTAGGTAACATTTAGCATGACTTTAAGATTTAGTCATGTTACTTCCAAGTAAAGGCAGTAAATTCAAAAGTTTCTGTAGTAAGCATTCAAAATAAGATGTGAAATATGGGCCATATGCATATATACCTGACAGTCACTGATAATAGTGCCACAAAATACATTAAATTTGTTATACTATCAATGACATGATAAATCTCAAATTATATAATTTATAATTACAACACACAGGTAAAACTTGATAATGTTAATTTTTTTTCTTCATTGGTATTACCTATCACATGGAAGTCTACCACATGTACAAATTATATGATGTTTCAAAATAATCTTTAAAATAATTGAGTAGGTGGGGTTAGTAGCAGGCAAAATTTAGAAATTAAACTAGATTGGCCATGAGATGAAATATGCTATGTTAAAGCTAGATGATATGTACATGAGGATTCATTTTACTGTTGTCACTACTTTTGCACATGCCTGAAATTATCTATAGTTTCAATTTGGCAAAAATAAAATACATGTCTACATTTAAAAGTTCAATTTTAAAGAGACTGATTAATTTGCTTTAAATATATTTATATGCTTTTAAAATTAATGAATACTGTCACAAAACAAACAAACAAAAAAACCCCACAAAATTCCCAGTACTATGTGCTTTACTTTCTAACAAAATTATCACAGTCTGCACATACCCTTGGGAGTGTGCTGCATGTAAGAACAACCTCTATGCCCTGATTAGTGTGGCTTGGTTGGGCGTCATCAGTCGCCAGTTGGATACCTGGTCAGGGCACATGCCTGAGTAGCAGGTTTGGTCCTGGCTAGGGCACCATATGAGAGGCAACCAATTAATGTTTCTCTCTCACATTGATGTTTTTCTTCCTCTCTTTCTCCCCCCTTTTCCCTCTCTCTAAAAATAAATAAGCAAAATCTAAAAAGAAAACAAAACAAAAATCCACCCCATGCCTGGCCAAATGGCTTAGTTGGTGGAACATCACCCTGTACACCAAAAGGTTTGCAGGTTCAATCCTTGGTCAGGGCACACATGGGAGGCAACCAATCAATGTTACTGATTAACATTCATGTTTCCCTTTCCTCCTCTCTCCCTCTCTTTAAAATCAATAAACATACCCTAGGGTGATTAAAAAAAACCTCCCAGTACTGTGAGTCACATAGCAAAGTAAGTTAATCAATATAGTATAGTATAACTGGGATAAACTAGTGCACTCTAGGCCAATCCTTCCGTATAAAATAGATGCTAACACTGGAATAAAGAGAAGATTACATGTATTTTTAGTACTCATGTACAGCTAGTTGTAATTCTTCTCTTATAAAATTTCCTTTCATATCAAACTTTTATTAATGTAATACAAAATTTAGCCACATAACTGGGAATATTACAGTAGTTACATTACATGGCAATAATCATATTATAATCTACCTCAAGGACAAAAACAAGAATAGTCTTCTTGAGGGAATTTAGATTGTAACTCCACTTTACCAATGGCATCATTCCTTTTTGTATAAACTCTTCAGCATGGTATTTATTGTCTTCTAACGTCATTTTTCCTGGGCACAAAAATTACTTTTTGCATAAGCCTGTCAAAATACCTCACCTTTTAGCCCCGGCTGGTGTAGCTCAGTGGATTGAGCACGAGCCTGTGAATCAAAGGATTGCGGTTCAATTCCCAGTCAGGGCACATGCCTGGGTTGCAGGCCAGTTCCCAGCAGGGGACACACAGGAGGCAACCATATATTGATATTTCTCTCCCTCTCCCTCTCTCCTACCCTTCACCTCTAAAGATAAATAAATTTAAAATATATATACCTTAAAAAAATACCTCACCTTTTAAAAATTACATTGCCAGAACTTTTAATACACACAATATTTAAGATTACCAGGGTTTTAAATGCTCTCTTAATAAAGTTTTTTTAAACTTCATCCTGATATTGGGCTTGATACAGAAATTAACCACCTATCTTATGATCAAACTTCTCTGTCTCCTACATTTGAACTGCTGCAGACTGTATCTCTCTGTACCATATCCACCTGATGCCACAAATATTTAAGGCTTAGATCTCTTTCTTGATTATAAATTAGTAACAAGAATCTCAAATTTTAGCATTTCAAGGATAATCTACCACATAGTATTATAGTTGCTCAATCATCTAAATCAACATTTTCAACCAGTGTGCCCCAAGAATTTTTAAAACCTGCAACACCTGACTATTTAGTCAGGGAAACTGACCTCTTTTCCCTTAGGTTGTCAAATTAGAAAATGACAACAGCCAACACAACAGCTGTCCGAGATGAATGAGTGAAAAATACCCTATTTTTTTGGTCATATCAGCAAAACATGTATTTTTTGATGTGCCATAGATTTTTAGTAATCACTTTATGTATACCATGAGATGAAAAAGGTTGAGAATTACTATCTTAATTAAATACCTATTTGAGGACACAGAACTGTATTTATGAAAGCAGCAACAGGAAAGATATAAAATAGCTAATGTGAATGGTTTGCATTAAGAATAGAGCTCCCCATTATTTGTGAGTCTTATGCTTCAACTCTGAGAGACACTGTTGATAGTGGATCCCAGAAGCCAGTACTGTTTAGCCAAACTTTGAGTGTCTTCTGTATTTTAATCTCAATAATAATTGCAGAGATCTCACTTAATCTATGCACACTAAAGAAACTTTTGAATGCAGATTAACATTTATTTAAAGTTGACTTTTTGAGTAAGCAGTCACCGTGCATCATAGTGGCATAATATACTCTTAAATATAAACAGTAATGTTCTCAGTTATTCAGTAGGAGAAATAGATTCTGGAACAATAGATTCCCTAAAGCCTCTCCCTAAAACCAGTGCTCCTGAGCAGTCCATTCACATGGGTAACATACTCCTGTGGTTATCTCTCATTACAGGTAGCATTTATTCAGCTATGCTTTCTTTTCCTTCTTTCCCCACCTGGGAGTAAACCATACAGAAACTTCAGCATAATACTGAATAAACCTCAGGGAAAAGAACTGCAAAGGTAGGACGTCCAACACATTCTCTTTATTAGGGAACTTGTACTTCTTTATTGGGGGACTATGACCTCTGTAAAAACCTTCCTTTTCATCAATCTTCTAAATATATACCACTTGTTCTTCCTTTCTTTACAAAGCATATCACTTCTCACCATTTTTAAGATTACAAAAGTTAAAGAGCTCAATAAAAAACTTCCCATATATAGATCATTACTTCAGTAATGAGCCCAATCTGATTTTCTGTCACCTCACCTGCATACTATATGGCCCCATAAATTTGAATATACTCTCTTGATTGTATATTTAAACCAGTTATTCCATTATCACCTCTAGATCATAATAATCTTTCTTCAAGTTAATTTATAATTTTCAAACAAGGCAAGATACTGAATGATTCCAGGTGACAGCTTCATATACATGTACAAGAATTTAATATGCATACAAATTTCATGGGAACCTTGTTAAAATGAAAACTCTGATTCAGTAGTAATCAGAGGGGAACACACAGGGGAACTTTCAGGGTAAAGGAATCTTTCTATACAGTACTGAGGTGAAGGATGAATGATTCTATATATTTGTCAAAACCCATAAAACTATATTTTACAGAATAAATGCAATATATGCAAGTTAAAAAAAAATCTATCCATGCAACTGAGGATCCCAGGATGGAAAAATGCAAGTGATTAACAAATGAATCTAGCTTCCTTACATATTTATGATATAACCATAACGAAAGGGGAAATAGGGAAGAATGAAGCTAACCTGAGTAACTTGGGAAAACAGTTTTTTGACTAGAAACTATAAGTCTAAGTATAACAGCAACTGTACACTGTACATAAACATTATATTCTAGTTGGTAAATTCTCACAGTATTGCCTAAAAATTCTGAAACTGCTTTACTTGTATACTGAGGGTGAAATGTATGGATGGTGAGAGGCAGCTTTCCTTCCATTGGAGATGGGAGTTATAAAAGATCAAGAAAGGTTAGGATGAATCCTGTATAAGAGGATTAGAATTGGAGACATCTGTACAAACTCATGTTTACCTTATACAGATAGATGGACAGACACAGAAACAACTATAGATGCATAGATACACATGGTTCAATATAGATACCTATTATTACCTAGCTGTCTGCTTTATCTGCTCAAAGGGCCCAGAAGCAGTGACACCCGAAGAGTAACAAACATAACCAGCACCCAAATCTTGGTTTCCAATACCCTTTTCTCCAACAAAAGGAATCAGTGTTTTCTGGAGAAATGGTTGATTCTAGGGCAAAAAGATACTAGTAAAAAGACATCAGAAGCCAACTTGAAAAAGAGCTCCCAGTGGGCAAGCCTAGAACAATGTGAACAACAAAGTAAACAATTTATTGGATTATAACCCAAAGTATAAAATACATTTACGTTAAGTCCATGCTTATATAAAGAAATGACTTCTGTACAGAAGAGTTCCACTTAATATACGTAGCTATCCCCTCATAATAGATGATGTTAATTTAATTCTCACTCCTACCCCCACCCACTAGAGAGTAGGCTAAATAGACATGCTTCAAAAAAGGAATACAGTATGGAAAGGGAAGAGTGACATACTTCAAAAAAGGAATACAGTACGGAAAGGGAAAAACCATAACTTTACAGTGGAAAAAATCTGACAAATACTACCTTGGCAAGTAACGAAGTTAACATCAATAATGCCATGCAGATATTATGCTCCCTATACAATGTGACTAGAAGAGCACTTTTTCCTCTGTGATACTCTTTCTAAAAACTGAGAACCCTAGCTTATCCTAGTAAGAACAGTAGACAAATATCCAAATTAGGGAACATACTACAGGATACCTGGCCAGTACTTCTCAAGACCGATAAGGAAGTCAGAGAAGACTTAGAAACTCTCACAGACCAGAGGACACTGGGGAGAGTTGACAATTAAATACATGATACTCTGGATTAAATCCTGGAAGAGAAAAGAGCAAGTCAATGGAAAAACCAATGAATTCCAAGTAAAGTCTAGAATTTAGTTAATGGTTTTTTCAAAAAGATTTTTAAATATGGCTATAAATTAGGTTTCCCCTCTGGCAAATGGGAATCATCAATACTGCAATGTATCAGGAGTTTTGTGAAGGTGAAATGTGAGAAATTCATGTAATGCACAGTATACTATATGTATTATACCTGGCTCAAAGTAAGAACTCAGTAATTACTGGTTGCCGTTATTAATGTTTCTTGAGAAAGGATATATACCCAGCCTCTTGCTGGCATGGCCTATGATACCGTTTTTTATGGGGTTCCCAGAAAATAAAAAGCATATATAATAACAGCATCAATAACAATAAAAGAAAATGTGGCAAGGTGCTTAATGTCTCCAGGCAAAGAGCTTCACATATATGCACATAAATTTAATATGAAGAGAAATCACTTGGGAATCCATTGAAAAAGATTCTGATCTGGTTAGTCTGAAGTGGGGCCCAAAGTTGTATATTTCAAACAAGCTCCTAGGTGACACTAATGCTGCAGGTCCAAGGACAACTGGAGCTGCAACTATTATATTTCTGTATGTTTTTAAATTTTCCATAAAAAATGTAAAACAAAATGTTTCCTCTATCTATTCTTTATCTCTTGACCACAAGGTAGTACCCTTATTTTTAGACACAGAACTGTACCAGATGTAACCCACCAGTGATCAAGATCTTAAATAAGCAACCACTTAGGCAACATTAAAATGAGGCAACTACATTAATGTTTGTCCACATGATCTCTTGCCTATTGAGATAAAAGTAATGTCTTTGAGAGTCAAGTCATATACAATTTTCTTATCCATACCGATTAAAAGTTTAAATACTCTACAGACCCAGACTAACCACAGTTCTAGGAAATTCTGTGAAATTTATAATTTAGTAAATTCTATTTTGAGAGAGAATAACCTATTACTTAAGCTCCTGCTTAACAGTTTGAGTTTTGAGAGCCTAAGAAATGATCTTAGAAGATGATCTTAGATTCAGGAGCATATAAAGATATTTGAAGAAATAAAAAATTAACATGAAGAGATGCAGAAAGCTCACGCTCAACTGAGAAATCGGAATTAACAAAACATGAGATGAAAAAGAGTCATACTTTCCTGCAATTAATATCACAGGAAATTTTAAAAACTAGTTTTCTTATTTCAATGATTTCTAGCCATTCTACCTTTGGAATTTCACATTTTCCTGTCCTCCTCAAAATGTTTCTGAGTATGAGTTTTTGAAATTTAACAATGAACATTTTTTTTTAAATACTCTGAAGTAACTACAAAGAAAGCTCAGGAACATTTTAATTGGCACTGACCTTTAAAAATTGCTCAAATTCATTTACTGAAACTTGATTCTGATGGCAAGAAATCTTTCTAGTATGTGTATACACAAATGCAGCATTTCCAAAATTGGTGTATCATACTAATATTCAACATAAAACTGTGTATCACAGAGCAAATGTAATATATCCAAGCTTGAAACAGATGGTGAAAAATGTATCCTGTGCTCAATTTAATTTTGACTTGGTGTTCCTTAAACTTAACATGTCATTTAGACTGTTGGGCTTCTCAAAGCCATTACAGTCTTAAAGATTGAATATCTATAAAGGAGACTGAATATCTATAGAGATTTTCATTTAGAACATTTCCATTGATCCTATTTCCTACTAACTGCCCACACTAAATTACTTTAAAATTTGAGATCTAAAGATTCTTGAAGTCTAAAACAATAATTAAAATACTTTATATAAGCCAAGGAAATGTAAGTGCAACATAGCATTCCTCTAAGTAAATATAAAATTTACACACACACATATTTAAAACATATATAAAAATATATTAAATCAAGCATTGTTAATACTATAAAAAGTTGTAATGAAATAAAATGAAAAGAATTCTAAGAATCAGGTCAACAAATCTCAATTACCAGCTATATATTAATTCTAAATGACTAAGAACATTATCACACGTCACCAACAAATTCTCTCACCCTATAAGAAACTTTCAAGAGTGAAATATATGGAGTAATTATAGTGATTCAAAAAAATTCTCAAATTTACATGGACAAACTTACATTACTGAAAATTTAATCTACAGGCAAACAGAGTTTCTTCTGAGTACTAAGCATGTTTATCAATCATTCAAAAATCAGCAAAATGTGACTATCTAATTTCTGGTCTTTACCCATAAATCCATTTCTGAAGTACATCATCATTCAAGTTAATGTAAAAATTAAAAAATGTCTAACTAGGATTAGAAAAACTTGGTTGCAAATAACAAGACATATCCACACAGGTTGGAACTGATGCTTTCAAATCTTCCAATAGTATCTTTAGAAAGCTTTAGTTCAATGATATAATAAACTTTGTGCTGAGCTGAAACTGATGTACAGGTGCATCCTGACCCACATTTCTTAGTAAATAACCTTCTAAATTGACAGTTACAGCATGAACAAAGAGACAATTTCCTGTGTGTATTCTTCCTTTCTGTCAATCGCTAGAGAACTTTCTACATGGAAAGATTCATAATATTTTTTAGTAGAAAGCTAATTATACCAACCTCAAATGCCAAATGGCCTTTCTTAATTCTATTTCATTTCATAAATTTCCACAAAGAAAAAAAGAAAATCTGAAGCAAAAATACATTTAAAAATTCTAGCCAATAAAAAGCAAATTTACAATATATATACATTTTCCAAACAATATATTTCTTCATTTATCACTCTATATTAATATTCATAGTTAAGGTAACTTCTGTATTTTTTTGCAAGAAAATCCCTATATCTACAAAGTTCACCTCCTCATTTTTAAAAAAACTAGATACAGTCTCCCTTTTCTGTACTGCCTTGTTATGAAAGCTTGGGCAATGAAGGAGGCTGCAGCAAGTAGGGGGAACCTGAGGGTTAGTAACAATGACAGCAGAGCAAAGGAAAAGGATAGCAAAACAGCAGTAAGGAAGAAAATGAAAGTAAAGTAGAAGCAGGTCTTCTTTCTGATAAACACCAAGGCAGTTTTAAGAACTAGATCAAATTTTTCAGCACATAAAACTTGTATGGGTGAAAAATAATGACTCAGAATAACTGGGGGATATGGTTTGCAATTATTTAAAATAAGTATACATTGTAAAAGATTAACTAAATTGATTTGTTTTTTTTATCTAGACCATCAAATTTCACTTACTACTGTGCTTCCTTTTGCTTTAGGTATGGCAGAATATATAAAAAATTACTCGAACAGATCAGAATATAATAAAAGATGATCTCTTGCTCTCAAGAATCCCATTCCTATTTTGTGGGCAGCATGGTCCCTATGCTTCCCCTAGATATTTTTACCTATTAACTGTCTCACTGCTCACTAATGAGTAAGACAATGTGGACGTGATTTTCCTACTCACTTAACTACAGTCAATATACCAGCAGAAACTGAATCAAAGCTGAGATTCAAGTCTTGTAAAAGTTAGGCTCTCAACTCTGATGATTCTACTCTGTTGTCTAAAACATTATTATACTTTGTAAATTAAGTGGTGAAATGAAATTTCAAAATCACTCACAGTAATGAAATCATTCAGATAACTAGTTAGTACAAAGATGGGGTCAACTCAGGTTTTGTAACTCTTGAACCTGTACTTGTTCAACTAAACCATGCTGCTTTCCATAACTGCTCCTTTTTCACTATGTTATTATCCAGTCTGCCTGTAAAAGCTGATAAACTAAAGAATAGCCAGCATGACCATAGCCTTGGGAATAATCCCAAGCCTCTACAAATGCAAACTGCCTCATTGTCTATCCAACATTCTTTCTGAAATTCTCCCAACTGCCAAAACTTTCCTGTTTCTTGTCCATCACTGTAATTAATGTTTCAGTTGTGTAGGATCCTATGTTACATAAAATATGCCAATTATAACAAGCAAATATTGAGCATACATTATATTAGGAACTATTTTAAGCCCTTTATGTGTAGCATGTCAATCCTTAACTTCAAATAATGTAAATAATACTGTAATCCCTATTTTATAAGTGCAAAAATCAAAGCCTCAGAAGTTAAATAATTTGCCCTTATTAACACAGCTAAAAAGTAGAACTGGGATAAGTAATCAGGCCTTCTGATTCCAATGTCCATATTCCCCATGTCTACATATGATAGGTGTATAACAACTACATGGATTTTATTAGTAATGTGCAGATAACTCTAACTCTGAGGTCTAAAGAATTTAAGGACTTTGTATTTCAAAAGATTTCTTACATATTAAAATAGCTCACATAAACTGTATCTTCTTTGCAAAGACATTGCCCAAGTAAGAATCTTTAACTCACGTATATATAATTAAAACTCAAATGTGAAAGAAAATGGGGGGGGGGTGCGGTAACAAATGTCCAGATCCGCAATGTCTAAAGTAACTTTCTACAGTGATAGAAACGTTTTCTGTCTGTACTGTCCATTGTGGTAGCCACTAGCCACAAGTGACAAGCACTGAAAATGTGTCTAGTGTGAATGAGTAACTAAATTTTTAATATCTTATAATTTTAATTAAGTCAAATTTAAATAGTCACACATGGCCAGTGGCTACCATATACTGGACAGTACAGGTAGAGAAGACAAAAATCCCAGAAAAAAGGTGAGTATGGACATTCTTATTACTTTCATTTGGAGAGAATTTTAATGTCTCCTTTTTTACTTGCTCTAGCTCTATTAACCCAAACATTATAAACATTCAAAGAGATTTAAGACAATTTTCTATAAATTCTGCTTTGTGTATCTCAAAGGAAAAAAAAATAATTAAAATCTATATGACCAACAAAGTTTTATATAGTAGAAACTTTTTGCTATTTGGATAGCTAAGAGAATCTGAATCTGAAAATTCTGTCACCTATCAGGAAAACTAAAAGAATCACAAAATTTTCAATTCTCTTCATAAATACTTGATAGTAAGTGCTTACCTTGATTCTCCACTACTGTTTCTAACACTTTCTTCATCACTATGTCCATTCATTGTAAATATCAACAAGTTCTGAAATGAAATATAAATCTTCCCAGTTTAAAAGATGAATATAAATACTGACTCCTCCTTGAATATCAAAAATTCAGACGAATTTTCTTCAACATTAACAGGTTTCCTGGGACCCTTTTTGATTCACCTAAAATATATATATAAAGAAAGTAAGAAAATTTCCTGAGGATAAAAAAATTAAAAAGTCCACAAAGCACTATCTAAGCCATTAGACCAGGGGGCATAAGGAAGGGGTAGAGGTCTTTACTCAAAATACCTAGGCTTCTTCTAACTCATTCCTGACTACTTACTATAATTTAGCATACCATTGCTTATTTTTGACAGAAGAAATTAAAATATTTGTAGAGTGAAAAAACTTTTAGTCTAATTGCAACTGTAGCAATATATAAATTATGTAATAGATAACTAAAGCAAAGTGGTGGCATGTAATATATACATATACCCCAAGAATAGAAAATGGAGTCTTATTAAATACCTGGTCAAACAAATAAAGGGGGGAAAGGTTACCCTTAATAGAGCACTAATACCTATCATCAGGAACTTCATACACTTGAGTGAGGGAAAATCCTGAAAATGCTCACATAAAACCAGAATACGTGTATCATATAACCTCAAAATGTATAGGTCAAAAAACAAATATGTTCTTTGCCAAGTAAACCGACAGTGGACTGAAAAAAATATTTACTCAGTTTGGACTTGCAGAGATTCCATTTTTTAAAAAAAGGTAATAAAATATATACTATGATTTGGGGCAAAAGAATCATGGCTCAAGAAACAGCATTTCTACCTTTCAAGATACCAACACAACACTGGAGAGTCACCTACAAGCCATCCACGAATAAACAAAGGAGATCTCTGGCAGGGGAGGGAGAGGAAGAAGCGGGGGAAGGAGACGTCAGATCCTTCCCCAGCCAGAAAGTACCGAGACAGCCGACTGAGCGGAGCTGTCCTTCGACCCAAGCAAAGACAATTCACTCCTACGATGATTTCCACGCCACACACACACAAAAGGAGGGGAGGGGGGCGGATAAACCGTTGCCAACTCAATCTAGATCAAGCGAACTCTGCATCTAGATCAAGATTTTCATTCTCCAGAGACTATACAGTCCAGTACACTTTGCAAAAACTGGTTATCCAAAAAGTAACTATTCCCTGCAACATTGATTCCTGATGTTAACTATTCATCCTAACTAGTCAAAGACCTTTACTATTAAAGTGTTAAAAATCTAGATACTCTAACAAACTGCCTCTTTCCCGAGAAGTCCCTCTTCGTAGAGAAAGTTCACTCCTCTTTTCGTTCCTTCCTTTTCACCTTCCTTTCGCCCCTCAAAATGGCTTTCTCTGTACATTGTAACTTCCTTTTCCCCCCTCATCTTCCTTCTCCGAGTAAGTCCTCCTTCTGAGACCCTTCTCACAACCACAAGTTCTAAAGATGCAAGCACATGCACCTCTCTCCAGCCTTTCAAGCGTCTTAACAATGACTCTTCCTTAAGTCGTTAAAGCTCTTCAATCATCTTCGGAGTCCCGTCTTTTATCAGTTGCTTTGCTTCCGCTAAGTTTTCGAGCCAGTACTCGAAAAGAGACTGAAAACCCTCCCTCATCTCTCCCCTGCAACTCCGCCGCTATCAGCCTCTCGCCCTAAGTGAACCACCCCACCCCGCCCCCGCCCGCGGGCCTCCGAAAGCCTCCATCCCAGTCCCAGAGTCCCTCTTCCCGCCTCAAACTTCTCGCAGACCCGCCCCGCGCCCTCCCAGGCTCGCCTGGGCCACCGCCCCCTCCCCCTCCCCGCCGCTCCCCACGTGCAAGGCGCCCGGGTAGCTGTGGGACCGACGTACCAGCCAAATGCTCAATGCTTGAACCTCGCAGCTTTCCCCTCCCGGCCCGCCAACCCCATGCCGAGGAGGCCGGAGATGAACCGCCTAGCTGCCTGCCGGTCCGGCCCGAGGATGCGCTTCGGGCGCCGGCCTGCGCTCGCCACAAACACGCCCCCTGCGCGCCGAGCCCGTCCGCCACCGCCGGCCGCCGCTGAGCCGCCCTGGCCTTCGCCCGGAGTCCAGCCGCTCGGCCGCCGCCAGGCCACCGCGCCGCCTCCACCCTCCGCCCGGCTGGTTCCCGTCTTCCCCGCCACATCCTGACCCGCCCGCCGCCCCCTTTCTTACCGGCTAGCGTGCAGGATTCGCGGGGCGGAGGGAGCCGACTCGGATCCGCGGCCTCCCCTGCGCCCGGCCCGCAGTCTCTTCAGCCGAGTGAGTCCTCACGCTCCGGGTGCCTCCGGGTTAGCAGGAGTCCGTGAAGGGGAGGGGGAAGGGGAAGGACGCAGAGGTAAAGGGGAAGCCCCGGCCGGCGGCACCAAGCGCGATCCCCTACGGAGCTGATCCAACAATCAATTCATTATTGAAGCACCAACGGAGAGGGCAGCAAGATCGAGAAGTAATCAGCCGTCGTCGTCGCCCCAGCGGCCACGCGCGCGCTCCCGCTCCCGCCGCTTATCGGCTCCCAGCAGCCGCCATGACGCCGAGAGAACGAGCGCAACCGTCTCGGTCGTAGCTGCCTCCACCGCCACAGCCACCGAGGTCGCCGTCGCCTCCGCCTCCCGCGCGACGTAAGCTCCTCGGCTCACTCCCCTTCCCCACTGAGCGCGAGGCTGGCTGGCGGGCGAGCGGGCGCGAGCACGCCGAACCCCTCCAACTAGAACGCGGCGGTGGGAGGAGTAGATTTGTGGAGTTGGGCGTAGGAAGGAAACGATTGGTAGTGAGAACGGACGGCGTGCGAGTGCGCGCACGTGCGCTGGTGGGAGCGCGCACGCCCACTGCGCGAGGGCCGCCGGACTCTGACCAAGGCTGCGGGCCGCTGATCTTTGCTTGGGCACCCTCCCTTAGCGGCTGAGTTGAGTTCCGGGAAGTGGGAGCTGCAGGCTCGCTCCGTGCGGGTATGGACACTATTCTGGACGGTTGCGCAAGGATCACGAGGCTGAGAGACTGAGAAGGAACGGGAAGGCAGGGAGGTGGGGAGATGCTGAAGAATATGATGGGGTACGGGTAGACACGGAAGGGGCACACTGGATTAGTTGGAGGGGCCGAGTGAGGTCCTGTCGCCCAGACCTCGCCCGGGTGTGAGTGCCGTCAGGAGGGGGTGGGGAGGGGCCTGCTGCGTCACACCGGGCAGCCTGGGAACCTAACTGTTGGGCAACTGTGGTCCCCTCCCGCCTCTTACGCATAGGTGACAAGTAACAGAGGCTCCCTCGGGGGCTTAATGCTCCGTGTGGGCGGGGCAGCACCTGAGAAGAGGAGAAAAAAATAGAGACCTACTTGTTTACATCCTGTGCCGCTTTTTGATTCAATTGTAGGTAACGCAAGCCTGGTTCAGGAAACAAAACAAAACAAAACAAAAAAAAAAACCCTTTTACAACCTTTCTAGGTTCCTTCCCTGGAGGGCGGGGTGGAGCATGCGGTGCAGAATCGCAACAAAAAAGCAATTGGAAGGACGTTAGTAACTGTCTCAATTTAAGGGGCTGCAATTTAGTTGACAGTTTCTTTCATAACTGAGGCCTCAGACACAGTCCGTTAGAGGTGTCAAAGGAAATACTGTCTTTTCAAGCCATGTGATGTCCGGCTTTACTCTTTTGAAGGCATTTTTTAAATTAAAAATCGCTTACACTTCGTTATTTTTCTGATCCACATAATCTTGAGTCACTCGAAATTTTTGAAACTTTCTAATCCCATTTTTTAGTTATTTGATTTGATGTAAAGGCCCACCTTCCAGATCAGATGAGTTTGAATATGGTAACTGCATTCCAAAGTAATTCTTTCAGTATGTGAGGAAATAATCAAGTTTTATAAAAATTTGGTTAAAAGCTTTCAAAAAAGATGTCAAAACATAATTCCAAATATGTAGTAGTTATATGCAAGGGTATCTTCACCTTGGGGCATAGGAAAAAGCAAACAGGTACACATGGTCTAACTAGAAAAAAAATGTACGTCTGTGATCAACAAATAATGCAACAAAATGAAACACTACTATACTTTGCAAAATGATCTGTACTCAGCCTTTTTTTTTTTCTCTTTCCCCAAGTTATCAGATAGCTATCCTGCTGGGTCATGAGGAATAACTCCATCCCTGAAGTCCCTAAAAGTAGGAACAAAGTGCTGATTTTTAGTATTATGTTTTTAAAATGTGATAAAGGTGCCTAATGATAGGAACTTCCGGTATGTACCTCCTACTGATTTCTTTCTCAGGTTACTAAAGTGGTAAGTGAAAAATAAAATCCCCAGAAAAGCAATAACTATGGCAGATAAAGAATTTTGTAATTGGAAGTATTAATTAGATAAAGTCTTCAAATAAAACTATGCTTCATTTTTATCATTACTGTATGGACATTATATGTTTTCTGAAAGCACATGTCAAACCTTTTTATACTGACTTACCATTTAAATGTGATATGTTGCATATATACATATGTGTTATGCTTAGAGGTTTGTATATCTGGTAAAATGCTAGTATAATTTGACTCCAGAATTTTATTTATTTTTTATATTCTTTAAAAAGAATATTACTTTTATAAAACCTAGGACAGCAGTTTGTGAGTCTTTAATTCTGGTATGCTCTACTAGGACTAGTTACCAATAGGTAGATACCCTTACATGGAGATTTGTAACAAAGGCAATGGTAAGTGTTCCTTTTGTTAATATTTGGATGCCAAGATAGGATTTTAATTCCATAATTATTTTCTCATGGCCTAGAGGATTTTGTATATAGAAACTGCTAGAACAATCAGTATTAAAATACCCTAGAATCTTATCCTACATCATCCCCCAGGTCCTTGACAAACAGAAGGGCTTCCAAATATGATGCTTAAGTTTACAAAGCCTTCTGCAAATAGTTTCTGCGAAGTTCCAAGTCACCTTATAGTGAAAATTTACTGTACATTATTTTCTTAATCATAAAATTTGTAGAAGAAACTGAGGAGCTCTGGTTGTTAGTGTTGGGCAGGGGACAAGAGACAGTCATCTGGGAAATTTTTTCCTAACTACATATGCCTAACACTTCCATTCCTGCCCTCTTCTGATATGCAGAATTTCTAGGTCCTAGGTATTGTTGGGACCTAGAAAATTTCCTAGATTGTTCTGATAACCGCTAACAGCTCATCTGCCTTGTTTATAGGCACTGTATTTGTGCATTTGTACTAATGTATGCATGAATCACCATAAGTTAATTAAGAGACACTGTATAAAATGTAATAGGCATTTAAGTGAATACAAAAAGTGTGCACACAGAAAAAAGCTAACCTCAAAATATGAAATTAGTATATTAGTGTTATTATCATTCCTTCTTCAGATCCTTTATTTATTGTCCATTTTACCTCATCTGTGTTGTCTTCAGCTTTTATTCTTAATCCCCACTATTTTGCTTAAATAGGCCTTATTTTCTCTACATCATTCTTTCCAGTTCACCCTGTAGGCTTCCTTCAGACTTGAAATCTTCTGAAATCGGTCCCCTGCTTTAAATACATATATTTCAATGTGTCACATATATTTCCATACATAATATTTTAATTACTTAGTCTCTTCACGGTTTGACTCCAGCATCTCCCCCCGCCATCATTCTCAGCACACTTGACACTCCAACCACACATTTCTTCAGGTCATTGGAAAGGTATCTTTCTCATTGTAAACGGATATAATAGTCCATCTATCTTATGAATCAGTCTCTTGCAGGTTTGTTTAAATCTTCAAGAACTGTTGAGTGCCATGACATAATTGTACTGACACTCTATGAAACATGTCAGACAGCTTTCTCAGCTTCCTTTTAGCACATCAAATTGTGTATTCTGTAAATGCAGCATGTCATTGTAATAAAATATTTGATTCTGTATATCATGAGCTCCTTGAACACAGACTCTGTGTGTCCCCAATGCACTATATTGACATTTATTTAATAAACTGTATATCAGACATTCTGCTGGGCAGGGGATTATAATAGAGCAAAAAGAGGTAGTTTCAATAGCTAAAATCTAGTTCAGGAAACAATCACACTACAAAATCCTAACCAAGAAAAAAATGGTATGAAGGAGCATGTAGTGCTGTGAGAATTCATAATGTAGAACCCTAGTCAGAAAAGTCTCCCCAAAGGAAGTGACATGATTTGAGAACTGAAGAACTGGTAAGAATTAGGTGAAAGGGAAGTGAAGAGATTTGACAAAAATTCTGGAGCCAGAGAAATGTCAGTTTACATCCTACTTTGTCTTGAGTTGGCCTTTTTTGTGTTAAGAGGTGTCCTTGTTTAAATGATAAATTACCTCATCACCATATCTATGGTACTAGTGGAATAGAGCACTAAAGGAGATGAAGCTGCATAGGGGCCAGGCCATTCAGGCCCAAAAGCCAGGAGAAAGATTTTTTTTAGAACAAGGGGAAACCTTTGAAGGACTTGGAATTGGGTGATAATGATGGAATTTGCAAATTGAAGAATTTACTCTAGCTATAAATTCCAAGAAAGGCTTAGAGGCACATCAAAATAGATAAAATATTCTTAAATGAATTAAGGCTTAAAGATTAGAAATAGCTAAGATTATGTTAGAATTATGGAAGTAGAAAGTATAGCTAAGGAAGGAAATAATCTACAGGATTTGTTGGATTAAGAGTTAGGACAAGGAAAGCTGTACATACAATGGACTGGTAGGGAGCTTAACGATATCACCCACTTGAGTTATATATAGTAAAGTTTGGAGATAGGTAGGTGTGGAGACATAAATTTAATCTAGGACTTACTGAGTTTTTGAATTGAACTCAAGCTGAGAAGGGAGATGAGACTAAAAGAAAAGTGTGTAGGGAGAAGTTATAAAGTCTTGAGTATACATACGAGTACATGAAGTAGACTTGGAAGACAGCCTAGAAGTGTGCAGTAAAGAACTTTGAATTAATTTTTGGCTAGGTAGAGGGAGATGAAGTGGAGAAAGAGTTGAGATCTCAGAAGGATATACAGTGGAGGATGAAGGCATAGATGCTTCAGGGAAGGAGATGTAAGTAGTAACCTATGCTGTTGAGAAGTCACATGAAATAAGGCCTGAGTAATATCCACTGGATTTAGTACCAAGATGGTCATCGGTTACCTCAACAAAAACTATTCTGTTGGAATAATAGATCCAGAAGCCAGATTGAAATGGAATGTGATAAAAAAAAATACAATCAGTGAGTATAAATTACTCTTTCATATGGTTCGACTTTGACTTAAGAAAGAATATGAATCTTTTTTGTGGGGAGGGGGCAGCGAAAGACAAAGTATTTCAAAAAAATGGGAAATGCCCTTTTGAGAGAGGTTGAATATGTTAGAAGAGAGGAGTTAGCTATAAAAGTTAGGCTGAATGGATAACACATTAAACATCAAAAAATAAAATACATTAATATTTTCAAAGTCTGACTCCGGAAAAAATTTTCAATCAGGAACAGTTTATAGTTATGGGTTATAGGTAAGGTGATCAACTAATTGGTGTGATTGAGCATGTCTATGGGCCTTCTAATCCCCAAATATTCAATGCCTCATACTCTACTAATGTTTGAAAAGTCACTGATAAAAATCTTTTATAAAGCATATATTCCTGAGAAGGATAATGTGTTAAAGTAGTCTCAACTGTGCCAAAATTTAAAATTACCTAAGGAGCTTTACAATTAAAATGCTCCTCAAGAGATTCTATTCCATTGTTCTGAGGTGAGACTTTGGCATATTCATTCTTTAAAAGTTTCCCTTCTTAAAAGATGATTCTAATGTGCCATTAATGTTGAAAAACTATGGACATAATCATATTAGCACTGCGTTGACATTTAGTTTAGATGAAGTGTGGAGAGGTAAGGACACTTACTTGGAAAATAGTGGTTATTAATGCGGTAGGTACAAGATTTTGTCCCACAAGGAATACTTGACAAAATCTGGATCAATTTTGGTTGTCACCATGAAGATGGGGTGAGTGCTGTTGATATATAGTGGGTAGAGGCCAGGGATACTGCTAAAGATCCTGCAATGTACTGGGTAATCCCCTATAATAAAGGGTTATCTGGCCCCAAATGACAATAGTGCCATTGTTGAGAAATTCTACTATCAAGAATAGCAAGCTAGGTAGTGTTTTTTGGTGAAATCCTAATGAATGGAGGTTGTGGTTTGATAAGGTTGCTAATGAATGACGATCTACTCTACCTAACTACTTAGCCTAAACTCAGCCTTGCTTAAAACCAGCAACAAAATAACCAATGTATTTGCAGAACTAAGAAATATGACTATTATGAGTAGTCTATGTTATTTTTCTTGTTTTAAAGAAAATTGTAGTGCAACTAAAATTTATCTCCGGTAGGTGTGTAAATTGGTTACACCAACTTTGGAAAACTGATAGGCAGTATCCGTTATTGCTAAACTTAGGCCTATCCAATAATTCAGCAGTTTCTCTCCTCTAAGTGTATATCTAAGAGAAATGAATGCAAGCATCTGCTAAATCTTGTTTTATATGAATGTTAATGGCAGTTTGATTCATTATGGCTGCAAACTGGAACAAAATAAAGTATATTCATACAATGGAATACTACCCAACAATGAAAAAGAATAACTGCTACACATTGAGGTAGGGCTTTAGAGAACTTGTTAGCTAAGTATAAAAAATGTGAATGAAGTACATTGGTTTACTACATGTGGAGTTTTGAAAAGTACATTACCAAAAAAAAAAAAAATGAATTCTTAACAAAGTTCTCAGATGAAAAGTAGATTGAAACAGATTTGGCAACTTGTGCCAAATTTGGCAAATTTAACATTATAGGAAAACAATTTGCTTTTGGTCTGAGACTACATAACCAGATCAAGAAATTACTCAAGGGGCTGATTGAATTTCAACGATTAAAAAAAAATTTTGCCACCTTGTTTTGAATGACTTTATACATTGAATTCTAGAAAGTGAAATTTTAGGAATAGAAATTGGAATCTCAGGCAGGAATAAATAGTATAAAGGAACTTCTATTCCTCAGCAATCTCCAAAGTATTTTCCACTACCTGTCCCCTTCTATGCCTCACAAAAGTGTGATGAACCTTCACATTGTCTATCAATAGCCTCAAGGATTGGAATGCACTGTGTCTAGGAATGTTACTAAATGGCAAACTGCAGGCTGCCATGCCCACTTTTTCTCTTGTTTGCTTTGAGGCTAAAGCAGAGTGCAATGAGGATGGGTAGAGTCCCACCTGTTGCTAAGAAACAGAAGTCCAGAAGAATTGACAACTTAAGGAGAAACCTGACCCAATAAGGTCTTTTTTCATTAGCTAAATACAAAAGACATCTCCCTAAAAGAAAACTGTTAGGCAATCCTCCATGTAGAGCAGTTGCATCCCATAAAACCCCAAAGTAGACTCGGACCACAAATTATCTCAACCCCTCAAGCACTTCCTGTTCCTGAGTACAAAAAAATCTGCACAGCCAGAAGAGGGTACCCTTGCCCCAAATGAAGAAGTGTCCCTTATCAGGAGGGCCCTAGAGGACTGTAAAAGAATCAAAACTGGGTACAGCCAAATGTGGGTCAATTAACTCATACCTTAAAAGATTTCCAGGCTTCTTATTTATTATCCCACTCCTGTTGGATACAATGTATACTTTAGTTGAACTAGTTAAATTTATATTTAGTCCAGATTGCAGTATTAAGTATTTTTAGATGTGTTTCTGTGCCTATCTGGGTAGGTACATGAAAAACAGTGTTAAAGATAGGCAAGGACTTCTTGCGTCTGGAGTTGACATTCTAGTTAGTTTGGGGGAGGGAGAGAAGAAAGATGAATAAGGAAGTTAGGTTACAAATTGGGATAGGTTCTGTAAAGGAAAGAGGATAATGTCAGAGAGTGTAAAGAGCAATAAATGAAAAGAGCACTAGGGTAGTTAAAGAAAGCTTCTTTGAACTGCAACTGAGAAAATGAGGCTGAGCCTATTATAGCAGGAACAATGGGGAGAACAGAAAGGAAAACAAGTGCAAAGACCCTAAGGTAAGAGAGTTTGTTGTGTGTGATGAGCTAGAGCAAGCATAGTACCCAAGCACAGTGAGAGAGAAATTGAGTTAATGTTAGATTGAAGAGACAGTTAACTCCTTTGACCCAGAGCTGTGTGGGCTATGGAAAGCATTTGAGGTTTAACTCCAAATACAAAAGGATGCCATTGAAAGTTTTTACAACGAAGAGTAGCATAATCTGATTTACTTTATCCAAGATTGTTCTATCTGCTATGTAGGAAAAGACTAGTAGTAGGAAGGTGAAAGGGACTCTCCACTCAGAAATGTATTCTAATATATAATGGCTGTTAGGGTTATAGAAGTGATTTTGGAGATGTAGAGAAGGTGGAATCAACATAAATTTGGATTGTAAAGGTAACATTTGTGTTGAAGTCCTTATATACCACACAGTACCTAAATATGTTAATAAATAACACGCATATTATTTGGAAATGTGAAGATAAAAATCAAAGAGGTAGAAATATTGAGAGTGGAGAGGGGAATACTGTAGATCATTTTTAAAATAAAAATTGTGTGTGCATGTGTGTAAGCTTTCTGTGAAAAGATTAAAGAGGTGTGTAATGGTAGGTGGAGGAAGTCAAGGTTTTTTTTTAAATAGAAAATACTAATAAGCAGAGAATGGAAATTTGATGATATGTAGTAGACAAATGGTATAATTTAACAATAAAAATATTAAAAAAACATAGGTGTCAAGAGTTAGTGCCTACAACAGGAAAAAATGACACTTTCAATTTTATAGTAAAGAAGGCTGAGAAGATGAGTACAAATGCAGAGAGGTTGGAAGACTTGTTTGACTAAAAATGATGTAAATTCTCTCTGATGGTTTCTGTATTTACAGTGAGTTATGGAGTGGTATCATCTACTGAAAATAGGTAGAGTGAAGGAGTTTAAGATAACAGGAAAAATGACATTTTTACCGCAGAGAACATAAGTCTGAACTACCTAGGGAAGCATGGTAGACTAGCCAGGTTGGCTTGACCGCTCATTTGCCATCTGTAGTTGTGAATTTTAAGAGAAATCAGTGGCCTAATTACATTGTTAACATTGCTCTGCCCAAATAACCAAATAATTGTGTTCAAGCAGGTTTGGGGTTTTGTTGTAATTAAAAAGTAATGTGTGGGGTACTCAATGGCCTGACTGGAGGTCTCTGAGAGGCTGAAGACTGATTGCCAAGGTAAAGTGAGCTGGATGGATAGGAGGTGATACACTGAATAGGATATTCAAAATTGGTATTTCACAGGTAGTAACATTATCAGTGCTTAAATAGTTCAGAGTTAGTCCAGGGTGTGAAATGAGGTTGAGTCTTCGGAGGTGACAAAGTGAAAGAATTAAGTTTTTCCCAGTTCCATGTGTAAGGAGCTTGGAAGTCGCACTCAGTAGTAACAGACTGAAAAAGATCCAAAAGAGAGGAGAGGACGCAGGACAAATCTGTGCCCTCAAGATTGGAAAGGCATATACGGGGAATCACAGTTTACCTGAGTGGAAACAAGCAGAAACCACTGTGGGAACCAGTCTAGAGTAAGAAAATCTAAACTGGAAATGAAGAATTGCTGGAGGCTCAGTACACACTGAGTTAAAAAGTCAGAGGACCCAATCAAAGAAGGAGAGGTACAATATTAGATTTACCTCCAGTTCAGCTAGGTTCCCACAGTGAATATCTGACAAAAAAAAAAAAAAAAAAAAAAAGCCATGTGTTCCTATCAGGAGTAGGGGAAATGGAACTATTTTGAAATATGTCAGAGCACTCTGTCCTTTCAAACAAGGCCTGCCTTGAGGGAAACCTAGTTAACCAAAGCCTAACCTGCTGGGATATTATCAGACCCTAAATGACCAAGGGGAAAGGAAATAACCAACTCCAGTTTGCTCTAGTCAACCTGTCCCACCTAAGGGGGCAGAAAAAACTGAGAAGCACTTGTAACACCCAGAGTCACAGGCTCACTAAATGACTGAAACCTAATCATAGGACTAGAGTGCTTGCTTCCTTCTACACCACTAAAGGCTTATTTACAGCAATTCCTTTTACTCAGTGCAACATATTCAGCTATCAAGGGAAAAAACTACTAGGCATACCAAAAAAAAAAAAAAAAAAAA
>PVKU01001026.1:37519-178123 GCA_004027475.1 Anoura caudifer | reverse complement strand
TTCTATTGGATAGGTCATCTACATATATTTTGAAAGTCACTGACAATGACTATATATAGTTATTTTCCTGGAAAAGGGAAAATATGATGATAAACCAGGAACTAATAGTGGCAATAAACAAGAGAGTGACTAGAAATGTGTGGCTATAGAGGACTGACCAGTGGTCAAACTAATGACATTAGCTTCAAAGGAGCTTGTGTTCTTGAAGACAAAGAGGATGTAGGCCCCAGATCATGGCCCAAAGATTCATAACATAGGAGCAAAGAAAGTCTCCACTTGAAAAGAATATAGTTAAACCATTATCAGTTTAAGACCGCCTAGACTCAGTTAATGCAAAGAATATAGGTCTTAATATGATCAGGACACATTTTATTCAACAACTGTTTTGAACATCAGTATATCATGCCATTTGTTTTAGGTGTTTGAGATGCTGCAATCAACAACAAAACAGTCCCTGTATTTTTAGAATTTATATTCCTGTGAGGAGAACCATAAAATAAACCTATTATATCTGATAGGGGTGGGTGCTATGAAGGAACAACCTTCAAAACACCCTTTTATGGAAAATCCATCCTATTTTCTATAGTCTTCCAAGGGCTTGCATAATCCCACTTCAGTCTAGCTCTCTAAAGTCTTACCCTCCATTTTGCTCCCATACTCATTGTGTTTCACTTGGCCTTCTTTCTGTCCTCGGCCAGCCAATTTCCTTTCCACTTGCAAGCTTTTGCCCTGATGGTTTCTGGGCCTGGAGTGCATCTCTCAACTTTGTTATACAGCTAATTTGTCATCCTTCAGGTCTCAGACCAGATGTCACTCCCTCAGAGAGGTCTTCCTCAGTTACTTTTTCTAGTTACATTGTTTATTTTCTTCACAGTTAATGATTATGATTTACAGTTGCCTCATTTTACTTATGTTTCTTGTCTACTATCTTTTCCCCTGCTAGAAAATAAGCTCCCTCATAAGCTGATATGATAAAAGATTTGGGAAATTTAAGCATATGTTAAAAATAAAATTTGTGGGATTTTTTAAAATACAATTGTAAATTACAAGTAAAGCATAAAAACTCTACAGAAAGGAAATAAAATCATAGTATCCTATTGCCATCTTTTCCATGGTCATCATGAAGTTAACACTGATTTAAATAAATATAGTGAAATAATTCTGTGAAGAAGTAAGTGTGCAAGTGGTATGTGAGTGCTAAGTGCCCATAGTGGAAGTTGGCATTATTGATCGAACATCCATTCCACCTTTCTTCCATAGTAGCCACATGGTCCAGCTTTAGAGGTCAGCCTGATTAATTTTAATTGATTAGCATAAACCATTCCCTTTGACACTCTAATAAATTTATGGATGGGCAGGTCTAAGCCAAATTTTTGTTATTCTCTAGACCAGGGGTGTCCAACACCCTGTTAGGACCTGGGCTTCACAGCAGGAGGTGAGCAGTGGCAAAGCTTCATCTGTATTTACAGTTGCTGCACATAGCTCGCATTACCACCTGAGTTCCATCCACTTCCTGTCAGATCAGCAGCTGCATTAGATTTTTATAGGAGCATGAACGCAACTGTGAACTGCATAGGTGAGGGATCTAAGTTGCGAGCTCATTATGAGAATCTAATGCCTTATGGTCTGAGGCAGTGATGCTAGTGCTGGGGCGTGGCTGCAAATACAGATTATCATTAGCAGAGAGGTTTGACTGCGCAGAGACCATAATAAATCAAATGCTTGCAAACTCATATCAAAACCCTATTGGTGAGTGTCAAGTGACAATTAAGCTGCATCTGGTGGCAGGCTTTAAGTCAGAATCTGACACTTATTCTAGTCTACATGTGGCCCACCTGTTATTTTATTTACCGCTTCTTTCTATGCCTCTTTCCCACACTGCACACTTGTCTCAGGCACAGTTTTGGTAAGCCCACATGCTAACCCTGGCCAAAATGAGTAAAAATTAAATGTTGCTGGAGAGCTTCTTTAAAAAAGGGGAAAGAACCAATGACTCTAAGACTGCCAATGATTCTAACAGCAGAAGACTCTAAGACTGCCAACAGAGAACTTCATTTGAAAGAAAATACCTATTTAAGTCCTACTTAAATTATAGGTTCATTCCAAAAGGTGATTCACATTCTCCAAGCCTGCTTTGTATAATATGTAGCAACTGGCTACCCAATGAAGCCATGAAAAACTTCAAAACTGTTTCACCACATAGAAACCAAGCACCCTGCATTAAAACACAAGCCTTTGGAGTCTTTCAAAAGACCAGAAACGTGAACACGAAGAACAGAAACAGTTACTGAAGGCCACCACTTCATCAAATGTGTCTACACTGAGAGCATCATTCTTAGAGGCTGTGTTGCTAAAGCTAAGAACCTCTTTACTATTGGTGAAAATATGATTCTGCCTTTTGCTAAGGACATTTGTCAATGAACTTTTAGGAGAGGCTGCAGTTCAAAAGGTAGCACGTGTTCCTCTTTCAACTAGCACCATAACTAGATGAATTGCTGAAATGGCAGAGGATATTGAGGCACAATTGTTAGGATTAATGAATCACTGTGGTACATAATCCAGGTTGACAAGTCTACCAATATTGAAAACAAGGCACCAATACTTGTGTTTATGGGATATATTTTTCAGGAGGATGTGCATGAGGATATGTCATGTGGACTTTTGTTGCCAGCCAACACTACAGCTGCAGAACTATTTGAGTCTTTGAATGATTACATATGAGGAAAATTGAACTGGTCATTTTGTGTCAGTATAGGCACAGACAGAGCAGCTAACATGACTGGATGGCTTTCTGATTTCACTACTTGGGTCAAAGAGGTCACTTCTGAATGTGAGTGTATTGCTGGCTATCTGAAAAATGTCATGTTAATTTAACAAGGTTTTGCAGGATGTGATTAAAATTATCAACCACATTAAAATACATGACTTTAACTCACATTTCACACAGCTCTGTGAGGAGATACACACAGAGCACATGTCTTCTCTAATACACGGAAGTGAGATGGCTTTCTAAAGGTAGATCACTGGCCAGAGGTTTTGAGTTGTAAGAGCCACTCCAGAGATATCTTCTAGAAAAACAGTCACCATTGGCAGCACATTTCAGTGACACAGAATTGGTTGCAAAACTTGCTTACTTGTGTGACAAATTCAACCTGTTCAACGAACTCAATCTGTTATCTCAGGGGGAATGACAACTGTGTTCAGGTTGGCAGATAAAGTGGCTGCATTCAAAGCCAAACTAGAATTATGGGGGTGATGAGTAAACATTGGGATTTTTGACATGTTTCAAATATTAACATAGATTTTGAAAGGGACTGAGGCAGGGCTGCCTTTGTCCCAACTGGTGCATGATCACCTATTTCACCTTTTAAAAAGGTTTGAACATTACTGCCCAACCACAAAAGACCCCCAAAGTGGGAAGGAATGGATCCTTGACCCATTTGTGAATAAGCCAGGTGAATCAACTTTGTCCATGCTAGAAGGTAGCTTTCTGCTGTGCCAGCTTTTAATAAGAAAGGTGCAACCTCTGCAGGCTTTGAGTGATCAGAGGAGTCAGAATCTTTGGGGACTTAACACACAGCTGTCCCCATACCCTGTGTCAGGGTCCCGAATTTTCCAACAAGTTACCCAGGGTTTTGATTGTTTGGGTTTTTGTTGTTGTTGTTGTTTCTATTTTTATCCTCACAAGAGGACATTTTTTTCATAGTTTTTAGAGAGAGAGGAAGGGAGAGAGAAACACCAATTTGAGAGAAAGGCATCGATTGGTTGCCTCTTCTACATGTCCAGACCAAGACCAGTGCCCAGACCAGGGATCATAGGCATCTGGACCAGGGGTCACATAGGCCTATACCCCAACTGAGGATCAAACCTGCAAGGTAGGTATGTTCCCTGACCTAGAATTGAACCTGCAACCTTTCAGTTATGGGATGATGTTCCATACCAGCCAGGGCATGGACTTCAGTTATTTGGAAGCTTCTTGATTATGTTCTGAGTTTGGTGGTCAAATTTTTATTCTGCAAACCCTCCCCCCCCCACGTGCACACACACAGCATAAGATAAGGGTTTCTTTGGAAGCTACTAAAGAAGCCATCTGGAATACACAGTGAGTTTTCATGTGTTAACTGCTTACAGGTTTTCGTTAACCTTCTGTAGGCTGCAATGCAACTTAATAATAGCTTGTATCTATTGTTTATACACATAAACAGCTTTTGAGCTGCCTGCATTTTTGCCCCAGCCGGGAAATTCTTCTGGATCAGAATACTCTCCCAAATCACAAATGGTGAAAGTTTTAGTAACCAGGTCACCACAGTCTATCAGGGACTGTCCATGCACCGAATACCACATGCAGTGAGAGGTTCATTGACAGTTGTGGTTAAGTGAAACTGTTCTGATCTAGTTCCCCAGCCCCATCTTACCACCTGCTTTCTCAGACGACTACTATTACCAACTGTGTCACTGTTCTGAGAAAAAGAAGATGACGTGATATTAGGAGTACGAGAAGTCTTTTGGAAAAAAGATAAAAGAGGAGAAAGCAAGATTGGGAAGGAAAAGCTTCAGATGTGGTGCAGATCTGATAATAGCTCAGTCAACACAATGTGGAACACTAGAGCAAATACTGATGGCAGGGAAATGCTACATTGTGCAGAAATGGCTAGGCCCTTCCATCCCCATGCTCTCAGTCATTGGAAGAGGGCTACCAGGGAAGAGGTTGCCTCAACTGGAATGCTATTGCAGAGCTTGAAAAATGCTACAGATGGAGGCAGCTAGCTTAACACTCATCACAGCCTAATGAGCAAGTTCTACCTTAAAGGGATGTCTAAGTAGTGTGCTTTCTTTTTGATCCAGCCTAAGAAGGCTCAGGGCTTGCCAGTATCTAGTAACAGGAAAACTTGATCAGGGAGGAAGGCTGAAACATGAGGGTCTGGTTGGAAGCTGCTGAAGAAGCAATTAGAATGCTAGATTTCCGTAACTCCTTATCACTAGGCAAAGGCCAACTGCAGCTGGAGTTTTATTGGAATATAGCCATGCCCATCTGTTTACATATCTGTGATTGCTTTCTTGCTACAACATGGAGTTGAGCAACTAGTATTTTACTACCTGGCCCTATTCAGAAAAGTTTGCTGACTCCTGATCTATGCTCTTGAGGTTATTTACATCTTTGTATTTCTATGCTACAACTACCATAAAATGGTGTTCTATTGCATGTCTCTTCCCAACTTGGCACTCAGAGGAATCATATTGGTAACTTGAAATTGGCTATGATGGGAAATTTTTTTATCACAGAAATCAGCAAATATTAGAATTTGGGGTTTTTTGTTTGTTTGTTTGTTTGTTTAGAGCTGCTGCTTGTTAAAGATTTACCAGCAGCATTTACTACTATACTACATGGTAAGTATTGTCACCAGAATTGTGTCTACCCAAAATTCATACATTGATATCTTAACCCCCAGAACCTATGAAAGTGACTGCATTTGGAAATAGAGTCTTCAAAGATATGATGAAGTTAAAATGAGGTCATTAGAGTAAGCCCTAATGGAATTGACTGGTGCCATTATAAGAAGAAATTGGGAACAGTAGGGTATAGAAGGAAGACCATGTGAAGACTTGGGGGGAGACAGCCATTGACAACCTGAGGAAGGAGAGAAACTTCAGAAGAAAACCATGCTGACACCTTGATCTTGGACTTCAAGCATCACAGAACTCTGAGGAACTAAATTTCTTTCTAAGTCACCCAATCTGTGGTACATTGTTATGGCAGCTTTAGAAAACTAATATAGTAAGTGACCCAAGAAAGTATCAAAGTTCTATGGAAGTAAATTTATTAAAAAGACTTTTATCCCTGGCTGGTGTGGCTCAGTGGACTGAGTGCCAGCCTGCAAACCAAAGGGTCACCAGTTTGATTCCCCGTCTAGGGCACATGCCTGGGTTGTGGGCCAGGTCCCTAGTTGAGGGTGCATGAGAGGCAACCACACATTGATGTTTCTCTCCCTCTCTTTCTTCCTCCCTTCCCTTCTCTAAAAAAGAAATAAATAAAATCTTTAAAAATATAAAAAGACTTTTAAAGAGCTCTGATCTAGTGACTCTTTTTGCCTACCTGCATTTTCATAACATTTAATAAGCCTGTTGGTTATTCCAGGTACTGAGTATGCCTTAATGACCTGTCCCCCAAGGAAACATAAATACTTACTATACTATTGGTAGTATTATACTAGTACTAGAATATGTATTTGAGCAGACTATCAGCAAAACATCTTTATTACTGCTTTAGGCATAATTTGACTTTAAACCCTTTCATGAGTACATTATTTTTTAAATTGAAGTAGTTTAGGGAAGATAATACTGTTTTGCAATTTAGATTAATATTACAGAAACTGGTCAGAAATATGTTTTTCAAATGTAGGTAGACTTGCATTCAGTTAATAAATACAATCACCTACCCACATGTATTTTTTCTGTAATTTTGGTACCTGAATTTGAGGCCTGTAAAAAAAAAGTTTCTTTTTTGGTTTTTCAAATATGCACAACATATATTTTAAAATTCTACTAGTATGAGCCCTGGCTGGTGTAGCTCAGTGGATTGAGCGCGGGCCTGTGAACCAAGGGATTGCAGTTTGATTCCCAGTCAGGGCACATGCCTGGGTTGCGGGCCAGTTCCAGGCAGGGGACCCACAAGAGACAACCATATATTGATGTTTCTCTCCCTCTCTCCTTCCCTTCCCTCTAAAGATAAATTTAAAAAATGTTTAAAAAAATTTAAAAAATAAAATAAAATTCTGCTAGTATGAAAAAGAAGCAATTCCCAAGACATATACCATTTATTAAGAAACATGTTAAGTGTGTAGGTGGTTTTGAGCAGTTTTCTAGACAGAATAAACTGTATGTATAGTAATAGGCACATACCTCCTGTGGACATTATGAAGTTGTTTAGCAATTCCCAATTTTTTAACGTATTTATTTTTTATCAGTGATGCTATCTTTAAATAAAACCACATTTAGAATCTTATGAAATGGGACTTCCAGCCAAAATGGAAGCATAGGTAGATACAATTTGCCTCCTCACACAACCAAAAGAAGAACAACAACAAATTTTAAAACAAAACATAACCAGAACTGACAAAATTGTATGGAAGTCGGACAACCAAGGAGTTAGAGAAGAAATGATCATCCAGACCAGTAGGAGGGGCAGAGTTGGGCAGCTGGGTGGAGAGGACTGGTGGCAAGGTGGTGGCTGGAGGAGCAGGTGGTCCCACGTTTGTGTGCAGATAAACTGGGAGGAACAACTGGGGAGTGAGACAGACCACGCAACCCAGGGTTCCAGTGCAGGGAAATAAAGCCTCAAAAGCTCTGACTGAAAAAGCCTGCGGGGGTTCAGGTGGCAGAAGAAGCTCCTAGCTTTACAGGAGAGTTTATTAAAGAGACCCACAGGGTCCTAGAATGTACAGAAAACCACCCACCTAGGAATCAGCACCAAAAGGGCCCAATTTGCTTGTGGGTAGTGGAGGAAGTTTCTGAAAGCCAGCAGAGAGCTGAACAAAAGGCACTGTTCCCTCTCAGACCCCTCCCCCACAGACAGTATCACAATGCAGTTGCCCCACCTTGGTGAATACCTAAGGCTCTGACGCTCACTATGTGTAACAAGTGCACCAAGACAAAAAAAAAAAATATATATATATATATATATATATATATATATAGCCCTAAAGAAAGAACAAAACAAAGCTCCAGAAAAAATACAACTAAGTGATGAAGAGATAGCCAACCTATCAGATGCAGAGTTCAAAATACTGATAGGATGCTCACAGAAATGGTTGACTGTAGTTGAAAAATAGAGGAAAAAGGGAAGGCTATGAATAGTGAAATAAAGGAAAATGTACAGGGGACCAACAGTGAAGGAAGGAAACCAGGACTCAACTCAGTGGTTTTGACTAGAAAGAGGAAATAAACATTCAACAAGAACAGAATGAAGAATCAAGAATTGAAAAAATGAGGAAAGGCTTAGAAACCTGTGGGGCAATTTTAAACTGAATCATAGGTTTTTGATCTGTTCTATGATTCAGTCCAATATCTGAATCATAGGGGTGCCAGAAGGAGAAGAGGAAGAACAAGAAATTGAAAACTTATTTTAAAACATAATGAAGGAGGACTTCCCCCAAGTTCTCCTTGCTGTGAGCCTTCCTGGCAAAGGAAATAGACTTCCAGGAAGTCCAGGAAGCCCAGACAGTGTCAAAGAAGTTAGACCCAAAGAGAAAAACGTCAAGGCACATCATCATTAAGTTACCCAAGAATAAAGATAAAGAGAGAATCTTAAAAGCAGCAAGAGGAAAGGAGAGAGTTACCTACAAAGGAATTCCCATAAGACTATCAATTGATTTCTGAAAAGAAACATTACAGACAAAAAGGGACTGGAAAGAAGTTTTCAAAGTCATCAAAGGCAAGGACCTACATCCAAGACTGCTCTATCCAGCAAAGCTCTCATTTAGAATGGAAGGTCAGATAAAGTGCTTCCCAGATAAGGTCAAGTTAAAGAAGTTCATCATTACCAAGCCCCTATTATATGAACTGTTAAAGGGACTTATCTAAGAAAAAGAAGATCAAAACTATGAACAATAAAATGACAACAAACTCACACAACTATCAATAACTGAACCTAGAAAATGAAAACAAACTAAGCAAACAACTAGAACAGAAACATTCACAGAAATAGAGATCACATGAAGGGTTATCAGTGGGGAGGGGGTGGGGGAGAGTGGGGGGAAGGTACAGGGACTAAGAAGCATAAATGGTAGGTACAAAATAGACAGGGAGAGGTTAAGAATAGTATGGGAAATGGAGAAGCCAAAGAACTTAAATGTATGACCCATGCATATGAACTAAGTTGGGGGAATGATGGTGGAAGGACAGGTACAGAGCAGAGGGGAATAAATGGGAGAAAAAATGGGAAAACTGTAATAGCATAATTAATACGTATATTTAAAAAAATAGAATCTTATGAAGTGAAGGAAGTGGAGATACCAGAGTTGAAGTTAGGGAGGGATACAGAGGGTCTTCCACTTAGCCACTCTTCCATCATCCCAGAAGTTTTGTAGGCTCCTCCAAGAATCCTGGGTTCCTGAAGAAATACAGGTAGGAAATTGTTATAGAGAAACAAGCACTGGGCAAGAATCTCAAAACTTTGCTCTCAGTTTGTGACATTAAGCTGGTCATTAACTCTCTCTGGTCTTTGTTTCCCTGATCTGTACAGTGGAGATATAAGATATAAATGATCTCTAAGGCATCTCCCAGCTCTAAAATTCTATGATCTTCCATTCTACCTGGTGACAAACCATTCCACATCTATCCAAAAAATACCAGAGATTTAATCTAAGCTCATGAGCAAGTCAGGCTATGCAAAAAGGGAAATGATTCTTGACTGTACTCTGAATTGTCTCTAACTCTGGAAGCATATGCCATTTCCCACATTAGCTAAATTAATCTCTAGTCAAGAATTGTTCCAAAATTGCCCAGTTTATCTGGCATAGATAGGGAATATTCATGTTATAATTTGAATGCTCTGACTTCTGATACATGCATATCAAATGAAACAGAAACCTGGCACATAGTAGGCATTCATTAAAGAGTTGTTGTCCCTTGTGACTTTGCTAAAAACCACTCACTTGTATACTTTTAAATGGTGAATTTTAAAGTATGTGAGTTGTATCTCAATTTTATAAGAAGTTGAATAAATGAAATAGTTATATTTTGAACATAGAAGTAAGGGAATCCATGTTGTAATTTTAAAAGGCTGATTTATGATGCTCAGAACAAAACAACAACCAAAAAATTATAATAAAACAATGGAAATTTAAATCAAATACCTAATAACACTATTGGTTGTCAGGAGACAAAGATATTTGGGATACATTCTTGAACTTTGAGATTTTGGCAAGCATATTATTAACAGAATTGATGCTTTTTCAGAAGCAAATAGTGACTAGATACCTCTGCTCCTTTATGACATTTAAAAATGTTTTTATGCTTTGTAAGTATTACACTTACATTTAATGACATCAAATTATGATGCCTAATATGGTACTTATTATTTTCTTGGGTAAATTTCTTAATGCAATGATAGCCATGGACTTTCTCATTTAACCATAAAAATTCTCAATGTCTGATCAAACTCATATTAATGTAGTATTTTAAAATATTTTCTCCTTTCTGAGTAAATGAATATTTGTTGGGAAGAGAGGTAGGAATCTTATGTTTAAAAATAAAAGTGCTTTGTGTTGGGTTTATTTTTTATCTTCACTATATATTTAACAAGAGAGGGCAGTCATAGACTACTTTAAAGAATTCTATAGATTACATACATGTTAGAGGCAAAATTTTACAATTCTGCTTTTAAAGCACTTCCTTCAGTAACATGTGCTACATGTACTTAAAATCATTACTCATGAATCATTTATACCTCTGATGTATCCATTAAACATGAAGAGTACTTAGTAATTGTCTAAACCCCTATTTTGTAGGTAAGAAAATAAAAGCCTAAAGAGCTTATGTGATATATCTAAGATAACCTAGCCACTTGATGGCAGAGTATGTTTAATTTTGTTCTTACTACACCTCCACCCATGAACCATTTCTTTAATATATGTCCATGACATGTAAACTAGTTATGAATTTTGTAGTAGATTGAGAAGAGACCTGGAGAAATTTAGGCTTGAATAATGTCAAGTTTACCCCCTCAGAATTAATAATAATTACTTATATAAAAATTATTAGCTTACATTATCTGAATTCTTTACAAAGAAGGTGACCCAGAAACATATTTTTTAAAAACAAAATTTTTAGGTTTGGTTTGTACTGTATAGTATTAAGTTTGAATGATCTATAAAAAATCATTACTTATAGAGCACATTATCATGAAATCTCTATGTCTGTTAAAATTAGCAAGAACTTCAATAGGCTTTGAAAATTTCTGGCAAAAATTTTATTTGTTGTGATTTAGATAGTTCTAAATAACATAACATAGTACTCATGATAGCACTGCAATATGAGGAAACTGTTAAAGTCAAAAGCATAGGAGAAAAATTTTTATTGACTTTCTCTTTGGGAAGAGAAGAGCTCCCTCAACCTTGGTTTCCCCATCCAGGCCTATGCTGTCTCTGCCTCTGGCATATGAGTTGGAAAATTTTTCTTACTAGTAGATTCAGCAAGAGCAGCAGGTGCAGTATACCAACATAATTGTTATATCACCAGAATACTTCTCTCATCATTAATCATTTTTTATAACAAATATACTGACAAACCAAAGAATCACTAAACCACACACATACACACACATACTGCTATGAAGATATAAAAGTGAGACTCAAAAAATATGAAGATAGATTAAGGGAACTACAAGACAACATGAAACATAGCAACATTTGAATCATAGGAATGCCAGAAAGAGATGCAAAGGAGCAAGGGGTAGAACCCTGTTTGAAAAAATAATGACAGAAAATTTCCCTAACCTGGAGAGGGGAAAAGCCATGCAAGTTCAAGTAAGTGCAGAGGGTCCCAATCAAGATGAATGCAAAGAGGCCCACTCCAAGACACATCATAATTAAAATGACAAATTTTAAAGACAAAGAGAGAATCTTAAAGGCAGCAAGGGAGAAACAGGAAATAACATACAAGAGAGCTCCCATAAGGCTAGCAGCTTGATTTCTCAACAAACACTACAAGGCAAAAGGGGATGGTGAGAAACATTCCAAGTAATCAAAGACAAAGGCCTGCAACCAAGACCACTCTACCCAGCAAGGCTCTCATTTAAAATGGAAGGCAAATTAAGTTTCCCAGACAAAAGAAGGTTGAAAGAATACACCTCCACCAAATCAGCACTGCAAGAAATGCTAAAGGGCCTGCTTTAGGGAGAGGAAGAAAAAGAGTGAGAGAGAAACATAGGTACAAAGGGGAAAAAATGAGTAAGTACCTATCAATAGTTACTTAAATGTAAATGGATTAAATGTTCCAATAAAAAGACATAGGGTAGCTGAATGGATAAGAAAACAAGACCCACACATATGCTGCCTAAAGGAGACATACCTCAGAAAAAAGACCTACATGGACTGAAAGTGAAGAGTTGGAAAAAAAATATTCCAAGCAAATGGACAGAAAAAAAAAAAGCTGGTGTAGCAATATCTATATTAGAAAAAATAGACTTCAAGACAAAGGTCATAAAAAGAGACACAGAAGGACACTTCATAATACTCAAGGGAAGAATCCATCAAGAAGACATAAACATTATAAACATATATGCACCCAACATAGGAGCACCGAAATATATAAGGAAAATGTTGAAGGACTTCAAGAAAGATATAGACAGTAACACACTTACACTAGGGGTTTTGATACCCCACTGACAAAAATGGATAGATCTTCTAAACAAAATGTCAACAACTATATGACAGCATTGAATAATGCTCCATATCAAATGAACTTAACTGATATATATAGAACCTTTCATCCCAAAGAAGCAAAATACATATTCTTTTCAAATGCACATGGAACATTTCAAAGATAGACAACATAATAGGACATAAAGCAAGCCTCAACAAATTCAAGAAAATTTAAATCATAGCAAGCCTTTTCTTGGACCACGAGGGCCTGACACTAGAAACCAACATCAAGGAAAGTACTCAAAAACACTCAAAACTCATGAAGATTGGATAGCATACTATTAAACAATGAATAGGTCAAGAATGATATCAAAAAAGAAACAGAGTTTCTGGAAACCAGTAAAAATGAACTCACAACAGTCCAAAACTTATGGGACACAGCAAAGGTAGTCCTGAGAGGGAAGTTCATAGCGATACAGGCCTACCTATAAAAAGATAGAAACATTTCAAATAAACAACCTAATCCTACATCCACAAGAACTGGAGGAACAACAACAAGGCCCAGAGTGAGTAGAAAGAAGAAATATTCAAGATCAGAGCAGAATTAAATGACATAGAGACTAAAAGAATAATTCAAAGGATCAATAAATCCAAGAACTGGTTCTTTGAAAAGATAAACAAAATTGACAAGCCTTTAAGCAGATTCATCAAGAAAAAGACAGAGAGGACCCAAATAAATGAAATCATAAATGAAAGAGCAGAGATTATAACTAATACAACAGCAATACAAAGGGTTTTAAGAAATTACTACGAAGAACTATATGCCACAAAATTTGAAAACCTGGGTAAAATGGACAAATTTCGAGAAAAATATCATCTTCCAACACTGAATGAAGAAGAAGCAGAAAACCTGAAAAGACTGATGACAGGTGGTGAAATTGAAGCAGTAATCAAAAACTTCCTGGAGCACAAAAGTCCTGGACTGGACAGATTCACAGGAGAATTTTACAAAACATTTGAAGAAGCGCTAACCCCTATCCTTCTCAGACTTTCCCAAAAAATCCAAGAAGAGGGAAGACTCCCAAACTCATTTTATGAAGCCAGCATCATCCTCATCCCAAAACCTGATAAAGATGCAAAAAAGAAAGAAAACTACAGGCCAATATTGCTAATGAATATAGACATGGAAATCATCAACAAAATATTGGCAAACTGCACCCAGCAATACATTTAAAAGATCACACACCATGACCAAGTGGGATTCATCCCAGAGATGCAATGATAGTACAGTATTTGCCAATCAATAAATGTAATACATCACATAAACAAAAGGAAAGATAAAAACACATGATCATATCAATAGATTCAGAAAAAGCATTTGATAAGGTACAGCACCCATTTATGATAAAAACACTCAGCAAAGTGGGAGTAGAGGGAGCAAGCTCAACATAATAAAGGCCATATACGAGAGACCTGCAGCCAACATCATACTGAATGGGCTAAAACTAAAAGCTTTTCCACTAGGATCAGGAAAAAGACAAGGATGTCCACTTTTACCACTTCTATTCAACTTAGTATTGGAGGTCCTAGCCACAGTGATCAGACAAGAAAACAAAATAAAAGGCATCCAAATTGGAAAGGAGGAAGCAAAACTGTCATTGTTTGCAGATGACATGATAGTGTACATAGAAAACCCTGCACACTTCAACAAAAAACTACTCAACCTAATAAGCAAATGTGGCAAAACAGTGAGATACAAAGTCAATATTCAGAAATAAAAGGCATTTTTTGTATATCAACAATGAAATATCAGAAACAGAAATCAGAAAAAAAATCCTATTTGATATAGCAACAACAAAAAAGTACCTGGGAATAAACCTAACCAAGGAGGTAAAAGACCTGTACTCAGAAAACTACACAACACTGAAGAAAGAAATAAAGGAAGAAACACACACAAAAAAAGAAACATATGTCATGTTTATGGATTAGAAGAATTAACATCATTAAAATGTCCATACTACAAAAAACAATGTATAGATTCAACATAATCCCTATTAAAATAACAATGGCATATTTCACAGATATCGAACAAATATTTCAAAAATTTATATGGAACCATAAATGACCTTGAATAGCTGCAGCAACTTTGAGAAAGAAGAACAAAGTAGTTGGGATCACCATACCTGACATCAAACTCTATCACAAGGCCATGGTAATTAAAACACTCTGATACTGGCATAAGAACAGACACATAGATCAATGGATCAGAATAGAAAGCTAAAAAATAAGCCCAAGTCTCTGTGGTCAATTAATATTTGACAAAGGGGCAGAAGCATAATATGAAGTAAAAATAGCCTCTACAATAGATGGTGTTGGGAGATCTGGACAGGTACATGCAAAAAAGGAAACTTGATCACCAATTTATACCACACACAAAAATAAACTCAAGGTGGATAAAAGACTTAAATCTAAGATGTGACACAACAAAAGTCCTGGAGGAGAACATAGGCATGAACATCTCAGATATTCCACATGGCAATATTTTCACTGAAATGTCCCCTGAAGCAAGGGACATAAAGGAAAGAATAAACAAATAGGACTTCATCAAAATAAAGAGCTTCTTCATGGGTAAAGGAAACATCAGCAAAATGAAAAGGGAACCAACCATATGGGAAAATATATTTGCTGATCATACCTTAGACAAGGGTTTGATCTCCAAAATATATAAAGAACTCAAACAACTGCACTCTAGGAAGACAAACAACCCGATTAAAAAATGAGCAAAGTACCTGAACAGACACTTCTCCAAAGAGGCCATATGGAGGGCCCAGAGACATATGAAAAGATGCTCAGTATCACTAGCCATCTTAAAGATACAACATAAAACCACAATAAGATGCCACTTCACACTGGTCAGAATGGCCATCATAAACCAACAAACAATTACTGGCAAGGTTGTGGAGAAGAGGTAACCCTAGCACATTTGTGGAAATGTAAACTGGTGCAGCCATTGTGGAAATCAGTATGGAATATCCTCAAAAAACTACAAATGGAACTGCCTTTTGACCCAGCAATTCCACTGCTGGGATTATACCCTAAGAATCCTGAAACACCAATTCAGAAGAACCTGTGCATCCCAATGTTCATAGCAGTGCTGTTTACAATAGCCAAGTGCTGAAAGCAACCCAAGTGCCCATCAGTAAATGAGTGGATTGAAAAACTGTGGCACATTTACACAATGGAATACTATGGAGCAGAAAGAAAGAAGGAGCTCCTACCCTTTGCAACAGCATGGATGGAACTGGAGAGCATTATGCTAAGTGAAATAAGCCAGGCATTGAAAGAAAAATACCATATGATCTCACCTATAAGTGGAACCTAATCAACAAAACAAGTAAGCAAAATATAACCAGAGATATTGAAAGAAAGAACAAACTGACAGTAACCAGAGGGGTGAAGGGAGGCAGATAATGGGGAAAGAAGGGGAGGGGTCACCAAGGAACATGTACAAAGGACGTATGGACAAAGCCAAAGAGGGGTAGGATCAAAGGTGGAAGGTGGGGATGGGCGGGGGGGTGGGTAAATGGAGACAACTGTACTTGAACAACAATGAAAAAATAAAATAAAATAAGACATAAATGTGAATCTGCAACCCTTTGAAGACTCAGGCATTCATGCTACATCTGCCTACAGTGTTGGCTGCTAACTGCTCATAGCTACATTTTTTCTGGAAATTGTTTTGACTTAAAAAAGCTACTGCATCAAGTTTATACCTGGTCTATCAATGTGGAGATACAACAACTTGGCCTCGTTGTGGTAATTCAGAACTCCAAAAACCTTCCATGCTATAGTAGGTCAAGAGAAGCCTCTGTTACAACTCCGTCTGTGTCTAATCCTACTCCTATCTCTCACAGATCTTGTTCCAAGGAGTAACTACCACCTCCAGCATGGCTCCAATACACAGATCTCAGAATCTCAGATTTTGTTTCCCAGGATTTCAACCTGCAACAGTAAAATGTGTATGTGAAAATAAGAAAGAGAACAAAAGAAATTTGAACAAGCTGATTCATTTTGGCTATCACATGTGTCAAGGACAAGAAAGCAAGACGTGGATAGCAAATTCATTTTCTTAAATACCACTGGTCCTATTTTATATACATTCCTTTTACTGGATTATCTTCTGCTATTTACCCCTAAATTTTAGACTACCTCTTCTTTCTATCCTTCACTCTCTTTTCTTTGTATGATTCCATTGCATTCAAATTAGTCCTTGAAATTAATTAGCACTTATACACAATTGGATTCCTAAATCTTTAAGTCTACTCTTACCTCCTGTCTGAGATCTAGATGAGAATTTCCAAAGACCTTTTTGCCCTCTCAACTTAAATTTTCTACAGAGATTTCAAATTCATTGTATTCAAACTAATTCATAAAGGTAATGAGTCCATGGGATAACAAAACTGTCCCCCCATCGAGTCTCTGTCTCTTTTTAATACAATCACTATATTCTCAGTTTCCCCATATGAATTACCTTAATCATTGTTATTCTTCCTCCATACCAAATTAACAGCTAGTCACCAAGTCTTGAAAATTTTTAACAGAAATATGTCTAAGAAACTACTCAATTGTATTTGCAGAAACAATTCTGGGCCCATTTATTACACATATCCTGAGTTCTCATTCCATCTCCTCTACTTCCTAAACTTTGCATTTATATTTAAGTTCTGGCTTTTAAATCTTGAATCTTGGTATTTTGACTTGTATTTCTGTATTCTGGACCTCTGTAGGTAATGTAGACACCATCACCATTGTCATGCCCAATAGTCTACAGCACAAGCAGCTTAAAACCCAATGACTGTGTGGGAGTAATAAACCTTTTGTTGCTAATTGTTGATTCTAGGTGTGGTAGGAAGTTAGACAGACATGAGCAGAGCAAGGATGATGGCCAGGTATAGAAGGTCAACAGGATGGAAAGCCCTGGGTGCCTAGCAACGGGCAAAACTGGGAAAACAAGGAGTTACCCCCAGGGTGACCTTTCCTCCCCCAGCGTATTGCTGGTCCTGCAGTTTTTACCTCCTGACCTTTGATATCTCTGGTCATGCGGTTAGACATCCCCCCACCCCACTGACCTTTCATATCACTGATTGTGGGGTTCAGACCCTCCCCTGACCTTTCATCCCCTGGCATGTTGCTAGTCATTTATGTTAGATGCCCTTAGGGTGGGGGAAGAACAAGGAGGCCAGAGAAGAGCCTTTAAGCCTTAAGCCCCCAGGACAATGAGATTCTGACTCACACCAAATACATCTAGGCCTCAGTTGTGTTTCAGCTCCATGTCCAGAAAAGTAGCAAAACCAGACCTGTGATACTGTGGTTGATATCAGGACCAGCTGCGTTGACTAATGAGCCCTTGTCCTGGTGCTGACCAATCAGTAGAGACCACAACTCTGAAAAGACACCTGGAAAGGTGATGAATATTCTGCTGGGATCCTCTCCTGAGACTTCCAGATAATACCTTCAAGCTGGAGGACCCAGTGTAGCTATCTATATGGAGCACATCAGTGCCTACCCCACCCCATTCCCTTTCCCCAGGCTCATTTTCCTTGTCTCTCACCTGCCCCTAAGCTCCAAGGGTCCTTTTGCCTCTGTAACTTATTTTCTGAATCTGTTTCTTCTATGACTCACTTCTATCTATGTGACGTTCTAAATAGTTTTTCTTATATTTGAGTCTTGGTTCTGAATTCTTTTTTAGCCAGAACTCAAGCACTAAGGTTGCTGAACTGAGGCTCAATTGCCCATAATAACTGATGTCATTTTGCCACCAACATAAGTATTACTGAGATACATCAGATATACAGTGCAAGCGGGGCTTTTGTGGTGTTTAAAGCAAAGAATTTCTTGAGACCCCCACAGGAGGATGTGGCTCTGTGGCATGGTTTATTGATGGTGTACAATTAAAGACATTCCCCTCCTGACTTCTGAATGTTCCATCTTCATCCATCTCACCATGGGAAAAGTCCAATTTTGTCTTCAGTAGGGCCAGGATGAAGACCACTGCCCAGAGTTTATTCTCCAGATTATAGTCCAGTCCAGCATCCAGCTAGTTTATCGTGTTTTCTGCTGCAGTCCATTTCAAGCTCCCTCCTGAAACCAGCATGTAGAGTTGCACATCCATGGGCCATGTGGCTGCTTAGGGCCACATAGCCATGGAGAACAAGTACACCATACAAGTGCATGTCATGAGCAAAAGAGAGAGAGAGTGCTTCTTTGTTCCCCTAGGATTATATTAGTTTGGGTTTGGGATGAACTAGGTGCTCTTTCAAAAGAACTGATCAACTTCCCAGGTTTCTGTGGGCTTTAGAGGGGCCCACCTCCTAAACAATCTCTTCTTGTCCCATGCCACACTGACAGGCCTCATTGGTCCAGCACCTCCCTCTGCGCCATTTTGACTTCTATTGTGTGTGTGCCTGCCTTCCCCTGCTCCCCCCCCCACGCAGCCGCCCCCCAGTAATCTGGTACCAGAGTGGGGAAGGGAGGAGTGTTAATCCTTTTGGCAGTGCACAATGCTGTGGTCCCCTGCAGTGGTAAACTGTAGCTTCCTGGTGAAGCAAACAGGCTTGTTCCTATTTTATTTCAATGTCTATCTTGTTCCCTTTGCTCTCTTTTCTTTATCAATGTGTGGTTAAATACTGACAGTAACATAGAAATATACTTTTCTTAAAGATACATGCAAAAATACACTTTAAATCAGCAATTTTTCAACAAATATTTTTGAGTACATGGTATATGCTAGATGCTGTTCGGGCTACTAATTATATAGCAGTCAACAAAAATTCTTACACTCTAGTGGGATGAAGTGCACCTGTTGAAGCCAGAGATAAGGAAGGGGAATAATGACCAATATACTTATAGATAAACACCTGGCTGAATGAGTTTGTTGAAAATAAACTGTTTGTCCTGCAAGTACCAGCATTTCCTTCAAGAGCTGTCCAAGGGATTTCCAAACCATCACTGCATCATCTCCTTAAATGTCCTGGGGTTAATAAGAAAAACTGCCTTTATTGCTTAAGCAACTGATAATCCACTTGGAACCCAAGACTCATAATTGACATGTTTAATACGGTAATAGTTTACAATATTATACTGATACAACCTAGTGCTTCTTTGCAGTCTTCCTCCCCCTGGATTTGAAGCTTATTGCACAAAAGGAGCCAGAGGCTATTGCACAAAAGAAGCTACACCAGATGAGCTTTAGACTCAAAAGCTGACTCTCCTGACCTCTCTAAGAAGATAATTGTCTTGCAAAACCTAGAGTGAAAAGGTTTCTCACTCTTTTTACTTGCATTTAACATATCAAAAGCTAAGCCAGATAGCTAGCCTTTCAAAGCGCCAGTAACCATAATAGGAAATGTGTTATGACCCAGTTCACATGCGTGTATAATATTCAGTATATATGTTAAAGCTTAAACAAAAGTTTCACATTAAAACCTTACTCATTACTTGTAATAAATTTTGATATATTCTATCTACTACAATTTCATTTATTTTTAATACACTATTCACAACAGTGAACTGTGATCAAAGTTAAGAAAAACTAGCTTAGGGCTTTTCAAAAGAGAGGATTCAATGAAACAGAAAAAGAAGAGGTTAAGTAAGCTTCTGGAGGGAATAAGAAGGAGTTGAGGGCAGTGCTTAGGGAGAGAATCTGAAGGATCAGAGTGTTAAGATTCTTGATGTTGAGTAGAACTGATGAGGGGGAAATATCTGTTTTGGAGGATGAAATTATATGAATTTTTTTGGAGGATGAAATTATATGAATGCAAGTTACAAAAAGCAGAATGTATCAAGTCACTGAATTAAGATCATATAATTTTCACATTGTGAAAATATATAAGGTTGAGGCAAATACAGAATGTCTATTTTCTTATAATGATAAGCACAGGATGAGCTAAAACCATGATTGGAGTTTAACCAAAGAAGGGTGGCTATGAGGATACACTGTAGAGGCCCCCCTCCTGATGGCCTGGACAATGGAATTCCTTCTAATGGTAATTATATTTTAATAAGAAAAAAATGTAAGAAAATGAAGTAATTGTTAAAGAGTGGTAGAACAATCTGTGGTCAGTTAGTGTCACTTTGAGGAAAAGCTAGGGAGCAATTGTAGGGCTGTGGGAGAGAGAAGTTGTGCAAGAAAGATGAGAACATAAAAATGATAAACTTGGATTAGGCATAAAAATGTACCTGAGTGCCTTAGGCCTGTTATAATTAACTGACAACATTGTGTTCACTATGGATGTTTGTGTCTTCACATTGCCTCATGAACATGTCCCATCCTACACCTTTGCGGCAATGAGTAGATTAAGCTGAGCTTTTCCTAGGTTGAATTAAATTTGCATTCTTTTCTTTCTTGCTTCTCAAAAGGATAGGAGCTCATAAGGAAGGTCAGATACGTTGCAGAAAATGAAAACACCTCATTGTCATTATATAAATTAGAGTATAGTGAGTAAATTTGTGGCCCTATTCATATGATCTTTGCTTAGATTTCACCCTTTGTCAGGCCTATCCTGACTACTCTTTTATAATTGTATACTAACTAATCCTTATTTTTCTATTTTGCTTTATTTTTCTATATAGCATTTATCATAAATGAGCAATTGTGTCTGTGTGTGTATGAATGGTATAAAAAAACTCCCATGTTCCATCACTAAGCTTCAACAATTATCAATATTTTACCAATCTTATTTAACCTACACTCCCAGTACTTTTATTTCTATTACATTTTAGTGCAAATATCAGGCATTATGTATTTCCTTCCATATTGTTGACTTTACTTATTTTGTTTAATGGCTGTCTTACCTTCCTAGATAGAATATGAACTGGATGAGAGCAACAATTTCTATCCGCTATATTCAAGAGACATTCCCTGCACCTTAAAAAGTTTCCTGGGACATTAGTGCTCAACAAATATTTTTTGAATGAATGAATATAAAATCTAAAAAGTGACATTTTTAAGTCTGTTACTAATTAAGTGTAGATATATTAGTAATTTTATTTATAAAACCTCAGTTTCCCATTGTGGGATTATGTGTGAGTTTCTGGCAATGCCTATGTTTGAAGTATCCAACTTACCCTAACAGAATAATTTGCACATCTGTCTTGGAAAGTATGAAAGCAGAATTTAGGTTCTTGTATTAGCAACTGGCCTGCACTTACAGCTTATATGAAGAGGACCTCAAGAGAGCACTGACTGGGAAGCTGGCCCAGGCTATGAGTCCCCTATCTGGCCACAGTTGACAATAACTGAGATGGTTAGGCAGAAACAGCAAGTGGAGATTATATCTTTTAGTGTCTGCTGTGAGTCAGACACAGCCCCAGTCAGGTACTAAACTAGACAGAAACACTTTGCTCCATGATTCAGATGAAGAAAAACAAAAATGAGCTTAATTGTATATCCTCATGTTCATATTACTCTTAGAAATTTCATGTTCCCACTTTCAACACAATGCCCTGCCCTGTACCACCTAGTTGTCTATTTCTTGGAATTAGGAAATCCAGGAAGATTTTTCTCATTAACCTCAAACCTCTAACCCCTCTGAAAAGCTATCACCATAGATTTCATGAAATATTTGCATCTCTTCAAAGATCACATTGCAGTCTTCCTAAATGCACTCACCAAAATGATAGACTTTATTCTCTTTACTGAACCTCTAATACCCCTAGTCATTGTCATATGATTTATTAAGAAAAACTGTATAACACTGATAACCTACCATTTGAAACTCTTCTCCTTGTGCTTCCAGCAGTCACTGCTCAAAGTTCTCTATATCCATATCCACTGGTCCATCACCCATCATCTTAGACCAGTTACCGCATCAGTCATATTCTAAAAGATTATTTCCACTGTTACATGCTTTATAGGCCCAAGGAATAGTCCATTACAGTTTAAATTTTCAAAGAATGTATTACTTTGCCAATTCAGCTAATCACAACATCCATTGCCATCACAGCATCCATTGCTACTTCCCTGTTTTCTGCCCCTGTAAGAACAAGCCTTTGTTTGATACATGGTTGAGCTGCTCAAGAAAACCTACAGAATCCCCTCTGTTCTTGGACATTTGATGTTTTAACTCAGCCAACACATTATCCTTCAGATCTGCCATCAGCATTTTTTAGGGCATTGCCTCTCTTCCATTGTCAACCCACATTGTTAGGTTGGGACTGATCCCCCAAGCTTTAATCCAGGAGTGATTACATGATTCAGTCAGAGAATCACATTAGCCTAGCCACAGAGCTTGGGTCATGGATAACTCTACACAATAGAATAGAGGAAAATAATTTCTAAGCTATATTTTGGAATTGTTGGGGGCAGAAAAGCTCTCCTTACAACAGATTTAAATGCAATAATTAAAACCTCAAGCTACTGGTGGCAGTTTTCCTGCTGGCTGTGGAGAGCCTAAGGAGAGCCTATCTGAGATTGAAATTAATGCAGAGGAAGACAGAATCAAGACATGGCTAGAAAATATTGTCAAGCAATTGCTCTGTAGTAACCACAAAATTAATCATTCCTACTATACCACCTTAGTGGCAGGTTCAACATTTCTCATTCCCAATCTAAAGATGAGGTAAATGAGACTAAATGTTTCACCCAAAATTTCACAGCTCGTGTTGAAGCTGAGATTTGAAACTAGGCAATCTGGCTCTGGAAATTGTGTTCATTACCACTATCTTATACTGCCTCAATATGTTGGTTTTTTTTTTTTTTCTAATACGATGAGAGAGAGAGAGTGGAGAGAGAAAGACCTAGTTATTCATCTTCGATTCCCTGGATCTAGTCATGCCTGGAATCATGAACTCCTTGATTTTTTTTTTTCAGTTAAACAAGCAAAGAAATGTCTCTCATCTACCTGTATTTGTCAGAAGCCAATTTGACTCTTAAAACTGAAAAAACTAAGTAATATACTCTCCAATATTCAAGGAACAATATTAAGTATATAGAAAACTATACTAAACATCAAGGCTGAAAGACTACATGGGAAACACTAGATGCCTCTCCCTACCTTATAGGCCTTTACACTTATACCTGTTTGAGGACAATTCAGAAGGTTCTTTAAGGTAATTCATTGAATTAACCAACTCTTTAATATTTTCCCCTGCTCATTTATGCTCTTTTATTTCCTCAGGCCAAGCCTGGCTGACATCTAGTGCCTAAGCTTTTTGGGGTGGGGAATCAGAGTACTTCGTGAAAGCTGTGCCCTGGCAACCTGGTGTGCTGCAACCCAGTCTCCCATATCAAGGTTGCCCCTGAATGCATGGCAGATTTTCCTTAGGTCATTCCAAAGAAACGTAGACTGAACCCTATCTCTCAGGGAAATCTGAGTGAGATATACTGTCCAGTTACACTTTGTAGCTTTAAATCATCCCAACAAACCCACAAACCATGAACTTAAAGGTGCGTGACTTGGACACCGCTCACTTGTTCCCTTTCTGTGCCTGCTTTGATCATGTATTTAACAGATTCATGATTCTTAGAAACATCTCTTATTTATCATCCTACTTCTATGGACAAATATTTCATAGTCAGTATTATAAAAAGAACTGACCATAAAGGGAAAGATTGGTAAATACTGACAAAGCAGATAATATTAAAATTAAGAACTTCTGTTTATTAAAAGATATCAAAAAGAGAGTGGAAAGGCAAGTTGTAGACAGGAAAAGACATTGCTGTTGCTTATACAGAAGAAACCCTAAAAAGAAAAGTAACAGTAGAAAAATGGGCATGAAACGTGAATATGTACATTATAAATGTGATATTCAAATGATCAGTAAATATATGCCAAAGCATTCATCACCAGTCAATAGGGAAATGAAAACTAAAACTACAGTGAGTTAATATCACTGAGTGATTGAAATTGTTAAATATAAGATGTCAGTACTAAAAGTGATGTGGGTTTGAATACTAAGAGTTGGTGTTGATCTAGAACTCTCATACATTACAAGGCCACTGTAATCAAAACAGCCTGGTACTGGCATAAGAACAGACACAAAGACCAATAGAACAACACAGAGAGCCCAGAAATAAACCCAAGTCTCTATGGTCAATTAATAGCTGACAAAGGGGGAAGAAGCATAAAATGGAGTAAAAATAGCCTCTTCAACAAATGGTGTTGGGAGATCTGGATAACTACAGGAAAAAAAATGAAACTTGATCACCAACTTACACCATGCACAAAAATAAATTCAAGGTGGATAAAATACTTAAATACAAGTCATGACACCATAAAAGTCCTAGAGGAAAACATCAGCAAGAAAATCTCAGACATTCCACACAGCAATATCTTCACTGATATGTCCCTTAAAGCAAGGGACATAAACAAAAGAATAAACAAATGAGACCTGATCAAATTAAAAAGCTTCTGCATGGCTAAAGAGAACAGCATTAAATGAAAAGAGAACCAACTATATGGGAAAACATATTTGCCAATGATATCTCGGACAAGGGTTTAATCTCCAAAATGTATAAAGAACTCACATGACTCCACTCCAGGAAGTCAAACAACCTGATTAAAAAAAAAGGGCAAAAGACGAACAGACAGTTCTCCAAGGAGGCCATACAGAGGACCCAGAGACATATGAAAAGATGCTCAGCATCACTAGCCATCAGAGAGATGCAAATTAAAACCTCAGTGAGATACCACTCACTCCTGTCAGAATGGCCATCATAAACGAATCAACAAGCAACAAGTGTTAGAGAGGATGTGGGGAAAAGGGAACCCTAGCACACTGTTGGTGGGATTGCAGACTGGTACAACTACCACGGAACATAGTATGGAATTTTTTCAGAAAACTAAAAATGAAACTGCCTTTTGACCTGGCAGTTCCACTGCTGGGATTATATCCTAAGAACCCTGAAACACCAATCCAAAAGAACCTATGCACCCCAATGTTCATAGCAGCATAATTTACAATAGCCAAGTGCTGGAAGTAACCTAGGTGCCCATCAGTAAATGAGTGAATCAAACAACTGTGGTACATTTACACAATGAAATAGTATGCAGCAGAGATAAAGAAGGAACTCCTGCCCTTTGCAACAGCATGGATAGAACTGGAGAGCATTATGCTAAGTGAAATAAACCAGGTGGTGAGGGACAAATACAATGTGATCTCATCTTTAACTGGAACCTAATCAACAAAAGAAAAAAGCAAGCAAAATATAACCAGAGACATTGAAATTAAGAACAATCTGACAGTGGGAGGGGGTTAAGGGGGAAAGGAGTGAAGGGTTTTCAGGAACTACTGTAAAGGACACATGGACAAAACCAAGAGGGGGTGGAAGCAAGGGAAGGAGGGAGGTTTGGCTGGGGTGGGCAGGGAGTGGTGAGGGATAAGTGCAGACAACTGTAATTGAACAACAATAAAATAATTTTAAAAAAGAACAGTTGACGGCATATCCTAAAAAAAAAAAGAACTCTCGTACATATTTAATAGGAGTATAACTGGTACAACAACTTTGGAAAAATGACATGCTCTCTAAAAATGAACATAAACACATACTCAGTGAACAGCATTTCAGTTTTAGGTACACATCCAACAGAAATGCATGCACATATACATCAAACCTATACTGAATATTCATAGCATTATTTATTATGATTATAGACTGGAAGAAACCCAGGTGGAATTAAAGTGGGTAAATAAAAAAAAAGTGTGATATAGACACACATGTATATTCATACAATGGAATTCTATTCAGCCTTTAAAAAGAAGAAAATTCTGCAGTATGCAACATCAGGGATGGACCTTGAGGACATTATGCTAAGTGAAATAAACCAGACACAAAAAGACAAATACTATATGATTCCAGGTGTATAAAATATCTAAAGTAGTCAAATTCATAAAGTTAAAGGCTGGAATGAGGGTTACCAGAGGCTGGTTGGAGGGGTAAATGGGCAGTAATTAACCAATAGGCATGAAGTTTCAATTAACTAAGATGAATAAGCTCAAGAAATCTTTGGTAAAACATGTACCTATAGTAAGCAATAATATGGAGGTGGGGGCAAAAGGAGATTTTTAGTTGCAATACAAATAAATAATATAATAATAAATAATAATACAAGAATAAACTTTGTTTTGCTCAATCAACTATAACCCTGTTTTTGCCCACCTTGTATATTGTAAACCTAAAATTTGTTAAGAAGATAGATCTCATGTTAAGTTTTCTCAGCACAATATGAGGGGGAGGGAAACCCCCCAAAACTTGAAGTAATATAGATTTCCCCTGTTAGGTGATTTGTTCTAGGAACCCAATTGTATCAGTATACGAGCTGGCGTTGTTGTGAGAGGCTGCATTCATGTTCAGTAAATTTTTTTAAGACTCTTTCACCATGTTTGCCCATTTCATGATGGGTGATTTAGGAACACAAATGGTATCAAAATTGACAAGTTCAAAAACTGTTTTGACCAGTGGAAAAAAGTCTTCATAGGTATTTTGCACCTAATGGATGGTAGTTTGAAGGTGACTATAATCCACCTAATGGATAGTAGTTTGAAGGTGACTTGTCAAACCATTGACAAGTGTTCTTTTCTTTTTCTTTTTCTTTTTTAACAGCAGACAGACATTCATATAGGTTACAAAGTGTTTTCTCAGATAATTCAAGTGCCCATCTGGCACCATAAATAGTTATTACAGTATTGTTTTTTTTTTCTTTTTAAAATTTTTTAAATTATATTTTATTGATTATGCTATTACAGTTGTCCCATTTCTCCCCCATCATTCCCCTCCACCCTTCACACCCCCTCCCACACACATTCCCCCCTTTAGTTCATGTCTGTGTTTCATAAGTTCTTTAGCTTCTACTTTTTCCACACTATTCTTACCCTCCCCCTGTCTATTCTGTACCCACTGTCTATGCTACCTATTCTCTGTACCTTTTCTCCCTCTCTCCTCCTCCCACTCCCCTGTTGCTAACCCTCCATGTGATCTCCATTTCTGTGTTCCTGCTCCTGGTCTAGTCGTTTGCTTAGTTTGCTTTAGTTTTAGGTGTGGTTGTTAATACCTGTGAGTTTGCTATCTTTTTACTGTCCTATTTTTTATCTTCTTTTTCTTAGATAAGTCCCTTTAACATTTCATATAATAAGGGCTTGGTGATGATGAACTCCTTTAACTTGACCTTATCTGAGAAGCACTTTATCTTCCCTTCCATTCTAAATGAGAGCTTTGCTGGATAGAGCAATCTTGGATGTAGGTCCTTGACTTTCATGACTTGGAATACTCCTTTCTAGCCCCTTCTTGCCTGTAAGGTCTCTTGAGAAATCCGCTGACAGTATGATGGGAACTCCTTTGTAGGTGACTGTGCCCTTATCCCTTGCTGCTTCTAGAATTCTCTCCTTCATTTTAATCTTGGCTAATGAAATTATGATGTGCCTTGGTGTGTTCCTCCTGGGGTCCACCTTCTTTGGGACTCTCTGAGCTTCCTGGACTTCCTGGAAGTCTATTTCCTTTGCCAGATTGGGGAAGTTCTCCTTTATTATTCGTTCAAATAAGTTTTCCACTTGTTGTTCTTCCTCTTCCCCTTCTGGTACTCCTATAATTCGGGTGTTGGGAGGTTTAAAGATGTCCTTGAGGTTCCTAAGTCTCTCCTCATTTTTTTTGAATTCTTGTTTCTTCCTTCTTTTCTGTTTGGTTGTTTCTTTCTTCCTTCTGGTCCACTCCATTGATTTGAGTCCCGGTTTTCCTCCCATCACTATTGGTTCTCTGTGTATTTTTCTTCATTCCACTTATTGTTCCTCTAATTTGTTCCTCTAATTTGCAACCAAAATCAACCAATTCTGTGAGCTTCCTAATTACCAGAGCTTTGAACTGTGCTTCTGGTAAGTTGGCTACCAGTGCTACAGGCTCTGCATCTGATAGGTTGACCACCTCCTGGTCGATCAGATGAATTAGCTCTGGGGCCCCAGTCTGTTCTCCCTTTTGCGCCATCCTTGGTTTTGGTTTTTTTGTTTTTGTTTGGCCGAGGCTGTTACGTAGTGAGGGGCGGAGCCTTAGGCATTCACCAGGGTGGGGCAGCCCAGTAGCTGGGTTGTGATGCTGAATGTGGGGTCCAGGAGGGAACAATGGTGCTTGCTCCGCATTCTCTCCCAGATTCCATTCCCCTCAGCCTCCTTCCCCTATCAAATTGGGCCCTTCTGGTGCTGATTTCCATGTGGGTGGGCCTGCACATGCTCCAGGACCCCAAGGGTCTCCCCAACAAACTCTCCTGTGAGGCTGGGACTCCCTCCTGGCACCTCAGCCCCTACAAGTATTTTCAATGGGTGCTTTTAGGCTTTACCTCCCGGCGCTGGGACCCTGTGTCGCACAGTCTGTCTTGCTGCCTGCTTTTGCCTGGTTTATCTGTGTGCGAATGTGTGTCCTCGGTCCACCGCCCTGTGCACCCTGCTTAGCCTCCTCGCGCGCCTGCAGTGACTGCGCACCCAGGACCACCACTGGCTTATCCTGCCACAATCTGACTCCGTCAGCCACGGACTCTACCCCTCTTACCAGTCTGGGTGAATCGTTGTTGTCGGACTCCCGCACAATTCAATTTTCTCTATGTCCTAGTTGGGTTTTCTGTTTTTTTGGTTCTATATTTTTGTTTTCCTTAATCTTGGTTGTGAGAGGAGGCACAGCGTGTCCAGCTATGCCTCCATCTTGGCTGGAAGTCCTCCTCAGTACTGTTAACTATATTCTCTGTGCTTTACCCTACATACCAATGTGCATTTTGTAACTACCAATAGTGCTTCTTAATCTCTTCACCATTTTTTACCCCATCCCCCAATACTCCTCCCTTCTGGCTTCCATCAGTTTGTTCTCTATATTTGTAAGTCTTTCTATTTTGTTTGTTTGTTTATTTTGTTCTTTAGATTCTACATATCAGTGAAATCATATGGTATTTATCTTTGTCTTTCTGGCTTATTTCACTTAGCATAATACCCTCTAGGTCCATTCATGTTATGGCAAATGGTAAGATTTCATTCTTGTTTTATGGTTGAGTAATATCCTATTGTATACATCTACCACAACTTTTTATCCACTCATGTTGACTCCTCTTTTAAAAATGCTTTGTATTTCTCCTTCAAAAACACTGGTTGGTAATAAGATTAAGGGATTTCTCCTAAAAATAAGTTTCACATAATCCATCTGTTGGACAGTGGTGAGGAGAACCAGGATATGGAGGTCTTGAGATGTAATAAAAATATAAAAAGAAATTTTTTTTCTATTGCCTGCCATATTGCCTTACCTCACTTAATTTTGCTTTGCCTCATCCAAGATACAGAACTCAGATTTTCACATAAAAATTGACCTGCACCAATGTATTAGTGAGCAATATAGGCTTCATTTGAGCTACTATAGGGGACAAGGAGGAATGTTTGCATGCCACAGTTCACATTTTATAATGTAATAAAATCAGGTATATTTATTCTATTTAATTGGGAGATAAATAAGAGGAATATAGTAATTTATAATCCTTCCCCTGTCACTCAACCCAAGTGATCATTGCATTAAATTTTCCTTATTTTTTTTTTAATCCTCATCCAAGGAGGACATGCTTAGTGATGAGAGAGAGAGAAACATCAGTGTGTGAGAGAAACCCACAACCTTTTAGTGTGTGTGATGATGCTCCAACTAACTGAGCCACCTGGCCAGGGAGAATTTCCTTTTTTTTTTTTTTTTGTTTGAATTTTACATGCATGCAAAAGAATCTATAAAATATCAGCTTGAGAAACAGAGCTGTTAGGTGACTCAGGCTCTACCCAGGCCTCCACATAGGTGAAGAGACCTTGGGCTAAGGCAGATGCCAGTCAGGATGGTATCCTGCAGCATCTCCTACTTGATATCAAGGCCTGCTAAGAACCCACAGGGATGTCAGGCTGGGCCAGCTGACAGTTCATATTCTTATAAGACATCATTAACTTCCTAACTTCTCTCTTGGCTGTCATGCCTTAGGGGTTTTCTCTCTCTGGTCCTTCTCTTGGATTATGTTTTTCTCCTTCCCAAATATTTCCCAGAAACTCAAATTTATCTTCTTCTATCATGAAGAGATATTTCCCCTTTCTTCTGAAGTTTTCCTGCCAGCTAATACCTAGACTTTCAGGACCCCCGCTTCTGCCCTCAGCTTTAAGAAAAGTATTGTCCCAATAGAAAAATAGCTGTCTCTCAATAACAGGCATTCTCATATTTACTCCTAGGATAATAAAAATCTCTCCATTTTTATGAAACACTATTTTCAAAAATTGAACTTGAGCTATGTATGTTTTGGTGTACCATGGAAGACCAAAGGATTGTAATGTCTGGGGCTGAACATGGCCTTGAATAAAAGATAAATTGTTCATCAGAATTAACCTGTTCAGCACCACTTAGTTATTGTAGAATGGCTCTGGGACAATTAACACAGAGGGTTGCTCTTCAAAGAAGTTAGGGAATCAGAAGTGGTTTTAACAATTCCTTGGACTTCTGGGTTTGTATTTTGAATGAATATTTGTGTTTTGGCCCAAATGAATGACCTGAGGGAAATGAGAGGTAGTGTAACATGGACATTGGGTCTAAATTCAGTCCTTGGAACAGGAATCCTTACTGTATATGGTGCCGTGTTGGGTGTCTGGCATTTCTTTCAATCCTAGAAGGTATGAAAGTTAACTGCCTTTTAGCACAGAATAGAAGTTGAAGGATGCTCCAGAATAGAGCTATCTCCTAGACACCTTGGTAATTAATCTTTTCAGATATAGTATCAACTTCCCAAGATATGGTATTTGATGTCCAAATGTTGGAAGAACAGAGTTCATGAATGTTTATGCCTAAACATGGACTCTGTTGAGAGCTGTGGCTTGATTATGTGGGCATATCTTTAGTTGGTACCATAATTCCATCCCCAGGATATGCTACGACTCAAAAATAAAGGTGGAAACTGTTCCAGCTTTACATAATCTCTGTTCCCTTATTGCATGTACATAGCTAGGGGTAGTTGGATTTTCCCAGAGCATTTGGAAATCCAGGTTATGGGTAATTCCCAAGCACTAGAAATCACATCTGTTAGGGTCTAGGACAATGAGCACAGACTGAACATGTCTAAGAGCCACTCTAATCAAAGTAGAAACCATTGAGAACATATCACTGAAAGTCTTTATCTGTGGGTCATAGCACACACAGCCTGCTACATAAATAATGCTGTATAATGTTAGCTGATGTAGTAGACAAAGCTAGCTTTTAGTAACATGCATTCTTCTCTTTCTGACACATGGGAGACTACTCCTTGGCTCTTTTACTGTGGACTGGAGCTGTATCACTAGATTTGATGAATGAATGTGAGCAGAAGTGATGAATATCACTTTTATGCAGAGATAGTGAAAAGCCCATTCACAATTCATTATATTTCTCTACTGGTCATGGAGGAGGTCTGAAGTTGAGATGAAATAGCCAACACAACAAAGCAGTCTAGATCACTGGAAAGTCTGTGGAAATGCTGCCCTAGAACGATTCCTGAACCTGCAGTGAATTTTGCATAGAAGAAGAAATTAAATTTTGTCTGAGATTTTATAACAGCATAACCTAGACTCTCCTAATACAGTTATTATTGTTGTTGTGTTTATTTCTAAAGATGCTGTTATTTAAAAAGCGCTGAGTTCAATTTTTTTGGAATGCTGTTTTACAAGAAGGGATTTATAATTTGGAGCCATACTGATTTTTCTTTTTATATCTACATTTAATCCACTACTAATTCTTTTAGAATTCACCTTCAAAAGATATTCCAATTTCAAAAATTTTACCCTATCTTTAAACAACCTTTGTTTTTAAAATCTGGATTACTATGATAGTCTCTGAAGTCATGCTGTGCATTCTCCCTACTCCTCAGGCCTCCCCAGCCCACCCACCCTATAGTATGTGCTCAACATACTGGTAGCAGCTAGGGATCTTTTTAAAGGGTAAGTTAGATCAGGCCACTTCTTTTCTCTTAGTTCCCAAAAGTTTCCCATTTCACTTAACATAAAAGTCATAGTTTTTACAACTGTCTACAAGCCCTACCAATATCTTTTGTGAGGCCTTTCATGATCATCCTGTTAGAAATCTAAAACTGCCTTCTGTGTTCCCCTGTATCCCCCATACTTTCTATGTCCCTTGCCTGCTTTATTTTAGCCCTTGTCACTAGCTGAAAAGCTTAGTCAATTACTTATTAATTGTATTATTGTTTATCTTCCTCTTCTATAATATAAACTCCATAAGGGTTCTTTTGTTTACTGCTATATCTCCAGCATCTAGAATAGTGCTAGGCATATTTAGAACTCTATCAATATTTTTATATGAAGAAATAAAGTTTTCTATCCAGTTAGAGCAAAATAGGTTTATTTCCATATTCATTGTAAATAAAGAGGAATGTGTAATTGTTTTAAAAGTGTATGTCTTTCTCCCTGGCTGGTGTGGCTCAGTGGGTTGAGTGCTGTCCTGTGAACCAGAAGGTTGCTAGCTAGCTCAATTCCCTCTCAGGGCACATGCCTGGGTTGTAGAGCAGACCCCCGTTTGGGGGCACGTGAGAGGCAACTGATCACTTTTTCTTATGCACATGGATGTTTCTCTCCCTTTCTTTCTCTCTCCCTTCCTCTCTCTCTAAAAATAAATAAAATCTTTTTTAAAAAAGTGTATGTCCTTGGCTATTTTTTAAAAAGGACAACTTAATATGTAACATTAAGTGTGCTGATTAAGTTTTATCATTAATTATCATTGTAAAACTTCATAATGTGTTTTATATTCTTCTGGGATCTCCAAGTAGAGAGAGGAATTTCATAATTTTGGGCCATAATCTGTCACATAAAACTGCTCCAATAGGAAGAGTTATAGAATTTTACTTAAAGCTTTAGGGTTTAGTCAGTCATTCTGCTGAAATGTATACTCATATATATCAATGTTCCTGGCAATATAAATTAAGAGAAAAGGAAGCTACTTTCTAATGGGATACAGGTAAGTTAGTTTGCTTGGACTATGTTTTTCTGTTTAGATTTAATTAAATATAAGCAGAATTCAAAATTTCCCTTAGGCCTAAAATTTTCCATTTAGTCACTTCTTATTTTGATTGAAAAGCTGTCCACTTATGCCTAATATAAAAATTAAATCTATGACAAAAATCAAACTTTATAAATATTAAATGTAAAAGTTTTGTGGTAGCATCAATGTAAAAATTCTTAATGTTGAGTGCTAAATTTAATGTTTCTTCTTTTCATCTCTTGGTTTCTGAAATATATTAGGACATTAACAACAGATGAATGGGTTATGATGTTTTTAGCAACACAGTTTTCCTAGCAAATTTACTCTTTTAAAAGGCACCTACAGATTAGCACATTCATTATGCATTTTATTAAAATTTACAATTAATAATATAATTTGGAGTAGAAAATAGAAAAAGAACTCTGAGTACTGTATCCTTGATAAAACCTTGATGAACTCCAATAATAGTATGAATTTGTGTTAGAAATCATGTTTTAAGTTTCAGTTTATATTAAATAACTTTATTTTCACTAATTCCTACAGAATGTCACTAAAATTTGTGTTCAATATAAAATTATTATATAATATTAAATATTATTGAGATATTTTATTGAGAAAATATTGCTAAATTTAAAAAGTTAAATGCAAAAAAAAAGGACCTTCTAAAATTTTTATTTAGCTACTTAATCTATTTATGGCTGTTTCAAAAGTTATGGTTTATTGGTGTTCCAAAGGCAATCCAATCACCTACTTATTTGGTACACTCTCACCACCTATGCATTATTTTTGTAGGACTACTACAAAATAACTACTAGTAGTAAATAACTACTTTAATCATATGGTGCCCTTCCCACCAACCATCCCCCCAAAGCAAAACAATACAATCACATGAAGTAACTACATAAATGTAGTTGTAAATGTGTAAAACATTTCAAAAAACTGATTACAAATTTCAAAAAACTCAATAGTAGCAATCTTATTCCACCCAAAGATGAGCCAGAATTGTTCAGTTCACACCAAAAAGTTATTTAGATTAGGAAATTATTTTAAAAAATGGTACAAACATATTCTGAGCATTTTATCTTGAATTTTTACATGTACATATTTATGAATTTAAAACATATACATATTTATGAATTTTTCTTCTGATGTCTTCTTCCTGGCATGAAAAATACTCAAAGTGACATCATGGAATATGCAAATTGCATCATTTCTGACTTACAGTTTGTTTCTTTAAAGTGAAATAGGTCTTAATGACATTTAGAAGCAATTTGAGTGCAGCCCCTTTCAAGGCTCACTATACTGAGTGCTGGCCAGTTTGATTCTGAGGTCAGGGCACATGCCTGGGTTGCAGGCTGGGTCTCCACTTAGGGGCATACAAGACAACTGATCTATGTGTCTCTCACACATCGATGTTTCGCTCCCTCTCTTTCTCCCTCCCTTCCCTTTCTCAAAATAAATAAACTCTTAAAAAAACAAAAAAATACTTCTTCCCCAATTTTTGCAGTTGCCTTGAATACTCTAATTTGACAGCAACATTTTCAAAATGACTTATTTGTATTGAGTCTTTACAAGGCGTTTAGTTCTTGTAGATGTAATTTTTTCTTCTTACATTCATACTTATTTGGTTTTAAATTTGACTATATTTTGGTATTTATTTACAACATAATAAAATGGAAAATATTGTATTATTTAAGAATATTTTATTAAAATACTATTTATTTATAATATACCATAAATTAACATGTTATTAAATTAATAATTATACTGATAAGCACAGCTGACTTACATATTTGGGGGAATGCAATTAGAAGCTTACAACTCATCTGTGAAAGTAGAATATTAGGAGGCATGAGAAAGGGCCTCAGTGCAAGATTTATCTAATTGTGAACATCAATCAGAGAGAATAAGGAGTTAAGTAAATATCCATTAAAAGAGCCACCACCATGACTGAATTTATGGAAAGTATTTTATGGAATAATATTGAAATTTTATATATCACCCTCATGCCTATACTTAATACTCCTGAACATCTGAAATCCAGGGCAACTAATTTTTCCAGAGCTATGTTAGTATATTTCTAGGAATATACTGATGAAATTATTCTACTTCTTGGTAGATGAAGGTCAATACTATGATTCCTAAGTTTGTATTTTTTTAGGCAACTTTGCTTTACTTCCTGTGACTATGCCCTTACACACTTCCCTAATGCCCATCTGTCTGTTACCCCTGGTCACTTTCACATGACCCCACAGTCTCGTCTTAGAGATGGTAAGAACTACCCCAAGCAAAAGTATATTTCCAGCAAAAAAAAAATGTATTTACTGAAGAACAAGAATAACATGCTTAGATAATCTCTTTGATCTCTTTCCCCATGAGATCTTAAAAAAAAAAAAAAAAAAGGTTAAGGAATGTAACAGAAGAAAGAAGAAACAACCTTGCCATTTAGAAGGAGCCCTGGGGCCAACTGTCACATTCATAAAGAAAGCAAGTTTCTTAGAGAAAAACTGAGTGAAGAAAAGCCAGATATAATACCACATGTATTCATAGGACTTTATTTATTTATTTACTTATTTATTTATTCTGCTGAGCCTTGTTTATTTACTTTTTCACCCATCACCAAGCTCCCCTCCCCTTTGGCGACTGTCAGATTGTTCTCCATATGTATGAGTCTGTTTCTGTTGTTTTGTTTATTCATTTGTTTTATTTTTCAGATTCTATATGCAAGTGAAGCCATATGGTATTTGTCTTTCTCTGTCAATTTCTCTGTTCTCTACAAGCACTTGGGCTTGCTACTTCCTATTGCTGTCTGCAATAGGCAAAGCAGTCTCCTTCTCTTCCTTTCCTTATTTTAAAATATGTTCAGCTATATAGTGCCTAACAAATTTCACCATACTATAATATATAATAATACCCAACATCCATATAATTCTTTTAAAAATTTATTTATTTATTTATTTATTTATTTATTTATTTATTTATTTATAGTTAGAGGGGAAGGGAGGGAGAAAGAGAGGGAGAGAAACATCAATGTGTGGTTGCCTCTCATGCACCTTGCAATGGGGACCTGGCCTGCAGCCCAGGACTGTGCCCTGAGTGGGAATCAAAACCAACCCTTTGGTTTGCAGGCCTGCACCCAATCCACTGAGCCACACCAACAGGGCACATTCATATAACTCTTATGTGCCAGATGTAATTATATGTTTTCTACATATATATCAGATCACTTAATCCTCACAACAAACTTATGGGTGGGTACAATTATTTTCCCTATTTTTAAGAAAAGGAGAAAGGTTAAGAGACTTCCCAAGGTGGAGATAATGTTAGAACTCAGATGATATAGTTTTAAAATCCATCTCTTGCCCTTGCTGGTGTGGCTCAGTTGGTTGAGCATCTTCCTGCAGAGCAAAAGGTTGCCAGTTCGATTCCTGGTTAGGGCACATGCCTAGGTTGGGGCTTAGTCCTCAGTTGGAGCATTTGCGAGAGGCAAATGATAGATGCTTCTCTCACACAGTGATATTTCTCTCCCTCTCTTTTCCCTCCCTTCCCTTGTCTCTAAAAATAAATAAATAAATTCTTTTAAAAAATCCATCTCTTAACCGCTATGGTATACAATGAGCCCTTGAAGACTATACTACATAATGTCTATTATTTTCTGCATATACCATATACATTTTAATAATACAAATCCCTTCCTAATAGCAAGCCAATCTCTTGTTCCTACAGGGACATCAAACTCTAATATAATACCCAATGTCTCAGGTCCCCTTGATGCCTCCCATGAACATTTTCTTTTTAATCCATTGCATTCTCACATATGGAGGACTAATTCCAGGACCTCAGTACAGCCTGAGGCTTCTCTCAGCTGTATCCAGGGCAATCTTCCACTAAATCTGTGGTAAAAGTTTTAGCCTTTCCAAAGTCCTGTTAATCCAATCCCCAAACTGTCATTAGACATACTTCACCCAAGTTCCAGATGATCAACAGAATCATGACATATCATGAAGCTGCACCCCCAAACAAAATTTAGAAAAACAGGATATACTAGAATTAAATGATCAGTGTGGCACTAATCCACTGCATCAGTATTTCTGAGTATCATCAGAGGACCTCCTGCATCAGAATCTCTAATGGAACTGGTCAAAAATACAAATTTATTGTTTGCATCTCAAATATAATAGTTAGAATCCTCCAGGGAGGCAGGGAGGGTGGGGGCCACGAATGACATTTTCTTGTGATCCCCAGATGATTTCTAAACATACTGAATTTTAAGCCATTGGTTAAGCACTAATTCTTTTATATTTAGTGCAAAAGGAGGGATGGCCCCAGGACCAATATATGTCATGATCTAGACTAGCACTCTCCAATGGAAACATAATGCTAGCCATATATGTCATTTTGCATTTTCTAATGGTTATTTTAAAAAACCATAAAGACTAGTCAAAGAGCATGTATGAATGACCCATGGACATGGAGAACAGTGTGGGGATTGACTGTGGGAGCAGGGAGGGGGGATGGGCAGGGGAGGGCAAAGGGGGGAAAACCGGGACAACTGTAATAGAATAACGATAAAAAATGTTTTAAAAAGAGAAACATGAGTTACAATGTACAGATAATGTGTTGTAGAATTGTGCATCTGAGACTTGTATGATTTTGTTACCCAATGTCACCTCAATAAATTCAATAAAAAGGAAAAAAAGAAACAGGTGAGTTAATTTTAGTAATATATTGATTTAAACCAATATATCCAAAATAATATATTTCAACATGTAATTAATATAAAATTGAGATGTTGCATTCTTTTTGTACTCTTTTTGAAATTTAATAGGTATTTTTACACCTAAGGAATTTCTCAGTTTAGACTAGTGAAATTCCAAGTTGTCAATAACCACATACAATGCTTGCTATATTGGAGAGAACAAGTCTAGATCTGAATTGCTTTACCAACCACAGGCCAAAATACCATAGATAATTTCTAAGGAAGGGGGTAGACAGAAGAATTAAGTGAAATGAAATTTAATAAAATAATAAATAAAGGCTATTTGATTTCAGCCTCACCAAAACACCAATAAATTCCCTACAGGTTGTTCATGGTCCACTTTCACTGACTTTTACTGATGCAGGCTTTCCTAAGATCCTCCTTTTTTTCCCATTTTTCTGAATTATTTCTATTGTCTCCTGATATCCCTACTATTTTGGCCCCACAATTCTGAATTGAGGGTGGCCTATGCTCAGTAACATAGACCCCACCCTGTGAACTGCTTTAATCCCAACAGAACCCCAGCTTTGTTTGCTTGTACCATGGCTCTAAGTTCTTCCTGCCCCTGCACACACAGGGGCACAAGGGCTCATTAAAAAGTGTATTATCTTCACCCTGTCTCATTCCCCAAATATTATGTTTTGTCATATTGAAATCGCATAGGCTTGGCTAAACTTTTCCTTCTCATAGTGATTCAAACACTTTTCTGCCATCTATTTTCCTGCTCCAGTATGAATTTTCTATTTTCTCTGGAGTTACATATTACCCCTTCTGCCCTAGCTGAGGAGGAATGGGATGAAGAGAAAAATAGAACCTGGAGTGGAGAACATAGAGCAGTGCTACAATGTGACTGGCATTATAAAATCAGAAGTTTGCATACTGAAGCTCTGCCTTCATGCAGGTCAGCCCTGCAGCTGAATCTTTGTCTTCACCGGGTCCATAGTCCACTTTTCTGATCCTGTCCTGGTTCAAAAGCCTTCCTTTTCTTATGTGGATTTACCCATAAATAGTGCAACAGCCCTTCAAGTTTGAGGTTCATGGGTGATCTAACCTCTCAAACCTTAGCTATGCACTCACTCTGGTCAGTTTGATTATACCAGATGTTGGTGATCAGAGTTCCAAATTCTGAATGATAGGTTCTTAGGTTGGGCTACAGCCTCCTACCCCAATGTAGTCTACTCGGGATTTCTCTTGCTTAAGTTAGAGGCAGACTGAGAGAACATTCTCCAAGACCTACACCTTAAACTTGAACTTCAAAATCATACTGCTTGAATAAAAGGGAAAAACAAACAAACAAACAAACATGAATACAAGGCAAAATTAATCATAGAGCCCTAAACTTGAGCTGGTATAAATCCATTTTTCTTAGCCTTCCTATGGCTGCAGTGGTGTGGTTGCAGTTAGGGTGTGGAATAAGAGCTGTGCCCGAAGGACTCTTCCAATCACTCTATATTACTTCAGCCACATTGGAGGTTTGCACTCCAAAAATGCAGACTCAAAGATCACTAGGCCACTGCCAGAGCCTTAAAACTGATCATCACTCCAAAAACATCCCCCAACAAAGAAAAAAGTGAGAAACAGGGAGACACCTAGGATAATTTCTGAATATCTTGGGAGATAGTGCTATGGATATCCAAGACAAACTATATAAAAGAGAAAGCTATTCTATGGGAGAATGTGATGTGAGGTCAGTTTTGAGTTGTCTGTGGTATCCAGAGGTAAATGTCTAGTAGGCAGTTGGATATATTGTTCTGAAGCTCAAATTACAGAGAATTCTGTGATAGGGATAAAGATTTCCAAGGCAGAAGAAAGAAGGTAGTAGCTGAAAGCACGGGATCATCTTTAGATCTTTCGTAGCCCTATTATTCTATTACTGCTGCTTTTCATGTTGTTGATGACAAATTTAATTTTTGCCTACCAGTTTAAAGCATGATGTTGAAAATGGACAGAAAGAATGTCATTCACCTTTTAAAATCTTTTGTGGTATAGTGCATTGATTCCATATTTAATTATTCTATGTAAAGATTTTCTTTCAAAGGATGTCACTTGGCGCAGAAAAAGAAAGGGGAGTGGAGTGAGGCTATGATGGTTTGGATGTACAGCTCCTCACCAGCTTCTTTCGTTCCCAGACAGATTTTATACTTTGACTTTTAGTGTCTTTGTTTAGAAATATTTCTCAGACTGGAATTGAGAGCATAGTCATCACAATATTTAAAATGCTTATTAAAAATAAAATTTCTAGGTCTCTTCCAGACCTATCATATTATAATATATCATTTAATAATATATCAAACTAATATTTAAGAATCTCTGGCTTGATAACTATGATCTCACTGAAGAAAACTATTGATGTAGCCACCTTGGAAGCAATTCTCAAACATTAGTGTATTTATCAGTCACCTGGATGCTTGTTAAGAATAGCAGGTCTAGGAAAAGGCCAATAGATTCACATTTTTAATAAACATCCCATAAACATTCCAAAGTGTGATTACCTGATCACACTCTGAGAAATTATATTAAGTGTTTGGCTCTCGCAGGCACCAGAATAGGTATAGGAGAGGTTTTCTTAGACTGAGATTCAAATACCTTCAAGGAGCTAATGGATAAAATCCAGAGGGCTCATGAATTTCTATGGGGAGAAAATACATCTTTATTTTTCAATTAAACCTTAGCATTTAAAAAATTATGAATGTAGTCAACAAGCCACACGAATTAGAAAAGTTCCTCTAACCTTATCATCAATAACAAACAGTTATTTTCATATCACAGTAGAGTTATTGCAAATATCTTGGAATGTTGTTTACAACCTTCCAAGAAATTATGGTAGTTATTAGACTGAGATTAGATCTCATTTAATGTAATGAAGAAGTACACATTTTATTCTAAAGTTAAATTAAAAAAATATCATTTGACAACTGTACCTTAATAAAATTTGTTTCATTCATAATCTTACATATTTTAATGCATTAAAAATTATTATGAGCCCTGGCTGGTGTAGCTCAGTGGATTGAGCGCGTGCCTATGAACCAAAGGATTGTGGTTTGATTCCCAGTCAGGGCACATGCCTGGGTTGTAGGCCAGTTCCCAGCAAGGGATGCACGAGAGGCAACCACACATTGATATTTCTCCCTCTCTCTCCCTCTCTCCTTCCCTTCCTCTGTAAAGATAAATAAATAAAATGTTTAAAAAAATTATTATGAGGAGAGGCCTGTATATGGCTTCACTAAAATGTTAAAAAGTTCATGGCACACAAAAAAATTAAGAACCTTAGTACAGGGAAGAATAGTCTCCTTACTGAGACATTATACAGGTATATTGCTTAACTCTGTGAAGGAAAATAAAAGCACTAATACTTATAAAAATCAAAAAAGATTTTTGTCCTAGCTCCCAGTTCTCATTCCTGACTTTTCCCTCTTCAGTGTTTTTTCTCATGGATGACACATCTCTGATTTGTTTACGGCTCCTCAACAGTTGAATGACTCTGTTTTCCATCAAGGATAACAGCTTTTAAGCATAAACCTCAAGCTCATTATGAACATTAATTAATGCCTGACATCTCTTAATGAGGTAGGTAAAAACTATTATCATTTTATAGACAGGAAAATCAGGTCTAGACAAGTGTGGAGACTTGTTCTTAGGCCACCCAAGAAATTACGGCTCATTTTCAGAATTACTGCTTATTCTCCTCATATGCAGATACATTTTTTTGACTCACCATATACCAATCTGTCACAAACAACTATTTCGCATAATGTTTCATTGATATAGGCATAAAAATAACCGTTAGGGCAGCAGATTTTATGGTATCAATATTTATACTGCTTTCATACCAATAACTTATTTGCTGGGTTGTTCTCTGAAAAATAATAGATGTCCTGGTTGGAGAGAAAAAGCATCAAACCAAAACAAACCATTTAAAACCACTATCAATTTTGTAAGATTTAGTTTTCTCATTTTATTCAGAAACTTTACCCGGTGAGAGAGTCAGAGAGGCACAAAAGAAACATTAGTCATCAAAATGCATCAGCTTAACTTTTGCTCTTAAGATACCACATACGCAGTCAGTCAGTAAAAGGTTTTGTCTTTTTGTGGTCAATTTGTTTCTTATGCATTCATGTCGCTTTGACCAATGGTGTTTGTTTGTCTAATCTTAAGCACTTTTTGTTGCTTGACTAGTCCACCTGACTTGAGAGGATAGTGTGAAAAATTTTTAAATCTTTGTAAGTTGTCTTTTTAAAATGGTATTGATTTTTATCTATTGCTTTGATAAATTTCTACTGGCCTGTCAAGAAAGGGAAATAAAAGGAACACATGAACAAAAATGAAGAATACAAGGAAATAAATAAATAAATAAATAATCAAGAGAAAAAAGATAGCTTCTTTTTATATAAAAATTGCAATATATGTTTGTAGGGGATATTTTATTTTGAAATTATCCCAAAATTAAAATTTAAGAAAAAATGAAGGTGGGGGTTGCAGCAATTTTAAAAACAACTGTTGCACTGGTTGGTGTGACTCAGTGGACTGAGTGCCAGCCTGTGAACCAAAGGGTCACAGGTTCGATTCTCAGTTAGGGCACATGTCTGCGGCCCAGTATGGGGCACACAAAAGGCAACCACACATACATGTTGCTCTCCCTCTCTTCCTCCCTTCCCCAATCTGAAAATAAATGAATAAAATCTTTAAAAAAATAAAGTAAAAAACAACTCTCCATTGTTGATGGGAAAAAAAAGATTTTGATGGCTTTGAAACATATGGATAATATATTTCTGCCACCCAATCCAATAACTTTTTGCCTGGGCATATGCAGTTTTAGAACTCTACCTCCTTGAAATGCATAAAAGATCACAGCCTTTTCCTATATTAGATACTATTTTTTCCTTATGTGACATAGGCACTACAAAATATTTGTGTAAAATGGGAATAATGATTGCTGTTCTGCCTATACTGCTTTTCCATACTGAATTTACAGGGTTGTCATAAAGCATAAAGAAAGAAAGTGAACAGTATTTTCTAAGTGATAAACATTGCACAAGTATAAGGTGTTATGTTTTAGTTATTGATGGAAAATTGTCCAAAATATTTTTAAAATTTGTATATACATTGAGTCAGTTTCTCCCCTTACTTTTCCTTTGTTTACCAGACTTAAAATGTCAAAATTGTCCTTGAAAATGAGGTCTAAAGGAGAGGGGATGGGTATCAGTTATCAAAATTCCAGGTAGCCATCTTAAACATGCCCTCCGCATTTGTCCCTATTTTTATTCTCTTCTATAACATATGAAATTATAGACAAAGAAATGACTTTAGAATAGGATAGGTCTATTTTCGAATAACACTATGCCACTTCATGGATAGTGTGAGTACCTTATAATAACAAAATAATCTGAATTCCTTTCTCTGGTTCCTAGTATTATTATTGCCATTCATTTCACTTATATACAAGCATACATAAGCATATATATATGATATATAGTTAAGCATATATAATCAAATATATTGATACTATTATTATTTTGAACAACTTAATATCTGTTAGATCAATTAAGAATGAGAAAAATAAGAGTTTAATTTTACCTTCACTTATTTCTTCTTCAGTGCTTGTCCTTTTTTATGTAGATCTGTTTCTGACCTATATCATTTTCTCTAAAGAAGTTCTTTTTAACATTTCTTGCAAAGTAGGTCTGCTGCAAAATGTTTCTTCAATTTTTGTTTGTCTGAGAAAGATTTTATTTCTCCTTGACTTTCTTTTTTAAGATTTTATTTATTTATTTCTAGAAAGGAGGGAGAAAGAGAGGGAAAGAAACATGAATGCGTGGTTGCCTCTCGTGTGCTGTGCACCAGGGACCTGGACCACAACCCAGACCTGTGCCCTGAATGGGAATCAAACTGGTGAGCAACTCTTTGGTTTGGAGGCCGGCGCCTAGTCCACTGAGCCACACCAGCTAGGGCTCTCCTTGACTTTCGAAAGATAATTTCTCAGGGTATAGAATTCTAGGTTGCTGTGTTTTATTTCTCTGAACACTTTAAATATTTCACTCTGTTCTTACTCGCATGGTTTCTGAGAAGTCAGATAAAATTCTTATCTTTGCTCTTCTGTAGGTAAGGTATTTTTATGTTTGGGCTTCTTTCAGGATTTTTTCTTTATCTCTGATTTTCTCTACTTTGAAGATGAAATATCTCAATGTAGTTTTGTTGTTGTTGTTTTTGTCCATTTATCTTGCTTTGTATTCTCTTGAGTTTCTGCATCTGTTTTTTGGTGTCTGACTTTAAATTTTGGAAAATTCCCAGTCCTTGTTTAAAATATTTCTTCTGTTTCATTCTCCCTTCTCCTCCTGGTATTCCCATTACATGTACATTACATGTTTTGTAGTTGTCTCATAATCCTCAGATAGTCTGTTACTTTTTTAAAGTTTTTATTCTTTGTGCTTTTCTGTTTTTAGGAATTCTAGTGATATATTCTCTGCGTGGGAGATTCCCTCAGCCATGTCCAGTTTCCTAATGTGCTCATCAAAGGCATTCTTCATTTTGTTACAGAGATTTTTATCTCCAGCATTTTTTAAATTCTTCTTAGGATTTCCACGTCTCTGCTATGTCATCCATCTGTCTTGTGTGCTGTCTACTTCATCCGTTGGAGCTCTTAGTATACTAATCATAGTTGTTTTAAATTCCTTGTCTGATAATTCTCACAACCCTGCCGTCTCTAGTTATGTTGCTTGCTCTGTCTCTTCAAATTGCTTCTTGCCTTTTTGTATGTTTGATAATTTTTCTTGAAAGTAGGATGTGATGTAAATAGGAACTGCTGTAAACAGGCCTTTGGTGATGTGGCAGCAAGGTGTGAGAGAAGGGAAGGCATTCTAGTCCTATGATTAGGTTTCAGTTATTCGGTGAGCCCGTGCCTTTGGGTATCACTGGTACTTCTCTGTTGTTTTTTTTTTGGGGGGGGCGGGGTTTGTCCTCTTAGGTTGGACAGGATAGCTAGATTGGCCTGGAGTTGATATTTCTTTTGTCCTAGGTCATTTAGGTCCTGATAATATGCTAGTAGGTTAGGCTTTGGTCAACTAATTTCCTCTGAGGGCAGGCCTTGTTAAGAAGGACAGAATACTTTCAAGTACTTAGAAATGGCTCCTTTACCTCTTCTCCTACCAGAAGCACAAGGTGTTTTTTTGTTTGTTTGTTTGTTTGTTTGTTTGTCAGATATTTACTGGGGGAATCTGGTCAAGTTGATGGAAGTAAATCTCACAATATTGTGGGGACCTTTTAGAATAGGATCACCTTGGAGGTTTTAACTGCACTGAGTTGGAGTTGTCTGCACTGAGCCTCCAGCAATATTTCTGTTAGGTAGGGCGTGGTGAGATAAGATGACCGCCAGGGGCTGAAGCCTGAGAAAAACTGGCTGACATCAGATGAAGATGACTGGAGCGGCGGGAAAAACCATGGCAACTCGCGCCTAAAGAGGACTGACCGATGATACATTGACCGCATGTTTAAAATTCTTTCCCCTCTTAGGCTCAGGCGCGACTTCCTCGGCCCCCAACCTGTGGACCGGAGAACCTCGCCCGGGTGTGCAGCCCCCAATAAAGCTCTGTATTGCCCCATTTTGTGGCTGATTGACATTATTTCCTCGGCGGAACACTAATAACCTTACATTTGGTGCCGAAACCCGGGAGGAGTTGTTGTCTACTGAGACCACTCCTCTCCGTCCATTCCGAGAGGAGGCCTCAAGTCTGTTCCACCTGCCCGGACTGAAGAATCAGGGTAAGTGTCACAGCCTCCAGCTTCTGACCCCCGGACACTGATTACGGGCCCCCGTCTGCAAATAGCAGCTGCGTTGGGGTGACCCTTCCAGGAGAGACTGCTCTCCTTCCACTGGGGGTTTCAGGTACTGGTGGAGACGTCCCTGGGCCTAAACCCCAATTTGCCTGCTGAATCAGTAAATTGGGTTGAGGGACACCGATTCTCCATTTACTGATTACCTCGGGGTCAGAAATGGGAGGACAGGAGTCCAAACCAGATCCTGAATCGCCTCTAGGGTGCCTACTAAAAAATCTGGACAACATTGACCCTGGTCTGAATCGAAAGTGACTGATTTTCCTGTCTACCATGGCCTGGCCATTGTATCAGCTCGACAATCATGAGACCTGGCCTCCTGATGGTACTTTCGATTTCGTTACCCTTACTGACTTAGACAATTTCTGTAGACAGACTGGCAAATGGTCTGAGGTTCCCTACATCCAGGGATTCTGGGCCTTGCGTTCCCTCCCGAACTCTGTGCTCAGTGTTCCACAGCCCAGGTTCTCGTGGCTAGAAGTGATCCTGAACCTCCGTGCCCTCCTAAGCCCAGATCTCCTAAGCCTTCTGCTCCTGAATTCTCCTCTTTCTCCGACCCCCGTGAAGATCTGTCCTCTCCCCCTCCCCTTCCGTATCCTCCTCCTCCATTGAACACCCCAACCTCTGCTCTTCCTGAACAACAGGGTGCCGATCCCCCAACTGAACCCCTTTTCTCTCCTGTCAGCTCACACACGATCTCATCTGAATCTAGAATCCCCAGAATCCCTCATATGCCCTCTTCGAGAGGTGGTGGGGGCAGAGGGTGTGGTTCGGGTCCACATTCCCTTTTCCCTGACTGACCTTTCTTCTATTGAGATACGTCTGGGCTCCTTCTCCACTAATCCCACTAACTTTATCAAAGAATTCCAATACCTGGTTCAGGCCTATGACCTTACCTGGCATGATTTACATATTATAATAACCTCCACCATGACCCTGGACGAACGAGATCGAGTCCGAATTGCAGCCCAGACTCATGCAGATCAGGTCCATGCTGCCAACCCTCGTATGCCAGTAGGGGTGGAAGCAGTGCCTGAGACAGAGCCAGACTGGGACTATGAAGTTGGGCAGGTGGGGTGGAGACGCCGTGACCAGATGGTTGAGTGCTTAATAGCAGGCATGCACCAATCGGCCCAGAAAGCGGTAAACTATGATAAGCTCCAAGAAGTTACTCAGGGCCCCGGGGAAAATCCAGCTCTGTTTTTTAATAGATTAACAGAGGCAATGGTACTCCATACCTGCCTAGACACATCCTCCAATGCTGGAGCTACTGTTTTGGCCACCCATTTTATTTCCCAGTCAGCTCCAGACATAAAGAGGAAACTCAAAAAGGCTGAAGACGGGCCACAAGCTCCCATCCGAGATCTGGTAAACATGGCATTTAAAGTCTTCAATAACCGGAAGGCAGAGGCTGAGGCAGCTCATCAGGCGCGCCTACAGCAGAAGGTAGTTTTGCAGACCCAGGCTATCGTAGCAGCCCTTCGGCCAGCAGAAAACATCAGCACTGAGACTCAGCTTAAGTCTGGGCCCAGAAAAACTCCACTCAGAGACTGCTTCAAATGCGGTAAGGACGGGCACTGGGTTCACCAATGCCCGCAGCCACGGCCACCGACAAAGCCCTGCCCTGACTGCCGGCAGCTTGGCCATTGGAGAGATGCATGTCCCCTTAAGGGCTTGTCCCCAGCGCCTCCACGTGGGGGACCAGCCGCCCAGGGCGAGGACTCCTCTCCGGCCACAGCGGAGCTTCTTGGACTTCTGGATGACTGATGCGGCACGGACTTGAAGACCTCCCTCACTCTCACCGAGCCCAGGGTAACGCTGCAGGTAGCAGGTAAGTCCATCTCCTTCCTGGTGGACATGGGGGCTACCTACTCTGTCCTACCATCATTTTCAGGTTCTTTTACTCCTTCCCAGATCTCGGTCATGGGAGTTGATGGTACCCTGTCGCACCCCTTACGGACTCCTCTGCTAAACTGTAGCTTGGATGGCCTCCCCTTTTCTCACTCCTTCCTTGTAAAACCTTCATGTCCTGCTCCACTTCTAGGGTGAGATATACTCCAGCAATTAGGAGCTACTCTCCAAATCACACAAACCCTGGCTCCCTCCTCCTCCCTTATCCTTCCCCTGTTAGAAGACCCAATGCTTCCCCCAAGCCCTCCCATCTCTCCATGTTTACCGGTGGCGCCGACCCCTCAGCTAATGAACTATGGGGAAGGAGAACTCAGGGATAAGCTAAAACACGAAGGTCAGGAGCCATCTTCCTGACCTTCACCACAACTCTAGCAGCAGCAGGAATAGGCAGTGCTGGACTCGCTCATAGTCTCCAGGCCACCGACCAGTTGCGGGCTGAGCTAGAACAGGCCCTGGATGCCTCAGCTACGTCCCTAGCCTCCCTACAAAGGCAGATAACCTCCATTGCCCAGGTCGCCCTTCAGAATCGCAGCGCTAGACCTGCTTACGGCAGAAAAAGGGGGAACATGTCTCTTTTTGCAAGAACAGTGCTGCTTTTATAAAAACGAAAGTGGCCTAGTAGAAGACATCAATACTCTTCATAACCTCAGAAATAAATTGCATACAGACACCACGGCTCTCAAGGCAATGACCCCATGGTGGCGTTCCTTCTTCTTCACCACCCTGGCTCCCATCATAGGCCCCATCATAATTATCTGTGTAACACTAATATTTGGCCCTTGTTTCCTGAAACTTCTCCAGAAACGAATTCTCGAAGCCTCCTGAATTACTTTTAACCAGATGTTACTCCAGAACTACTCACCCCTTCCTGATGGAACATCCGACCTCTGACCCCTCTTTCCCCTTCTACCCCCCTGTTTCAGCAGGAAGTAGCCAGATGGAAAACCGGCACCCCTTATCCTATTAAAGAGGTCGGAATGTTAGGTGGGGTGTGGTGAGATAAGATGACCGCCAGGGGCTGAAGCCCGAGAAAAACTGGCTGACGTCAGATGAAGATGGCTGGAGCGGCGGGAAAAACCATGGCAACTCGCGCCTAAAGAGGACTGACCAATGATACGTCGACCACAAGTATAAAATTCTTTCCCCTCTTAGGCTCGGGTGTGACTTCCTCCACCCCCAACCTGTGGACCGGGAACCTCGCCCTGGTGTGCAACCCCCAATAAAGCTCTGTATTGCCCCATTTTGTGGCTGATTGGCATTATTTCCTCAGTGGAATACTAATAACCTTACAATTTCAATTACAGTTCACACTTTCCTGCCTTGGCACTGGTTCCCAAGTCAGTTTCCACTTGTGAGTCTCAGTTCTGGTAAGCTGCTGCTCCCTGTATTCACCAGTGTATCTCTAATCTTGGGACAGCAGTTTGCCCTGTGTCCTTCCCTCTCTTACAGATCCAAGAAGACTTGTTGATTTTTCTATCTGTCCAGTTTTTTATTTATTTATTTTTTCAATATGAAACAAAAGCCAAAATGGAGTCACTTTTGTTAAAGCACATCACCAAAGCAAAACTTAATAAAACTAATCTAGTTATAGTTTCAGGCTCTCCTGAGAGTGGAATTTTAAGTCAATCAGACTGGAATATTCTGATCAATGCTAGAGAGGTAATCTACATGATAAAACCCCTGCCATTTCCTGTCCTTTAAAAGATGACCTGACCTAAAAGTAACCTTCTTTTCTTTTGTTGCTAACTCTCCTGACACACCCTTCTGCCTAGAAAAAACTTCCATTTTGTACAACCCCTTGGAGCACCCATCTAGTTGCTAGATAAGATGCTGCCTGATTTGATTTGTGAATCACTTAATAAAACCAATTAGATCTTCGAATTTACTCCATTGAATTTTTATTCTTTAACAAGATGGACTGGCAACTTCCAAGCTCCTTACATGTGGAACTAGAAACTGAAAGTAAAAATGTGTAGTTTTTAAAAGTCAAACAAGATAAGGATAAAGAAAAGACTATTGGGCTTTTCAAGTTATGTATGTCATTCATGACTGAATGGTTTTGATAAAGTGGGGCTTATTAAATCCAAATTGCATTATTTTAAAGAAGTATGTAGCATAGATAACTCTTTCAAGAAGTTTGGCTACAAAGGGGAGAGATTTATCTCCCCTTTATAGAGATTTATCATTTATAGAGATTAAATGATAAATGGAGCTGTGGTCTATTACTTCTAACAGTGAGCCAGTAGGGCCACACATACAGACATATAGTAATTCTCTTTGTATCTGAATTTATGGTTCCCAAGAACACATTTGCAAATAAACAGACTCTTCACACTGGCTCCCTGACCTAGTGGAAGGAGGGTTTATGATAGGAAGTAAAACTGGAAAAGCTGGCATTTGTGTGCCTATCACTACCAGACCCAATAAGTAGAGAAAGCCATCTTAACATCTTATTTCAAGCTGAACTTTTTATTAGGAGAAGAAAAGGGTAGGTAAGGGGTTTGGAAAAAAGGTTAATCAGATAAGAGTTGCAGCCCAGGGTCAATTTTCCCAGTATTTCTTTATCTGCTGATCAACAATTCTTTATCTGCATCCTGGGTATTCCCTCCCTGGAACACGATAGCTCAGATGGGCACAAAGGTTGAATTACTTGTTGATCTCCGGGAGTTGTGTAGGTCATGTATTCCAGTTCCTGGAATAACAGTTTTCCATATGCTTTAATCAACTACAATCACAGCTAAAATCTTTAACTCTTGAGTTCCATTATCAGAAAGGCCAAGTGAAAATCGCTGGAATTGACCTGCTTAACCAAAATAATAAGTCAAAAGCAATACTGCCTCCCTGAAGAAGACTGTGAAGATTAATGTAACCATGAAAGTTTTTTTGTTTCTTTTTATTTAATTTATTGGGATGGCATCAGTTAACAAAACTATATAGGTCCTAGGTGCTCAATTCCACAACACACCATCTATAGACTGCATTGTGTGTTCACCACCCCAAGTCAAGTCTCCTTTCACCACCATTTATCCCCCCTATTAAAAAGAGAGAGAAAACTCATGGACATGGAAAACATTGTGGTGATTGATGGAGCAGGGGGTAGGTGGAGGAGGGTATGGGGGGATAAATGGTCACCATGAAAGTTTTGAGTGATACAAGAGTGTTGACTTGGCCTGGTAGTGGGGTTGTGGAAAGTGGTAGAGAACTTTCATTACCTTAATCAGGTGGTAATCCTAAATGCTTCTGCTTTTATAGGTATAGTCTTCTCACTGGAGCAAATAGCACCATCTCTGACCACTGGTTTATGGCTATTGCTCTGGAAAATGCTTTATTGTCTCTGTATCAACCAAGAAGCAATTTGCTTTCACATGGTCAGATCAACAAAATACATTTACTCTTGCTTTCAGCTCTAGGGCTCTCTATCATAATCTAGGCTACATAATCTATAAAATCACGCTAATAGATTTGTTGTGCAGGAGGTAGTTTTAGTAAGCTATGTACATGTTAGACTGTAAGAGATAAACCCCATGAAAACTTGATGGGTTTCTAGGGCTTCGGGGGTCTGGAATATAATGGGATACTCCTTTAAAAAATGTTAAGTTGATGTATCTTCCACCTACTAACATTAAGAAAAAAACCCATTATTTTATGGGCCTCTTTGGGTTCTGGGGCCAAAATTCACCTCATTTGAGTGATTCACTTTGCAGAATTACTGAGGTTCCTAACTAGAACAAGCACTACAAAACTGGGTGGCTTCAAACAATAGAAATTTATTGTCTCACAGCTCTGAAAGCTGGAAATCTGAGCTCTAGGTGTTAGCAGGACCATGCTCCCTCTGAAACCTCTAGGGGAACCTTTCCTTGCCTCTTTCCAGTTTCACATGGTTGTTGGCCATCTGTGGTGTTCCTTTGCTTGTAGTCACATGACTCCAAAATTCTGTCTTCACGTATCATTCTCCTTGTGTCTTCACATCCTCCTCCTTCTGTTCATATCTGTCTCTGTCTCCAAAGTTGATGCAGACACCAGCTAGCATTGTCTGCATCATTATGGGTGAAATAAAAACATATACACAGACTACCGAGTCCAGTGGAGGAAAAAGGACAGCATGGCTTTTCTCTCAAGGGAAGCAAAAGCCGAGGCCTCTGGCATGATAGGCCTTTATTTTATCTCTCACCACATTACATGATGGTCCTCATTTACCATGCACCGGTACACTATAGGTGGTTACCTTTTACAGACAACAAAGGAGCCAACGCCCCCAATCACATCACAGAAGGGACATTAGCAAATGAAAAGGGAAAAGTGGTTGAGCTGGCCAGCCGGTTACACTGGTCCTTGCAAGGGTTAGCATGGATTCTAGGAAGTCACAGTAAGCATCCGCTATCCCAATCCAGGGTGAGGGAGTTTTCAGCAAAAGCAAGACTCAAAGCGACCTAGGCACATTGAAAACCCGATCACCCATGAGAGAACCCATCCATGGGTGTGGGTCCTGTGCGTCTCCGAGTGGGAGCTGGGTCCATGCCACGCAGAAGGGTCTGCCACACAAAGTTCCTTCATGAGGCCACCAGTCATGTTGGATTAGGGCTCATCCTTATGACTTCATTTTAACATGATTGTCTCTTGAAAAAATGTTATTTCCAATCAAGGTCACATTCTGAGGTACTGAGGGTTGAACTCTGACATACCTTTTGGGGGCACATTTGAACTTATGACAATGATGTTATGGAACAATGATTTGGGAGTAACATACTAAATTTAGACAGAGCTGCTAAGGCATGAATACTAGGCTTTTTTTTAGATAATGAAAAGCCATTGAAAATGTTCAGGATGTGGGACTAATCTCATGCATGTCCCTCACATCTCTGTCATGCTGCCCTGAAATGTCACAGAAGCTGACTTTTGGTTACATTTGTTTCTTTGTTTTGGCAATGAAACTATAACATCACTTTTAAATTGGTAAAATATGAGGAATACATGGAAGGTTAGAAGCAGGTGACAGATGGACAGAAAAGAATGGAGAGAGCAGCAGTGTGGGATGGTGGAGGGAAGCTCTGTCTCCCCAGGGAGAGTTCGGGAGAAGCTCTGGCCTGAATCCATGCAAAATAAAACAAAACAAGTGGGACATGGATAAATCTGCAATGATTTATGTATAAAGGGTGCCAACATTTCTATGAACTGGAAAGCCTATTCAAAATTTTCACTGTTGACACTATCCAGTGACTATAATGGTGGTGATTCATCACATAAAACCTATATTGAGTTTAATTTTCACAGACTACATGTTGGGTAATTGTCCTTGATATATGGCTTTATGATGACACCATTCTCATTTAAAAATAATTTTATTTCTGGAAAACTTCACTGTGGAAAAATTATTTATCTATAGCTATTTTGCATTAAATCAGCGCAAAGTCTCTCATTAAAATATTAAATGCCTTGTTAAAGACTCTATCATTGCAAATCTAAGTTAATTATATTCTCAAAATATAAATTTTGGATGCAAGCTCACACTTGAGAGGGCAAGGTACAGAGACGATTTTATAGAGAATTAACTTTTTTCACAGAAGATGTGAACAATCAGGATTCTAACTTTTACACTTGTCTCTGAAGCAATCACAGTAAGTTGACTTTTCAAAGTCAGCTAATCTTATAACTAAATCGAATTTAAATGGAATATTGAATAAATTTTTAGGTGTTGGAAAAATATCTTTTGGCCTTGAAAATTTCAGATAATTTATTAGAAATGTCACAGAATTTGGGGGAAAATAGGCAATGAGCAAAATAGTCGATTGTAGTCAATGGCTAAGATCTTATGAAAGCAGGAAAATTGTATATGTTTTTATTCTTTGCCATTATTTCCTTGTAGCAACTTGATTATAAGAAAAGAAAACACTTAGACACACATTTACTTGGCAGTCTGTCAGTAGTGGAAAATCTGTGTGAGTAATGACTTGTTCTGACTCATATCTACTTTCAAGTTTTAATTGAACCTGAATCTATCTGGCATCTTCTCCCTTCTCTATCCTTCCTTAGATTAAATGACAGATTAGCACTGAAGAAATTAATACCTGGTAAAAACACAAGATTTTTGGACTCTGGTGTAGGCCAGATGTATTTCCCTAAATTATTCTGTAGAAAAAGGGCCCAAAGGACATCAGAAGATTCTTTTTTTATCCTTACCCAAGGACATTGTTTTGTTGCTTTTAGAGAGAGAAGAGAGGAGAGAGAGAGAGAGAGAGAGAGAGAGAGAGAGAGAGAGAGAGAGAGAGAAACATTGATATGAGAAAGAAATATGACTTGGTTGCCTTTTTGTATGTGCCCTGACCAGGGATCAAACCCCCAACCTGAGTATGTGCCCAGACCAGGAATTGAACCCATGATCTTTCATTTTATGGAATGATACTCCAATCAAATGAGCCATACCGGTCAGGGCCAGAAGATTCTTGCTAGCCAGATTCATCTATGGCAGTGCTATGTAGCCATTAAGATTAATAAGGGAAATTGTATGTACTGACATGATATATGTTGTTAAGAAAAGCAAAATATAGAATATGCAGTTTATATTGTAGGCTGCCATTTATCTTCTTAGTTTTTAAAATAACATGTATACTTTATCTTAAAGAATATATGTGATATATATCTCTATCATATATGTATGACTTAATTTTTTATTCTATATAACATATGTACATATTATATATATTTAAAGATTATTTGTGAAAAAACATTAAAAAACTGAAAACAAGGCTTATCTCTATAATGGGGATCTAGGTGGTTGGTAGCAGAGTTGAGAATGTTACTTTTCACTTTACATCCTTTGTTACATTTAAAATCTTGCTTCAGGAGGATGTATAATTTATTTGAAACATAGCAAAAAGTATTGGCAACTTACTAAACATTTGAACAACTCTGAGTAGGCCGAAACTGAATAAGCCACTAATTTGCAGACTGCGCTTGGCCCTGGCCTTGCTATCTCCACTCTTGCCTGAGTTCTTTGAAGCATTCACCTCTACACTCCTGTGGCAGGAATCAGCACTGTGCCTTCCTCTAAGTGGTCACTTTGCAAACATTCTTCAGTGACTAGATATTCTCTTCTCATGTTTCTCTTTTCTCATTCCATTTCCTTTTATTCTTGTTTTCCCTTTATCACAACTCCAAACTATTCTTCCCTCAGGTCTCTGGTTCTCATCCATCTGCTCTCTTTCTACTACTATCCAAGATAAGTACATGTATGCGGCATTTTAAAAAAAAGTTTTCTTTTTTAAAAATATTTTTATTTATTTATTTGTTTATTTTTAGAGAGAGGGCAAGGGAGGAAGAAAGAGAGGGAGAAAAACATCAGTTGGTTGCCTCTTATATGCACCCTATCTGGGGATCAAACCCATAACCTAGGTATGTGCCCTAACTGGGATTTGAACTGGTGTCCTTTCACTTTGCAGGAAGATGCCCGACCAACTGAGCCACACTGGTCAGGGCTGTACGTGCCATTTTTGGTCTAAGCCAAACTAGGGCCTTAGCTTTGGCCTCTGACAGAAAGATATGAGTTTAGTTTCTGACTACCACTCACAGGTTGTGTAAGCCTTCTCCTCTGTAAAAAGAGCTAAGAATGCCTACTTGGTAGAATTATTGTGAGACTTAAAGAAGGTAATATACCAAAATTGTCTTTAGAAAAGTATCTAGTCTAGAGCTTATAACATGGTAGGTGAGCAGTAACCATTTAACTCATTCCAAAAATGATCAACAATAGCTAATTCACTTTCAGTATTGAGCAGCCATCTATCAAGATTAATGTTCAGATTCTTCCACCGCAATAGAGTGTAAATAACAATAGTGCAAAAACATTTTAATTCTAGGAAAAATGAAAACTTTGGGCAAAAGCATAAAGTTCAACATGAATAGTTCAACATAAAAGACAGAATGTGTTTCTCACAGGGGAGAGGGAGCCATTGGAGAGTCTTGGGTAATGGCTCAGAAAAAGGATGTGGTGGTTCTGGGGAGTCCCCTCAGGCCATCTGGCTTGCCAGGAAAGGCATATAAAGCTATGGCACTGTGGGACTATTTAAATTAAATATGGTTAATCAAGGCCTTGCCACCTCCAGGGAGAAAAAACATTATGGGCTACAAGTGACTGTCTGTTAACAAAGCTGCCTCTAGAGAATTTCTGAAATTCTCTGAGGATGTCAGAATCTACCTTGAGGATGGAACCTGAGAATTCCAGATTTGAGAAACCTTCCTTGCTTCCTCCCCTGACTGCCAGCTGCTGTCATTTTCATTACAGGTTCAGTACATTTAAATTGCCATTGTTTTTACTACAGGTTAAGTACATTTAAAGTGCATATCAAAGGCAGCCCTGAGAAGGGTGGAATATTCCAGGGTAGCCAGAGATGGCCTGAACTAACTGAGTAGAGGGAGATCTTACACATATAGACTGTTTTGATGAAGAAAAGCAGGAGAAAAGGAAGAATTCGCACAAAAAGTGACTTATTTTAGCATAAATTGACAGCCAAAGCCAAAGTGCCAAAACTGTTGTAACAAGTTGCATTTTGGTGAATTGTCAAAACAAAAGGCCCACAATACCCATCTTTATTCACTCTGTAAATGATTCTTGGTCCATATATTGCAGAGTTGGAGCACGTTTCTAACAAAGCCTTTCACATTTATGATTTGAGTACATACTTTTCCTTTCAAAGTGATTAGAATACTTTTCAGACCTTACCTCGTATAACTCTTTGTATCACCTTAAAAAAAATCAGTATTATGATTTCGGTTTTCCAGGTGTGAAACTGGACTATTGAAGCCCAGGATCCGGAATGTTCTAGCCTCCAGATTCTAATGAACATCTTGTAGAGAGAAATACCTCAAAGCACAGAGAATGGAAGCAATGCACCTAAATTTGCCAGCAAAGTGCTGACAGAGCGAGGATTTTTACCAGCACTTCCTGTCTCAAAAACAAGTTCTCACTTTGGTCTTCAGTGACAGTAAAACAAGGATCAGAAACTGTTACTGTTTGTTCAAAAGCAGAAGCTGGAATCGTTTCAAAGAAAGAAAGAGAGAGCAATAGTGAAACTGAAACTCTGTTTCTACCTATCTGTTGAGCCAGTGGAGTGCATCTGCCACTGGTTTCTACTGCTCCTGTTGCAAGTGAAATGATCAACCTCAGAGGTGTCTTTCACTTGTGTCCTGAATTAGGACATCTCTTCCTGTTTGGGGTAATGACCAAGTCATGTCATGGGTACCCAAAATGGTTTTTAATTAGTTTATGAAGTCTTGCTTCTTTTCCTTTCTATAGCGTGTGTATTAATTAATATCACTTCTGAGAGTTTTAGTCTGACTTGGTAATTAGACTAATTTGTACCATTTATCAAATGCTCTATGAAATAACCCAAACCCCAGTACAAAGAATAAAACAGCATAATATGCAGATGTTTACTTCTTTATTTTAAACAATTCCATAACCTTCTTGGAATCCAGGGTCAAATTTAAGATTATTAATTAGTGCTGCAATCCCCCTAGCCCATAAAAAAATAAAAAAAAACTTGTACCAAGAGGTTCCATTCATTCTTCATGATCATGATGGGGCAACTCAGTATTTTAATATAATTAAAAAATTGTAAGGTAGTTACAGAAAGGAAACAAAAGTGGAGAGGATTTTTATTTCATCTGAGCGTTAGGAAGGATAATGTGGGGGAGGTGGCACAGAGGAGGCAAAGAATTGCCAAGAGATTAACTAAGCATGTGAGGTAATTGCTTACCTTCCTCAGCCGTTCTAGTTGCCTGAAATGTCCTTTTCTTACTTCTAAGTGATCTCATTCATCAAGGCTCAGTTCACATATTACTTCCTGTCAGAAACTCTTTTATATGTCCCCACACCTCAGATTTACCAGTTTCTTATTTTTGTTTCTGTGGTTGCTTCTTATCATATCACATTATAGATTTTTATTTTCGTAATTTTATCCCATGAAAGCTCTGAGTTCCTTGAGATGCAAAACATTTATCTTTGCAATTTTGTGATATACACATTTTCTAGTGTGTAATAGATAATAAAAGTCTGTTGAAGGGAACCAATTTGGGATAGAAAGTTGGTGACTGAAATTGACCTAAAATCTTCCCTCTTTCAATTTATCCTGAATATTCTCCCGTTTCTATGGATATATCTGTCACTGCTTAGATGGTGCATGATTAGATACCTCATCTATTAAGCTGTCTTTCAAGTGTCAGATTCTCATTTCTAACAATGTATGTTATTTTAAACTTTTCAAACCTCTTTTGCATACATTACCTTATTTAGTTCTTAGGACAGTTGTACAAGGTTCCAGATGAGAAAACTGAAACTTAATAAGCGTCAATTACTTGGACAAGAACTCAGGTCTTCGGAGCCCTGAGTATAATTTTATCTGATGCATAGCTTAATTATTTTTAAAATTTTTGTTTTGAAATAGTTTCAAACTTATGGAAAAATTATAAGAATAGTGCAAAGAACACCTGTGTACTTCACCCAGACTCACCCAGTGTTATCATTGTGCAACATTTTATTTCTTTCTATTACCTATCTATCTTATCTATCTATCTATCTATCATCTATCTACCATCTATCTTTCTCTGACCATTTGAAAGTAAGTTGTAGACTGACTTTTCCCTTAAATATATCACTGTGTATTTCTTTAAAACAAAAATATTGACTTACATACCATAGTAAAATTATCAAAACCAGATCATTTAACATTGTTATAATACTTTAATCAACAGACATTTTTAAAGGTTACATATTTTTCTACTCACATCTTTTATGGCTTTTATTCTCATTCAGGATGAAATAGGATCACACGCTGCATTTAATTTTTATATCTTTTTTGTCTTTAAATCTGGAAGTGCCCCTCACTCTTTTTATTTCATGATATTGATATTTTTAAGAGTGCAGGGCATTTATTTTATAGAACATGTCTTAATTTATGTTTGCCTGATATTTCTTCATGGTTAGATCCAGGTTATTATTCATATTAGCAGAATACTATGTAAGAGCAACATTTCCTTCTCAGTGTTTCAAAACAGTAGGCACATGATGTCAGCTCGTCCAATCATTGGTGATGCCTGCCACGTTTTTGTTTTTCTTTATGAAGTTCCTGTTTTTCCACTTTTAGCTATGCCCAGGGCTTTTTAATTTTTTAATGTCTAGTAGGGTTAATTGTTCTACAGGCAATTGGTGTGACCCAACTCATAGCATCCTGGGCCTTGCTCTCCTAACCTGCACTGGGTGCCTGTGGATTTCTGCCCCTTTGTTCCTCTGCACGGCAGCTGGTATGCCTGTGGCAAGTAATAGACCCAACTCACACATTGTACAAGGGAAAATTAATGCCTGTGGGGTAATTCTTGACCAAACAAGGACAAACTGCAGTAGATAAATGTTACCTTTTTCTGTCTCTTGGGTAAATAATTCTGAGGCTCATTGTACATGGCTGTTTACAGGGTCCCAATGGATCATGTCTTAGTTGATTGTGGTCATGTCCAACTTGAGAACTTCTCATGTACTATTTTCTTTTCTTCCATGTTATTCTCCTCAGTTCCTTCATCCCTGATTCCTAGAATCATTTCTCAAAATAGTTTCTTCCATATAAGTCCTTGTGTCATATTCTCTTTCTGCAGGAACACAGATTATAATGATTATGCCTACAGATTCTGGAGTTAGTGTTTTGGGCAAGTGACAAATTAGAATACTGCATTAGAAAATAGAGTGATGAATCTTTCTTAGTTGATGACCTGACCAGACCTTCCTTCTTATCCACAAAATAAAATCACACCTTCTACATTCATGTCACTCTATTCAGAATCTGACTATGCCACTATTGATATTTCTTTCTAGTCCCACATTTCCTTCCCTTCCCCTACCAGTGCAGTACCTTACAAACTATAACCTCCCAGGGATTTGCAAGAGAATGAAGAAGTCTTAGTGAACATGATTGCTCTGCTCAACTGAACACTCTTTTTCCTCTTCTTTCTTACCATCCTGTCTTGTAACTATGCTTTTCCAATCAAAAAATTATTTTCACTTTGTCCTTCCTCATTTAGTTCTTTTTTTGTTTTTTGTTTTATTTTTCATTTACCTTTTTCCTTTTTAAAAATATATTTTATTGATTATGCTGTTACAGTTCTCCCAATGTTCCCTTTTTGCTTCCCCCCATCCAGTACTCCCATTTCTTCTAGCAATCTCCCACCCATAATTTGTGTTCTTGGGTCATGCATATAAGTTCTTTGGCTACTCCATTTCCTATACTGTTATTAATATCCCCCTGTCTATTTTGTACCTACCAATTTGAGCTTCCTAATCCCTTTACCTTTACCCTATTCTCCCTCTTCCCTCTTGCAATTGATAACCCTCCAAATGATCTACATATCTGTAATTCTGTTCCTGTTCTGCCTTTTTGCTTAGTTTGTTATTAAGATTAAATTATAGATAGTTGTGAATTTATTGTCATTTTAATTGTTCATTGTTTTTATCTTCTCTTTCTTATGTAATTGCCTTTAGTATTTCGTGTAATAATGGTTTGGTCATGATGAATTCCTTTAGTTTTATCTTATCTGGGAAGCACTTTATCTGCCCTTCAATTCTAAATGACAGTTTTGCTGATAATCTAAGTTGTAGGTCCTTGCTTTTCATCATTTTGAATACTTATTGCCAGTCCTTTCTAGCCTACAAAGTTTCTTTTAAGAAATCAGCTGACAGTCTTATAGGAACTCCTTTGTAGGTAACTATCTACTTTTCTCTTGCTGCTTTTAAGATTTTCTCTTTATCTTTAATCTTTGGCATTTTAATTATGATGTGTCTCAGTGTGGCCCTCTTTTCATCCATCTTGTTTGGGACTCTCTGTGCTTCCTGGGTTTGTATATTTAGTTCCTTCACCAAATTAGGAAATTTTCTTTCATTATTTTTTCAAATGAGTTTTCAATTTCTTGCTTTTCCTCTTCTCCTTCTGGCACCCCTATGATTTGGATGTTGGTGCATTTAGAGATGTCTCAGATGCTCCTTAGCTTATCCTCTTTTTTGGGGGGGGGGGATTCTTTTTGCTTCTTGCTGTTCTAATTGAATGCTTTTCCCTTCTTTGTGTTCCATGTCATCGATTTGATTCTCAGCTTCATCACCTCTGATGTTGGCTCCCTATAGATTTTTCTTTATTTCACTTACCGTAACCTTCATTTCTACCTGGGTTCTTTTTTATGTTGTTGAAGTAATTGAGTTCCTAGAGCATCCAGATAACCAGTGTTTTGAACTCTGCATCTGATAGGTTGCCTATCTTCATTTCATTTAGTTCTTTTTCTGGAGTTTAATTCTGTTCTTTCATTTGGGCCATATTTCTTTTTTCCCCCTCAATTTGGCAGCTCCCCTGTGTTTGTTTCTGTGTATTATGTAGAACTTTCTTGAATCCCTGTCTTAGTGGCATGGCCTATTGTAGCAAAACATGCCTGTAAGCTGTATGGGCAGAACCTCAGGTAGTCACCAGGATGGGGCAACCTGTGCCAGTTCTCTTTAGCTCTGTGTGGGGGAGGGCTCTGCGAGGGGACAATGCCACTGCCTGACCTCTGGAGTTCTGTTCAGGAGGAAGCTGTTTCGCGGCACTTGCCCTGTCACTTTACTTTCTACCCATAGAAAGGCCATTGGTGCCCTTCCAGCTGCTGCCCTGGTGCTGAATACTAGAGGGGGTGGGTCTGCATGAGTCCTAAGTCCATAGCAGGCCCTTTAAGTGGAGTCTTTTGAGAATCCCAGAGTTTCTTTTGCCACCCCAACCCCATTGTTTTTTACAGCCAGAAGTTAGGGGGACTTATCTTTCTGACACCAGAACCCTGGGCTGGGTGATCTGGTCTGGGGTTCGGATCCCTTCCAATTTTCATCCACTACACGTGGATGAAGGACTACCTGATTGTGTTTCCATGTCTCTCTGTGCCTCTCTACCTCTTCAAGCCTCTTCCTATGCCTCCACCCCTCCTACCCATCTAGATGAATGTGGCTTCTTTAAATCCTTGGTTATTGGACTTCCATGCAGGTCTATTTTCTGACAATTCTGAGTGATATTTGTATTGTGAGTCCAGTTGTAATTTTTGCTGTAGTTGTACAAAGAGGCAAGGTGTGTTTAGCTTTGCCTTCATCTTGACTGGAAGTCCTTTCATTTACTTCTGATATGCAACTCATTCTTCTTGGGGAAAGAAAATAAAACTGAAAAAGGATGAGACTGTTATTTATTCCATTTTAGTAGCAGAACAGAACAGAACATGCTGTGTTTGTGTGTTTCCTAGAAGAAAACAGCACCATGATTAGTCATCTAGTGAATAATTTGGGATGCTGATGAAATCAAGGAAGACCCCCGGGACTCAATAGGTCTGTGGAATGAAAAAAATTTTTTAAGATTATTTATTTATTTATTTTTAGAGAGAGGGGAAAGAAGTGGGAGAAACAGAAAGAGAAACATTGATGTGTGAGAGAAACATTAATGAGTTTCTTTTAGAATGCCCCCAATCAGAGACCTGACCTGCAACTTAGGCATTTACCCTGACTGGGAATCAAACCGGGAACCTTCTGGTTTGTGGGACAACATGCATGCAAACCACTGAGACATACCAGTCAGGGCTGGAATGAAATGTTTTGAGAATTGGATAATTCTCTGTCTTGGACATTAGGAGATTGACAATCGCTTCCAATTCTACTCCATGACATTGATCAAATTTTAAAACTTGCATAATCTATTTCCTCTTCTTTAAATTAAAGGATAACATGGCTATCTTTATCTGTGGTAGAATTGAAATCTGAGATAATGATGCAATATGATTTTAATATGTTTTTGAGTGACACAGAACAATCCTCAATACAGTGTAATCAATTTCTCCTTCTTTGCTCCTATATCATGCAGGTATGTGGCTTACTTTCTTTTTATGCTGGTTATATTATATTATATTTTATCACACCTCCATTAAGATATTAAGGCTGGATTGTAGACCTAGAGCAAACTTTTGCCTTTGACTTACTGACAGGCATTGTAACTTAATTAAGTTGATATTTCGAACATAAACTCTTAGAGCTGGAAGTGAACACAGAGGACCTTTTATCCAACCTTGTGCCCAGTATGAGTCTCTCCACAGCATACCTAACAAGTGGCCTTTTTGGTCTAATAATTTCAACCACTGAGTGCCAATTATGAAGCGTACACAAATGTTTTTTACGAAGTTATTAGTCTAACTACAGTTTCTTTTCTCACACTGCATTAGAAAGTGCATGCTGTCAGTCATAAAGCAAGATGAAACTATGAACACCCATGTACTGAAACCCTGTGGTTTGTGTTGTCATTGAGAGAATATGCAAGAATTCAGCCACACTTTCTCCTTGCAGAGATAAAGCACATTTTGGGGGTCTGTGCCAATGATAGGAGAATAAGTAATCCATAGCACATAGTATCCAAGTAAGCTAACCAGATAAGATACTTTCAAAGTAAAACTGAAGAGAAAGTCATTCTTACAGGAATAAGGTGGTATCTCATTGTAGTTTTAATTTGTATTTCCCTAATTGCTAGTAAAGTTGAATGTCTTTTCACACATTTGTTGGCTATTTGTTTGTCTACTGAGGAGAAGTATCTGTGTATATACTCTTCCCATTTCTTAATTGAAACTCATAGACACAGACAATAATTTGGTGCTTACCAGAGGGAAAAAGGCTGGGGTTAGTAAAAGGTAAAGGGAATTAAATATATGGTAATGGAAAATGATTTGACTTTGGGTGGTAGACACACAATGCAATATACAGATCATGTATCATAGAAATATATACTTGAAACCTGTATGATCTTATTAACCAATGTCATACCAATACATGTAATTAAAAAACTAAACAGAAAGTCACAACAGGCCATGCCACTCTCTTTTCTGGTAATTACTGCTCTCACAATTTTAATACGTGACTGCTACAGAATAATATGTAGGTGGCAATTTATGCAATAGATCATTGTTTCATAGTTAGCAGGAAAAAAGGGTGCACTAAGAAATTGAATTTCTTTTAAACCTGTGAGGTAAAATAGTAAAGATATTATTAATAGATTAAGATTAAAAGAGAAAAGTTTTAATTATGGTCTTTTTTCTGATCCTCTCTTAAAGATAAATTTTACTGCCACTGAAGGACTAGAAAGTTTTACAGTTAGTTTGGTAATGTAGGTAATTGTAATTGTTGAGGTAAGATCAAAGACTTTCCAAAATCTTGTTGCTCAGGGTATCATAAGTCAGCTATTTTTCTATTACAGGCAATAGGAAATGGGTAGCTCATAAAAATGTTTAAAAAAGGTACTTCTAAGTAAGTCCATTACATGATAGACTAGGCTAAAACTAAACTGCCTAATTTCATAGAATCTCAGTTTTTCAGGGGATCTTAATATTCAACCAACAGGATGATCTCTCTGCTAGCACCCTGCCAAGGGGTCATCCAACCTCTAAGTGAAAAAGAGATTAGAAATTCTAAAATGGAAGATGGATAAACACGAACACTCCATCTGTAGTGAGATTCAGATTCAGGCTCCATGTTTAAGCCAGACATCTGGTTCCCTCCCTCATTTGTTGCTGTTAACTTCTTGTCCTTACTTGAACTACGCTTGCTTTTTGACCTCATGACCCTATGTGCTTTGAGTCTTTTATTTTCTCTTAATCAATCATCCCTTTCTGTCTTCCAGTTTTCTCCCATCCAGCCCTAGACACTGCTGTCTACCACTTAAGACATGCTTTCAATATTATTTTTCAACTCTAATATACCCATTCTGTTTCTTCAGATCTGGAACTGAGAATCTTAGAGTTTCTAAAGAAAAATCACACAGTGGTGACAGTTGATGTCACCACATATCACTGTTTTTCTAAGATTGGGTCCTCAGTTATGGTTTATAAATGTCTGATCAACTACCTGTGGTTTTTCTAAATCTTCCCTCTCCTCCCAAATCCCCTTCTTGATCCCAACCTTTCTTAGACTCAGCAGATGATGGTTCTACCATTTCGCCGAGAATGACACCAGTGAGGGCACAAAGTGAAAGCTGCAACTCCTTCTTACTTAGAAGGTTATTGGCATCTGTACCTCCCCTTCTTGATGGAAGAGGTGCCCAACTAAAGGCTCATTTCTTAACCTTTGGCTTGATTTCATTCCTTCCTGCATATTCAATGAGTTCATTTTGTCTATCATCTCCCCTATCTTTTACTTCAGAAAACAAAGGGAGCAATGCTTTATCTCATCAACTATGAAATAAAAAATCAGGACTACCTTATTGGTACAGGGTTTTTAACTCTAAGTAAAAGACACCAACTCAGAATAACTTATAGAAAAAGTAGAATTCACTGGAAAGATAATGATGTAACTCACAGTATAGGAGAAAGTATTAAACAACCAAACTTCCTGAGGGCAGAAAGTTCAGAATCATACAAAACGGAATGATGGGCCTCCATGGTCATGTTATTTACAAATCCAGGTTTATCCACCTTCTCTCCCTGTATGTCACCACTCAAAATTCAGCTCCTAAGAAAGAATCCTTGGATTGGTCTAGTCCACCAGAAACATGTGTGAAGGAGGCATTCTTTATATGTTCCCCATTGACTTTTGTGTGGTATTGTTCAGTGGATATTGTTTGCCCTTATCTTGTTTGACTTCCCTGTAGCACTTGATGAGGATGAATATTTCCTCTTTCCTGAGTCCTTCTCTTTCTTTGATTTTTGTGAAATTATTCTCAGGTCATCTGCCCATTTTTTAATTGGATTATTTGTTTGTTTGGTGTGGAGTTATATGAGTTCTTTATATATTTTGGATATTAACCCCTTGTCAGAACTGTTGTTTGAAAATATCTTCTCCCATTTGGTTGGCTGTCTTTTATTTTGTTGGCTATTTCTTTTGCTGTGCAGAAGCTTTTTAGTTTGACATAGTCCCTTTTTTTCTTATTTAGTTTACTTCCCTTTCCTTTGAGGTCAAATTCATAAAATGTTCTCTAAGACTAAGTTCCCTAAGTTTAATGCCTATTTCCTTCTATGTAATTTATTATTTCAGATCTTATATTTATGTCTTTGATCCATTTAAAAAAATATTTTGCAGTTAAATTCCTGCTGCTGAACTTTGGGGCCTGACAGGAACCAGGACTTCTACAATGACAAAAATCTGGTCCAAGGCCATTTTGGCTGGCTATAAACAGGGTCTCTGGAACCAGAGGGAGCACACAGCTCTTCTTAAAATTGAAGATGTATTATGCTTGAGATGAAACTGAATTCTGTCTAGTCAAGAGATGTGCTTATGTGAACAAAGCAAAGAATAACACAGTGACTCCTGGTGGTAAATCAAACAAAACCAGAGTAATCTGGGGAAAGGTAACTAACTTGTGCTCATGGAAACAGTGGCATGGTTCATGCTAAATTCCAAAGCATCCTTCTTGCTAAGGCCATGGGACACAGAATCTGTGTAATGCTGTACCACTCAAGGATTTAAACTTATTGATAAATAAATAACAACCCTGGCTGTGTGGCTTGGTTGGGAGCCCTCTGCCAAAGCGAAGGATTCTGGGTTGGAGTACATGGTTGGGTTGCAGGTTCAGTCCCTGGTCGAGATGCAAAGAGGAGCCAATTGATGAATGTTTCTCTCACACATTGTGATGGTTCTCATCTTTTTCTTCCTACCCCCTCTCAAATAAGTAAATAATATCTAGTATAAAGAGTAAAAAAAATAAAAAGATTTTATTTATTTGCTTTTAGAGAGGAGGGAAGGGAGGGAGAAAAGGAAGGAAAGAAATATCCATGTGTGAGAAATAGATCAATCAGTTGACTCTCTCATGCCTCCTACTGGGAACCCGGCCTGCGACTCAGACCTGTGCCCTGACTGGGAATCAAACCAATGAATTTTTGGTTCTCAGGGTGGCACTCAATCCACTGAGCCACACCAGCCAGGGCCTTTGACCCATTTTGAATTAATTTTTTTTTTACATAGGAATGAACTGTAATCTAGTTTCATTCTTTTGCATGTGGCTTTCCAATTTTCCCAGCACCATTTATTGAAGAGGTATTCTTTTCTCCATTGTGTGTTTTTGGCTCCTTTGTCAAAAATTATTTTCCCATATACATATGGGTTTATTGCTGGGTTCTCAATTCTGATCCATTGTCTGTGTGTCTGTTTTTCTGACAATACCATACCTTCTTTAATTATTGTAGCTCTGTAGTATAATTTCAAGTCAGAGTGTGTATCACCTCTGACATCATTCTTTTTTCTCAGGACTGCTTTGGCTATTTGGGGTCTTTTGTGGTTCCATACAAATCTGATTTTTTGGTTCTATTTCTTTAAAAATATGACATTGGAAAAAAATTGACATTGGATTTTGATGGGGATTGAATTAACAGACACCTCTTCCAACAAGACATACAAATGGTCAACACATACATGAAAAGATGTTCAACTTCAGGGGCTCTTAAGGAAATGCAAATCAAAATTACAATGAGATATGACTGCATACCTGTTAGAATGGCTATCATCAACAAGACAGGCAATAACAAGTGGTGGAGAGGTTGTGGAGAAAAAGGAACCCTCATTCACTACTGGTGGGAATGAAACTGGTACAAGTGCTATGAAAAACAGTTTAGAGGTTCCTCAAAAATTAAGAATAAAGTTAAAATATGACTCAGAAATCCCTTTTCTGGGTATATACCAGGAAAAAACTTGAAAACATTTATTTACAAAAATATATGCATACCTATGTTCATTTAAGCATTATGCATGGTGGCCAAGGCATGGGCACAACCACAGTCTCCTTCAATAGATGATTGGATAAAGATGTAGTGCATATATACCACAGGTGGCAAACACAAGGCCCAGGGCCCGAATCCAGCCCTCCACCTTGTTTTATCTGGCCTAGCACCTTGTTTCTACCCGGTGACAGCGCCAAGCTCCTTGCCCCTAGTTAAGGAGTAGTTACATTTATACAGTCCTAAGATTACATTTGGCCCTTTGAAGGCAACTGTGAGACTGATGTGGCCCCCAGTGAAAATGAGTTTGACACCATACTATGGAATACTCAGCCATAAGAAAAGATAAAATACTGCCATTTGCAACAACATGGATGAACCCTGAAAATATTATGCTGAGTGAAATGTCAGTCAAGATAGGCTAAGAACTATTTCACTCATATGTGGGAACTCATAGACACAGACAACAGTATGGTGGTTACCAGAGAGAAGAGCATAAGGGGCAGTAAAGGGTAAAGGGGGCCATGTATATGGTGATGGAAGATGATTTGGCTGTGGGTGGTGGGCACACAGGGCAATCCAGAGATCATGTATCATAGAAATGTACACTTGAAACCTATATGATCTCATTGAGCAATGTCACCCCAATAAATATAATTTAAAAAGTAAAATAAAAGTTGACTCTTTAGTATCCACTGTATCTTCATTTTTTTCCTGCTTAAACATTAAATGTTGGCTTCACACAGCTTGATGGTTCTCAGATGCATGACTTCAACTTCTACCAGTGCTATATCACAAACTGTACCTCCTGTCAAAGCTTTCACTGGAGTTGTAGGCTAAATTATACACTTGAATATTCAATGACATTCAGTGCATCTAAAAGAGAACTTTCTTCTTTCCCCCAACTCTACTCTTGTATTTCCATGAATGGCACATCTCTTGTCAGATTACCAATCTATTTCCCTGGGAGTCTCCCCACATCACCCTCACAACTAACACTCACTAATCAGGAACCAATTACTAAACCCTGTGGCATGCACTTTCTAAATATTTTTGTTCCCTTCTTTCCTATACTTATAACCACTCTTTTGATAAAGGTGCTTGCAATTTCTCACATAGATTGCCATATTAGCCTCCTCAAGACCAGCGTTTTTCCCATATCACCATCCATTTTTCAGTGATCTTTCTAAGTTTTGCTAATTTGATTCACAAGCTTGGATCCTGTTCATTGTCTTTTAGGATGAACTTCAAAGTTTATCCCACACACCTGTCTTTGGCCACTTTCTCAGCCTTGCTGATGGCCAATTTCTTACTTCTCAACTGTAAAACAACCAGACTTTCAGTTGGAGGGTCTAGAGTTGTTTTGTAATTTTGTCTGAGTGTAAGAATTTCTTGGGGGCATTGTTAAATGTGTGGATTCTTGGCCTGGTCCTAAAAGTATTGACTTGGAATCTCCAGAGGTGGGACTTTAGAATCTATACTTATTCTTACGATAGGTCTGGTTTGTGAAATAATACCTTAATGTTTCTAGACAACCTTTTTACTTATGTTGCTTATTTATTCTGTAATGTCTTTCTCTCTTGTCCTTCAGATTTTTAGTTAATGTCACTTAATAGTCAATCCTCATTTTGATTTAGATGCCCCTTTCTTCTGTGCTCCTATACTATGAGGCTATCTTTGTGACAGAACCCAGTACATGGAAAAACAATAATTGACTGACTTTTCTATATTATAGCTGGCCTAAGAACACATCAGTTATCTCAGTATTCCTTGCACAGAAGAGGAAAGTGGTGGGCATTGGACAAAATTTACTTTGCTATGTAAAAATGAGTAAAAAGCTCAGTATACTTTTGTTGTTTTAGATTTTTTCTGTTGCTTTACTATTAGAGATAGTAAAACGTTGAGATAAACATTGCACAGCTACCTTACTGCTATTACTATGATCCCTTTGGAATCATATTGTAGAAAAATAGATTTTGATATGTGAAAATGTTATAATATATTAGTAAGGAAAAATAGACTAAGGCAAGGATACTAAGGGCTCCAGGTATTGTTAAAATATATACTCTACAAATATTTGATGCTTGAACAGTTTATTAGAGGTAGGCCTATTATGTAAAATGTGGCAAAAATCTGTATTTAAACACCACTTAATTAGCTTATAACTAAAATTATGTAAAATCTATGTTGCTTAGTTTTATAAAGTATTTCATGCATAAAGGGTTAATAGTAGAAAATATAGTAAGCCACAATATTTTAACAAATAAGGATTAAGAAATCTTAAAACAGTTCACCATTTAACCATAAAGGTTTGACATCTGACTTTTGAGTTTTAAATATATGTTGCTTATTCTGCAAGAGTGTCAAGTTCCAAGTGATCTGATAGTAAGCAGCTTCTCTCTCCTTCCACGCTTCCATAAAGCTGGGACTTACTTCGACCAGATTCAGTTCTAGGAGTGTTTTGTTTTGTTTTTGAACAATAGCAACAACAACAAGAAACCCTGAAAATACTTGTATTGGCCTCTTTTAGAATCAGCACATAAATGTCAACTAGTAATTAGTGATCAATTAATTAGGTGGAACCTGAAGTCCTAAAACATCCTTTGTTTTTTCACTTTGGTGGGAATTACAGACTTATTATGTTTTATGATTAGCTTTAAATAACTAGCATAAATATAGTTGATGTTAAAAGGATAATCAGAATGTATTTTAGGAAGTGTGATACGCTTTGTAGGTAAAAGAAAAAGACAAAGAATTGATAATTAAACTAGCTGAAGTTAAACTAAGTGCTAAATTTTGGATTAAAATAGATATCCAGATGTTTCTTTTGTGTAAAAACTAAATAAAATAGTCATTTCCTTAAGGTTCCTTTAATGTAAATAGAAGAAAACTGGTATTATCATCTTGAGTTTTGTCTTTGCATAATGTAAGCTTTTTGAGAACAATTCTCTGTCTGGTCAACTAATATTTTTTATACTCAACACTGTTCATACATCTGCGTACCTGAAGTTACTCTCTCATGGTCCATTAGACCCTATTTCAAACTGACATTAGCTTCATTGCTCCTTCAATTGTTTCTTTGGTAGTTAGGTAGTTAATGACCTTCAATAGTTAGATGTAGGTGAAGACTATAGGTTTCTTTACCCTCAACTTATATATGAAGTAATACATTACAATGTGAGAAATAAAGCAAACCTCAGCCTGAATTTTGAATCTGAACAAGCATTTTTTAAACATATTTTTAAAAGATTTTATTTATTTACTTTTAGAGAGAGGAGAAGGGAAGGAGAGAGAGAGGAAGAGAAACATCAATGTGAGAGAGAGAGACACTGATCAGCATGATCAGCTGTCATCCTACTCTCTATCTATGAGTTTGTCTCTATTTTCCTTGTTAGTTCATTTTGTTCATTAGATTCCACTTATGAGTGAAATCATGTGTTATTTGTCTTTCTATGACTGGCTTATTTCACTTAGCATAATGTTCTCCAGGTCCATCCATACTGTCACAAAGGGTAAAATTTTCTTCTTTTGGACTGCTTCCATCTCTTGGCAACTGTAAATAGTGCTGCCTTGCTTATAAGAACATAGCACTCCTATGTTCTTTCAAAATAGTGTTTTGGGTTTCTTTGGCTATATTCCCAGAAGTGGAATCACTGAGACAAAAGGCAGATCCATTTGTAATGTTTTGAGGTATCTTCATACTGCTTTCCACAATGGCTACACCTGTCTGCATTCCCACCAGCAATACAAAAGGATTCCCTTTTCTCCACATCCTCACCAGCACTTCTTGTTGATTTACTGATGATGGCCATTCTGATAAGTGTGAGATAATATCTCATTATGGTTATAATTTGCATTTCTTTGATGATTAGCGATTTTGAACATTTTTTAATATGTCTATCGGCCATCTGTATGTTCTTTTTGGAGAAGTGTCTATTCAGGTCCTCTGACCATTTCTAAATTGGGTTGCTTGGCTTTTTGGTGTTGAGCTTTATCAATTCTTTATAATTTTTAAATTATTTTTATTGTTATTCAAGTGCAGTTGTCTCCATTTTCTTTATAAATTTTGGATACTAATCCCTTATCAGATATCTCAGCAAATATGCTCTTCCATTCTGTAAGTTGTCTTTTTATTTTGTTGATGATTTCCTTCGCTGTGCAAAACCTTTTAGTTTGATGTAGTCCCATTTGTTTATTTTTTCTTTTATTTCTCTTGCCTGGGGAGATATCTGAAAAAATATTGCTATGAGCAATATCTGAGATTTTGCTTCCCAGTTATCTTCCACAATTTTTATGGTTTCAGGTATAACATTTAAGTCTTTGATCCATTTTGAATTTATTCTTGTGTGTGGTTTAAGAAGGTGGTCTAGTTTCATTTTTCAGCAAACTTCTGTGCAATTTTCCAAACACCATTTATTGAATAAACTATCTTCAGCCCACTCTTTGTGCTTCCTTCTTCTGTCCAATATTAATTAATTATAAAGGTGGGGATTTATTTATGGTCTCACTCTTGTTCCATTGATCTATGTGTCTGTTTTAATGCCAGTACCATGCTGTTTTGATTACTGTGGCCTTATAGTATAGTTTCATATTTGATAGCATGATTTCTTCAACTTTGTTCTTTCTCAGGATCACAGTTTCTATGTGGGGCATTTTGTAGTAGTTCTGTGAAATACATCATTGGAATTATGATAGGAATTGTGTTGAATGTATAAATTGCTTTGGGTACTGTGGACATTTTAATGGTGTTAATTCTTCCTGTCCATGAACATAGTATGAGTTTCCACTTCTTTACATCTTTGATTATTTTTTCAGTGTCTTATAATTTTCCAAGTACAGGTCTTTTACATGCTTGGTTAGGTATTCCTAGGTATTTTATTCTTTTTGGAGTGATTGTGAATGGGATTGTTTCCTTAATTTCATTTTCAGTTAGTTCATTACTAGCATATAAGAATGCAACTGATTTTTGAATATTTATTTTGTATCCTGCTATTTTATTGAGTTCATTTATCAGTTCTAGTAGTTTCTTGGTGGACTAATTGGGGTTCTGTATGTACAGTATCATGTTATCTGCAAATAAAGACAGTTTTACTTTTTCCTTTCCAATTTGTATGCCCTTTATGTCTTCTTCTTGTTTATTTGCTGTGGCTAGGACTTTCAGTACTTTGTTGGATAAGAGAGGTGAATACAGACATCCCTGTCTTGTTCCTGATCTTAAGGGGAATGCTTGAAGTTTTTGCCCATTGAGTCTGATGCTGATAGTGAGTTTGTCATATATGGCCTTTATTATGTTTAGATATTTTCCCTCTATTTCCACTTTGGTGAGGATTTTTATCATAAATGGGTGCTGGATTTATCAAATGCTGTTTCTGCATCTATTGATATGATCATGTGGTTTTTATCTTTCATTTTGTTTATGTGACAAATCCTGTTTATTGATTTGAGAACATTGCACAAACTTGCATTCCCAGAATAAATCCCGCTTGATCATGGTGTATGATCTTTCTAATGCATTGCTCTATTCAGTTTGCTAATTAATATTGTGTAGAGAATTTTAGCATCTATATTAATCAGAGATATTGACCTGTAATTTCCTTTTTTGTAGTGTCTTTAACTGGTTTTGGAATTAGAATAATACTTACCTTATAAAATGAGTTTGGGACCCTTCCTTCCTCTTGAAGTTTTGAAATAGTTTGAGATGGAGAGGTGCTAGTTCTTGGAATGTTTGGTAAAATTCACCTGTGAAGCCACCAGGTCCAGGGCTTTTGTTTGTTGGGAGTTTTTGATTACTGCTTAAGTTTCTCTTGGTATAATCTGTCTATTCAGATTCTTGGATTCTTCCTGATTTAGTTTTGGAAGATTATATATTTCCAGGAATTTATCCATTTTGTCCAGTTTCTCCAGTTTGTTGGCATAGATTTGTTCATAATATTTTCTTATATTCCTTAGTATTTCTTTGGTGTCAGTTGTTATTTCTCCTCTTTCTTTTCTGAATTCATTTATTTAGATCCTTTCTCTTTTTTCTTGATGAATTTAGTTAAAGATTTGTCAATCTTGTTTATCTTTTCAAAGCACCAGCTCTTGGATTCATTGATCTTTTATATCATTATTTAGTCTCTGTTTCATTGATTTCTTTTCTTATCTTTATTATTTTCTTCTCTCTCTTCACTTGAAGCTTTCTTTGTTGGTCTTTTTCAGTTCTTTTAAGTGTAAAGTTAGATTGTTTATTTGAGCTTGTTCTTATTTTTTGAGATAGGCCTGTAATGCTATGAATTTCCTGCTTAGGATTGCTTTCCCTGTGTCCCACAGATTTTGGATTCTTGTGTTCTCATTTTCATTTGTTTCAATATATCTTTTGATTTCTCCCTTGATCTTGTTGTTGACCCATTCATTGTTTAATAAGATGTTATTTAGCTTCCATATCTTTGTGTGTTTTTCAGTGTTGTTCTTCTGAATGATATTTAGTTTAATAGCATTGTGGTCAGAGAAGATGCTTGATATGATTTCAGTCTTCTTAATTTTATTGAGACTTGTTTTGTGTCCTAACATCTGGTGTATACTAGAAAATGTTCCATGTGCATTTGAAAAGTATGTATATTCTGCTGCTTTGTGGTGAAATGCTCTGAAAATATCAATTAAATCCACTTGATCTGTGTGTTATTTAAGGCCACTATTTTCTTGTTGATTTTCTGTCTGGAAAATCTGTTCACTGAAGTCAGTGAGTATAAAATCCATTACTATGACTGTATTTCTGTTGATTTCTCCATTCATGTCCATCATTATTTACTTCACATATTTAGGTGCTCCTGTGTTGGGTGTGTTAATGATTACCAGGGTTATATCCTCTTGTTGGACTGTTCCTTTGATTATTATGTAGTGTCCTTCTTTGTGTCTTACTATAGACTTGGTTTAAGGTCTATTTCATCAGATATAAGTACTGCTACACCAGGTTTTTTTCCCCTTAACATTTGTGTGAAATCTCCTTTTCTAAGAGATCTGAGATGGGTCTTTAGCAGGAAGCATACATATAGGTCCTGTTTTCTTATATATTCAGCTACTCTATATGTTTTGGTTGGAGCATTTAAGACATTTACATTTAAGGTGATTATTACTAGATACATATTTAGTGCCATTGTATTGTTAGACCTTCTTCTTCTTCTTCTTCTTCTTCTTCTTCTTCTTCTTCTTCTTCTTCTTCCTCCTCCTCCTCCTCCTCCTCCTCCTCCTCCTCTTTTTTCTTCTTCAAACATACCCTTCAACATTTGCTGCTGTACTGGTTTGATGTTAACAAACTCCTTTATCTTTTTCTTGTTTGGGTAGCTACTTATTTTTTCTTTGATTTTAAATCATAACCTTGCTGGGTAAAGTAGACTAGGTTGTAGGTCCTTGCTTTTCCTAACCTTGAGTATTTCATACCACTCTCTTCTGGCCTGAAATGTTTCTGTCAAGAAATCAGATGACTGTCTAATTGATGCTCCCTTGTATGTAACTACCTGCTTTTCTCTTGTGGCTTTTAGGATTCTCTTCTTGTGCTTAAGCCTTGTCATTTTAATTATGATGTGTCTCAGTGTAGGCCTCTTTGGGTCCATCTTTTTTGGGACTCTCTGAGCTTCCTGGACTTGTGTGTCTTTTTCCTTCACCAGATTAGGGAAGATTTTGGTCATTATATCTTTTTTTGGTAAGATTTTATTTATTTTTAGAGAGGGGAAGGGAGGAAGAAAGAGAGGGAGAGAAACATCAATGTGTGGTTGCCTCCCATGAGCCCCCTACTGGGCACCTGACCAGTAACCTAAGCATGTGCCCTAGACTGGGAATCAAATCTGTGACTGTTGGGAACCACCCTGCCTGATTTCAGGAGCTGTAACCCCTGCATAACTAAGGCTGAGTGAGTGACCTTCAGACTGTAAACCACTGAGGAGACAAAGCTTATCTTCCTGGCAGGAGCACTGCTTCTGCTTCATCCATAACTAGCCCCCAACGCTTGGTCCATTAGCCAATGATGGGTAAGATTCCCTCAAGGGAGGGGTCACCTAAGACAGGCACGATCACATGGCAGGTCCTCAAGGAAGGACTTGGGGGGTACAGCAAAAAGGGGTGATAGACCCTTGACCCTCGGCTATCCTGATATAGCCTGAGTCCTCATTCTGTCTGCGAGAAGTCTCCTAATCTCCTAGCTGCCTTGCTGACTCTACCTGATTTAGGCCTGAGACAATGCCTTAAGCCTGAAACAATGCTGGTGGTGGGTGCAGCCCTGTGCTGGATAAGGCAGGTTCCCCAGGTGATCAGGCCTGAGAAAGAATACATAAAATCCTGTGAAACCTGCTTTGCTAAGAATGCTCTTGATTAAATGATAAGGGTTCAATCAGGAAATGAGTTTGTTTCCCAGTTTTGTAGCCCTTTAGCCGACAGACCCTGATTCAGAATAAGCCCTCAGAGTTCTTTGTATGTTATCCATTGTTTGATCTTTACTGCCTGAGAATGTTTAATGAGCTTTACCTGTATTCCTGTGTAAAATGAACCCAATAAAAGCCCATTGAGGAAAAGGCTCTTGGCCCTTCTCCTTTGAGACATTGGCCACCTTTCCTCCCCAAGCAGATCATGTCTTGGTAGACTTATTCTCATCCATAGCAGCCAGGAGAGCCCTGCAGATGGAGCCCCCCAACATGTGACCCCTTGATTCGAAGGCTGGTGCTCAATCCACTGATCCACACCAGCCAGGGCAAGTAATTAGTTCTTCAATAGGTTCTTGATCCCTTACTCTCTCTCTTCTCTTCTGGCATTCCCATGATGTGGATATTGATATGCTTCCTGTACTACTAGGCCATAAAAAAGAAGAAAAAATTATCTTTGCAACAGCGTGGGTGGACCTGGAGAACATTATGCTAGTTTAAATAAGCCAGTCGGAGAAAGTCAAATACCATATGATTTCACACATATGTGGAACCTAATGTATAAATTGAACTAACAAACAAAATAGAGACAGACTCAGCAGGATGACAGCTAAAGTTCTGGAGATGTTAGGGGGTGGAGGCGTTGAGCAAAACTGAGAAAGTGTTCATGGTCATGGACAACAATGTAGTGATTACAGGGTGGGGGAGAGAGGATATAAGAGGACAAAATGGTAATGGAAAAAATGCAATAAGAAATAAATAAAGAGTTTTTTAGTAGTCTTTCAAATACTAACTGTCCTTAGTATGTGTTCTGCTTTTAGTTTGTAGATTAATGCTAATGTGTGTGTGTGTGTGTGTGTGTGTGTGTGTGTGTGTATCACACTGCCTATGGTGGTATATTTTGAGTTAAATAAATATATCATTGCATCCTGATATTTCAACATTTTCCTTTGTAAATAGAAACAAATTGTATGGCCCAAAATGACATTATCACACTTAGCAAAATTAATAATTTATTACTTACCATAATACTCAGTCCATATAAAATTTATTATTGTCCCTTTGCATGAAGTCTATTTGAATTAAGATCCAATCCAAACACATCTTGTTAAATTCCTTAAGTCTCTTTCATTCTTCTAACAGTACCTTTTGTGATGCCATTATGACTTTCTGAGGTCCTCCCTGTTGTCTGAATGTCATATTATTTGATCCTTTTCTTGGGGTGGCACTTTACTTGCTCCTTTATCCCCAGTAATCTCTGTAATCTGAAAGTCAAGTATAAAGGCTTTATAAAATTTGAGTTAAAAGCTTTTGCCAGACCTAGCTGGTGTAGCTCAGTGGATTGAGCATGGACTGGGAACCAAAAGGTTACTGGTTTGATTCCCAGTCAGGGCACATGCCTGGGTTGCGAGCCAGGTCCCCAGTGGGGGCCATATGAGAGGTAACGGCACACTGATGTTTCTCTCCCTTTCTTTCTCCCTCCCTTCCCCTCTCTCTAACAGTAAAAATTAAGAAAAGTTTTTGTCAAAGTTAAAAATCATAGGTGATGTTCAATAGTTTCAACTGCATCATACTGGGAGTCACAATGTTTGGTAGTGCCACCAATGGTGATATTAAATTTGGCCATAGGATTAAGGGGTTTGAAAATCTATTTTTTCCATTGTAAAGAATGTTTCTCAGCTTGTGATTGATTTTTTTTTTTTGCTTGGACTATATGAATTTCCAGGTTACCAACAGTCATTTGCCTAATCCTTCTAACATCAATTTATAAAACTTGGCTGAATTAAAAATCTCATTAGGGCTTGCAAAGTAGTTTATACACGGGTGGGCAAAAGTAGGTTTACTGTGCTGTTATTTTGAGTTAATCAAGCTATTGTAATATTCATAGCCTGCATGTATTTTTCCACATGGCCAACTATAGACCTACTTTTGCCCACCCCTGTATTTATAATTCTATCATTTGTTCCACAGTTATCAGCTGGCTTTCTTTTGCCAAGTAGACTTTCTTCAATTAGTGTTGTTTAATTAATCTAGATGATAGTTCCTTCTGGGAAGGTGGAATGAATGTTAACGCTTTCCTTTGCCTTTAAATTTGGAGGTAATTTACCAAGCAGATGTCAGTCTCTAGAATTCTGTTTAAACCTGTATAACATGGCTGCTTTTTAATTCATGTTCTATTTTTTTAATAATCCCCATTGTGCTTGTGCCAAAATAGGTATCTGGGAAAAATTATTATGGCATATTTGCACTTCCTGTTTGTTTCTTATTGTTACATAAAGTTCCCCTGGTATCTGAAAATGTGGTAATCACTGTTCTTACTCTATTCATATTTCCTTGTAGGGTATACTTGATTCATTTATTGTAACCTTATCCTAACAGGGTATTTCCAAGGTATTCCACAGTTTCTGTTGTGTTTTGATTATTTCCTTTGTAACATTTATTTTGTATTGAATTGATTTTTGTAAATTGGTCATGTTCCAGGGCTGATCTCCTCTTACTTTTTATTCATTATTAACCTTTTTATCATTACTATCCCCTTTTATCATTATTAATATTCTCCTTGGGTATCTAAATAGAACTCTCTTGTAGGTGGTCTCAGAAACAATTTGTATGGCCAATATTTGTTAAAGGGTAAATAATAAAGATCTAGCACAACAGGCAGAAAATTATCTCTTGAAAATTTTAGTTGGTTTCAAGACTGACTTGGATTTCACAATACCTGGACTCGTCATTATGAGGTCCCACTGGTTTACTTTCTGGTGCTATGATGAAAACTGAAATAAGTTGGTATGCAAATTGGGCGAATGCAACGCATGAAATAGAGTGTGCTTTGAGAGATAAGGGCCCTTGTGAAAGAGAATTCTTTGCTTTCCATTTTGAAGCATTTTAAACATAAATTATAGGCAATGTAACAAAACCTCCATGACAGCATGGACCAGTGCTGAATCCCAAGAATGAACCCTTACATGTAATAAAAACCAAACAAATGTTTGTTGAATGAATTAATTTCAACTCATTTCTATGGGAACGATTAAAATCTTTAATCCATAAAGCAGCACAGATGTGAGAATAATTATCTTGTTGAGATCTCTCTCTTAACTGAGATTCTATGTGCTCTTTTATAGGACAGAGTGTTGAAGTTCTTTGACTCTCCTGAAAGTGTTTATGACACTAAAAGGTGTTTCTTAACCTCCAGCATTAATTTCTTAGCGATATTTTTACTAAATTTTAATAATAAAGACACCACTTGAAGAAACCACTTTGATATCTATCATGCCTCAGTTTCTGCTTCCCATATTTACGTATCTGAATACTCAGAAACACAATTTTTCATAACCACCTAGACATATTAAACCACGTATATTCACCAAAACTAGAGGAGACTGCTGTATTAATCAAGAGTGTTAATAATAATATATCTGCCAAAGGGACAGAGCATTGTCTACTAGTTAATATGAATTCTGTCTTCTTTTTTCTCCAGTAAAATCTACAGAATGGTCTTCATGAGCAGGAAATTTGAAGATTTGAATGACTTGTATCACTATAGCTGGTACCCGACACTTTCATTTCATTATGGTTGTTTAATTGACAAATTAACACAAAGTTCTATGCTTGTAAAACTCTCTATTCTACAGAGTGCTAGAAACCCAGCACTGACATTAAGCTCTTCAAATCCTTCTTTCATACATAACAAGCAGACTATCCCTTTCTTGTATATATTCTTTTCTTTTTCAGAGTGGGTATTGGCAAACGTTTTCAATTAGCAATAATTGTGCCTTAGATAAACCTCATTGGTTATGGTACTGCCTCTGTGCAAAGCTATATATTCTCTTTAAAAAAATGGTTACTGTCCATGAAATTGATTGGGTTTATGTTTCCAGCTATGACCATAATCTAATCACTTAATTCTATTATCTCTGAGCTTTTGCCTAGGTCACTTTATTTAAAATTTCGTTCTCTACCAAAAATCATCTGATCTTACTCTTTACTTTGTTTCTTTGAATACATATACATGTGTGTGTATATATAGTATATATGTGTGTATATATATAGTATATAAATAGTATATATGTATATACATATAGGGGATGCTCTTTTATCTGAAATTTGTCAAAAATACAGTAAAAATTGAAGAGTAATACAATGAATTCTTGGGTATCTCTTACTTAAACTTACAAATTGTTAATTGTTGTCAAACTAGCTTTATCCTGCTTCTTTTTTTCAATTTCTCTTTCTCATTCTCTCTCTCTCTATCTCCTTTTTAATACTCTGTATCATAATTCTTTCAATGTATAATAATTCATAAGCACTATTATTATATTGATGTCAACTTGCCCCAAATTTGGCCAGAGAGAGCCCCTTTAGATATGATCCTTTATGCTTTTAACATGATTATATTCATCTGTTATGTTTTAATTCCTCTTGATTCCATGTCTTTAACCTATAGATTTCCTACAATTTTGCTATCTTGTACAGATATATGAGGTCTGCTCAGAAAGTATCCAGCCATGCAATATGAAAAATAGAGACACTTATTGAAATAGAGACATGCAATATGAAAAATAGAGACACTTATTGAAGAAGATACAGGATACAAGAAACATTGTATGTAGGACAATGATGCCTCAATCCCCTTCAAAGCTGGCACCTTGGGACCTTTGACAGTTCTCTCAGTCACCATCAACTGCCCTGTCATATTTTCCTTAATCTAACTGATGGTCGGAAATCGCTTCCCTTTCAAAGGTAATTTTAGTTTTGGGAGAAGTCGGAAGTCACAGGGCCAAATCTGAGTTGTAAGGGGGCTGAGTCACTTGGTTGATTTGATGTTTCACCAAAAAAGCTCTGCCTGAGACATGATGCATGAGTGGGCATGTTGTTGTGATGAAGCTGCCAATCACCAGTTGCCCATAGCTGTGGCCTTTTGAATCATCTGAATATTTTCCACAGAGAAATGTTCAAGCTTAACACAAAATTTGATGAATATTTATTGCTCTACTTGCTCAGTAGTTTTGAATGAGACAGCCATGCAGTAGAAATACTAATTCAATGGTGTCTACTGCCCCAGCTGACTAGTACAGTGAAGTCATCATTGTTCACACATGCATATTCCAGGCTGCCAGGTTACATCAATGTCATGCCAACCATTCTTATTATATTAGCAATTGTTGGACTTTTTCTGGACAGGCCTTGTGAATGTTTAGTAATTTAAAATAATTAATTACTTGATCTGTTCAATGTCATTAGGACAAGATTTAAAAACATATGCACACACATGTATATAATTTGGTATTTTATTACATGATAAATTATCTTTGTAAGAAAATTACTTTCTATTAAGTTCAAAGGCTGGAATAATGGACCTAAAACTGACATTTTCTTCTTGGTGGAAATTTATCTGCATCATTCTACTCAATACCTCTGTTTTTAGTGTTGACTGTCTTATGACATTATTTCTTATGGATTTTAAAATGACATCATATGAAATTTAATATAGTTTCATATTTCTGAATACAGCTAGAGATTTTTACAAAATCAAAATACAACAGGGATTTTCAGATGAATGACCCAGTAATGTTCAGGAATATGAAATTGAGGACTTCCTTAAAGATTTTTCCTGGGGAAAGAATACTTTAAAGTGCATACAGTGTTGAATTCCTGTCACTTTTTGATAGAATGGGTTGATATGTGTCACTCCTTAAGGAAATTATTAGTTTTTTATGGTTCTTTCAAGCTATTTTTTTATATGTGTGACTAATGTTTTCATTTTGAAGTGGAGAAAAATATTTTCTAGAAATGGGTTACACTCATAACATAGAGACTTTAAAGTCTCTCATCCTATAAAATATTATTTATTTCATAAAGCAAGATTTAGCTAAAATGTGCACTGTTACTCTGAAGGTTTAGGTATAATTTCTTAAGAAAATTCAGGCAGTCACTTGCTCCAAAATTGCCCCTAGGGGGAAGAAGTTATATTTTTTGTTCCAGCTCTTTCATTATCCAATTCTATTGTGTCACCTTAGGCAAATTATTTGACCTCTTTGGGTTTAATTTATCTATAAAAAAGAGCATTTGACTAGATAATTTCTAAAATCATCTCTAATTCTAGATTTCTGTGAATCTTTGGTAACAGGTCTATAATTTTATTACCTGAAGAGAGTACTAAGAGAAGTAATTTTTTCACCTGCAAATTCACCTGTGACAATCTTTTGCTAGAAAGAGACAGGAGCAAGCAGCTAGACCATAAGATGGACATAATGCACTCCTGTTAGCTCTTTCCTTGCTTAGCCTTTCTTATACATGTTTTACAAACACCAAGTATTGCATTTGTACATTGTTGTACTGAATAGTACATACTCTGTTATAAATGTAAAGAAGAGGATGAATGGGAGATCAAACAGTATTTCTTTTCTCCTTTCCAAATTTTAAAAATGAATTAATGCCAGTTTACAGCACTCTGACACATGCAAACACTATTAGGACCAGTATGTTAATTTGAGACACATTGCTGGCTCCGCACTTCGAAGCACCATTTCAGCAATCTTAGTTCTCTACCCTAAAGTTTTACTATATCCAATTATTTTCTGAGACATTGTATAAAATTTAATACATTCATGACAGTAGGCTATCTCTTTGGAGCAGAGGCTCATCTATCTTCACATAAATTACTGGAGAAAATTTATTCAATTCAAAGGAGCAGTATTTCTTACAAACTTTCTGGAAAATATTCCTCAAAATGTTCTAACGTAGACAACCATTTACTGCTGGCTTAATGATCAAAAGGATTTAGAGAGCACAAAGCATTTTGAAGTTGAAGTGATTTAAATGCTTGTTCTGCCATATCCCTTATTCTTGAATGTGTTCACTCACTTGCTGAATTTATAGAACCAATTTGGGAGAAGAACAATGCTTCCGTCTTCCCTAAGAAATTCCTTTAATTCTTTATAGTGACAATCAAAAGGAAATCCGGGTTGTTCTTTGTGAGACGTTTCTTACAAACTCACCAGCAGTAAAAGTTTTGATTGTTTAGGTTTTAGCAAAATTCCCTTATTTCTTCTACCTTTAAAAGCATAGTTTAGAATGCTACAGTAGATTTGAAAAGAACAACAACAAACCCCAGTTAACAATGGGTAGAGTGCCTATGGCATGAACTTTATAATCAGACAGATCTGGATTCAAAACTAGCTCAGACTTTTGTTAGCTCTATGATTTGGAGTATGAGCCTTAAGAAATCTGGATTTCAGTTTTTCCTCTGTGAAATGACACCCAATGTTTAGTGTTATGAGTTCTAAATGAGATAACACATGGAATGCCGAGCATACTCCTTGGAAACTATGAAATGCCCAGTACTTGCTAGCCATTATTAAGTGGTTGCCAGCCTTTTAATTTTATCTCTAAAAGTTGAGAAGTATTTTTTAAAGTGTGCCTAAGTAACATTGTCACTCCTCAAAGAAATGATTCCTTATCATTAAAAGACCGGTCAGTTCTCACAATCCCTCAGTAGATTTACTCATATTGGGACCTAAATGAGACTCACATATTAAATTTGGTGGACCTTTTCCATAGTGATTTTAATCTGTTGATTTCCGTTCCTCTTTTATCTTTTTCCCATGCTTTTCATTTGTTTATGTCAAATAATTGGTTTTGTAGTATTTCTCACATTCTCATTTGCCAACTTACATCTACCATAATGTTATTGAAAATGCTAACTTTAAAAAAATTCAGAATTTAAAATTTAAAACGAACTGAAATTGATAGTTACCTAGCCAGACCAGAAGTTCTATGAGGTTAGTTTTTATTACTCTTTTGCATCCTTATGGAGCTTGATGGTACAGTGCTAGGCAAATAATAAATAACACTATTTGATCAATTAGTGAGAGTAATGATCATGCATTTGCCTGATATATGTTAACATTTATACTAGGGATGAAGCAAAAATCAGGAATTTAAGGATAGCGTTTGCTTTACCATAATTTTGCTGTTTGACACTGAAGAAAAATCATTATATTTCAGAGCTTTGACTTACCAGTCTGTAAAAGAGGAATGTTCTGCTTCATAGATTTGCCATGGGAATAACAAAATGCATGAGTGGTAATGTAAATGCTGGTTAAATAACATGGCATTTTCTTGAATAAAACACACCAAAACTGATATTTAATTTTAACATCAGCATTTGAATAAAAAAGCTGGAAGGACTTGCAGATTGAAAAACCTTTGATAAAAAATGGAAAGCGATTTTTCCTACTTGATTTCTATCTTTCCCTTAGCCATTATCATGCAGTTTTGCATGCCATGTTATTGGGAATGAACTTTCTCCTGATTCTGTCATCAAGTGAAAATCTAGTTGAAATGATGATTGGCTTTGACTTACATGCCCAGAGCTCCTGATTACACCAGTCTTAGAGCTTCTCTGAAGGCAGTGAGGACTAATTTCCTATCCAAAGAAGGCATCTGAAGAATCCTCAGCTACTGTTTAACCAGTGGCAAATTAAAGTGGAATATCCATAGAAATAAATACAAATGCATGTGGATTCAAATGTCATTCAAATGCATTATTTCAATGAATACTATATAAATTTGTAATGAGGGTCATTTGAAGTAAAAACAATGTCCTAATTTCAGTTTCAACTAAGGTTCAACAAATACCTTATGTCTGGGCACTGAATAGGTTTAACAGTCTTTAAAGAACCAGATTTTACATCATATTTACTATTTATGAAAATTTTGTTCCCATTTAAGGCATGTGTTGTTCGGGGTGGGGGGTGGAAACTACAGTGAATAGCCAGGAAACGCATAGTTGCAGGATTTCAGGAATGTTGGGCCATTCAAGGCTGACTCTGCTTGTAGAGATGCTAAGTGGAGGGTTGCATCTACCGCTTCTGTTTGGTTTAGATTGAAGGTCTTTTTAAAGAATAATGAGCTAAATCTGAATATACAAATGAGCCAGAGCAGTGGTTCTCATCCCAGGAAGACTATTTAAAAATACTTATATTTTGGGTTCACCCAAGATAAATAAAAAATCAGAATTTCTGAAGACATGGCCTAGGCCTTTATTGGAAACTAGAATTGGCTCCTTTTAATTTTGCCCTCACTTAAAAATGGGAAGCTGATGGTAAAATAAATTTTGGAAAAGCATATATGGTTAGAAAGTTGCAAAAGATCAAAAAGGAAGTAAAGTAAGATAGCTACTGTGTTTGCATTCTTTCTGAGTATAATTGCAACCTGAGGCTGAGTCATTGTTCAGGGTTTCAGCAACTTAACTTTTTTTTTCAAGTTTTCTTTTTTTTTCTTTATCTAGAGATTATGTCCTTTCTAAGGTTGGCTAACTTTAAAGTCTCTGTAAACAATCTAGGTTTTTCTAACAAGGCTTCTTTCTTGAGACCACTTTTTATGTGAAATATCTCCAAAAGGTCATTTATTCAATCAGGAATTATTGATTGAACATTTTTATTCAAGTTTCACTGCACCAGGTAAGGTAGGCTTTCAGGTAAGAATAATCTGGTTCAAAATATCATTAAGTTTTTGACAGATATTTTCCCCTCAGTAACTATTGAGAATGTTTTATGTGTAATCTGCTAGAAAGGCAGTTTGAAAATTGCATATCAAAGTTATTTCAAACTTCTCTAAACTATTGTGGGTTTCTGTAAGTCAGAATATTTTTCCATTTATTCTACAGCTTTCAATAGTTTGACTGCTGTAAGCCATTTGTCCTATTGCCAGAAGTGAAATGAGAGGATAAGCAGTTGATGAGGAAATATAATTTTTGAAGTTGCAAATTTTGGTACTTGTGAAGTTTTGAGAAGACATGGAAATCAGTATTCTATTAGTTTATTCTTTTGTGTTCTTAGATCACCATTAAGCTTCAATTACTCTGAAAACTTCTTTAGCAATTAGTTATTCTTCATTTTGATTTAATTTGCATTGTGTGCTGAAAAAAACAAGAAAACATTATTTATTTATTTTGAAGATTTTATTTCTTTTAGATAGAAGGGAAGGTAGGAAGAAAGAGAGGGAGGTAAACACTGATATGTGAGAGAAACATTACTCTGTTGTATCGGTTGCCTTGGTTGCCTCTCATACGCTCCTGTACTGGGGGCCAGGCCTGCAACCCAGGCATGTGTCCTGCCTGGGAATTGAACTTGCAATCCTTGGATTTGCAGGACAACGCTCAACCCACTGTGCCATGACAGCCATGATGTGTTAACTAGGTTTATTTATTTATTTATTTTAAAAGATTTTATTTAGAGAAAATGTTTTAGTAAAATAAAAAAAATTAATGATTTTTTAATTGATAGTTTAGATTTACAGTCTATTGAAAGGGTAATAGATAAGTTTCCAAAGTCCTTCCTGACATATTCTGATAAACCAAAGACTAAAATTCCTCTTTGCTCCACCTTAAAGAGTTTATTTATTGATCTGCATAGCAGAGTTATTTACACATTGTCTAACTATTAAAAATAGCTATAAAAATGAAACATTTATTGACCGCTCTGGATTCAGTGAAATGAGGTCAGAAAATAGCTTTATTTTTCTACTACCACATGTCACACCTGATTTTTTGGATTTTCCTTTCCCAGTATTTGATAGCATTTAAAACAGATCTTATAGTTTGTCAGTCATTAACAGGTATTTAAGAGTCCAATTTAAAGCAACATTTTAACCTTGCTTCCAATGTAAAGTTTTTTTGCCTTTAGGATCAGCCCTGACCCTATTTTAGGGATCAGTTATGTGGGCAGCAAGGGGACGTGTTAACTTTTCTTTCCATCTCTTTATTTCAAGTCTTCTACCTCTCCACTCACTGTGCTTTGGTTCTTCTGGGTTCAGGCACAGAGTGTGATGGGCAACTAAGGGGTAGAAAGGGAGGGAGTAAAGGACACAGGTTAAGAGCATGGATTTTGTAATTAGTTATCTGGTGTTAGACCTTTGTGACTTGGTTATAACTCCATAATGTCTCAGTTTCCTCATTTATGATTTAATTTGAATAATTATTTCTGGTCCTGAGGCACTTACATGAATTAATTGATGTAAAGCATTTACTCAATACTTATTAGTTGTTCTGTATGTTACTACTGAGTTTCCTATTACTGAGTATTGGTCTTCAGGGACTGTGTTTTGGGTGTTAACTCCTCTCGATTTTGGCAGGCATCAGCTGTTAGTTCTCTTTTGTTGGAGGACTTTGTGGGTTCTTTGCCCTCTTCAGTCATCTCTGTGGTTTCTTGATGCTTGCAAAGCATTTCTGTCACTGGCTGACACTTTCCAAATCCCTGTCCCAGCTCCTGCCTTGTCACTAGACTTGAGAGGCTGTCTTTCAGGTCAGGCAGATTGAACCTGGGAAAAATGCATCTGGATTCAGCTGATTGTTGCAAGTGCAGGCCATTCTTTGTGTTGGTCTCTTTCCTTTCCCTGCTGTTCTTGGCTGTCCCAGCCTCCTCCTGCCTACAGATCCCTTTAGGGCCTCTATTCTGGCTCCAGTTGGCATCTTCCTGCATGCCTCCAGCACCTGGGGGTAGATGTTAGAGAGTTCCCAAATACTCTCATGAGTGTGGCTACATATTTTTTTGCCACTCAGCAAAATTCCACCTGAGTGGTGAAAAGCCTCCTGCAGAAGACGTTAATATCTCTGAGTGATTCTCTTAGGGCTCCTTTTACTTGTATTACTTCTTGGGGCAGCACAGAACTCCCCGCTTCTGCACAGCAGGGTGAAGGGAGACACTGCGCTGTCCTTGAATTCATTTCAAAGACTCCTCTTCCATGAATCTCTAATGTTCATCCTAAGTAGGCCACTGGCTGTGCTGGCTGTGAGATCCTGTTGTCTTTGCACTGGGGAAGCCCTTTAGAAAGGAGGATATCCATCAGTTTTTCTTAGCTGTAACCAAAAATTGGAGTCAACCAAAAGCATCCTATTTCAGATCCTGCCGTAAGTGGTAAGGTCATGTTTAGTGCTATAATAAGGGCTGAATGATGTGGCAAATTAAATTCCAACACATCTGTGTTGACTACCTAGGCCTGTATCTGTTGTGTTGTTTATATTAACACAGATGTAAATAAGTGATTTCACTTGGCAAATTATCATTATTTTTATTATAGAACTTCTTGTTATACAAGCAGAGAGAAACTTGAAAAGGATCCTCATGATTCTATGAACTTAAACTTTACATCATTCCTGTTAAATATAACTTAACAGCAGCTAAATATAGCAATACTTGTCTTCTTTCTAAAAATCAAGTATTTCATGTTGATAGCCATTATTAATAGTTTGAATCTAATGTTGTGATCATACCTCAGTCATGGTCAGAATAACCTAACACAAGTGTGGTCACTTTTAATTTTAGTCATGTGAGTTTCAAATATAATTCTGGACGAATCTTGAGAGGTCATCTAGGCTCAGGGCCATCCCGTGGAACTTTATGCAAAGATGGGAATGTTTGTTCTCCACTATCACATGTGGCTATGGAACACTTGAAATGTAACAAGTATGACTGAGGAACTAAATTTTCAATTATATTCAATTTTAAGTAATTTAAATTTAAATAGCCACATGTGGCTAATGGCTAGTATTTTGAACACCTCAATTCTATTTTTACACAGCCACAATTAAATCTAAACAAATAATTAAACAAGGTTTTTCTTTTGTAAGACTGATTTTTTCCATAAAAATAGATTGACTGAGTAATATGGAATTAAATATAGATTCCTCTGCCTCAGATATCCAACTTTATTGAGTAGAATAATTTAAAGGAGAAAATCAGTACTGTCTTTTCATTACTAAAAATCCTAAGCAATGACATTTTAGTATTATTGACACAGCATTCATTTAGGGATCTTCTTGGACAGGTATTTGTCTAGAGATGTAGAATTCACAGCATATTATCTATTTTTTTTTTTATTTTTGGAAAGAGTCCCCCTTATTATTATCATTCTGATGCTAGGGGTGAGGTAGCTGAGCATGCAGGGGCTGAAGTGACCTGCCTGGAATCACACACGGGTGGGGGTGTTGAGGATTAGGCTCAGTTCATATAAAACAACATTTGCTAAGGACTCATAGCTTGTAGCAGGCACTGGGTTATGCGTGAAGGATTTGGAGAGGAATAAAAACTTTCCTGCGTCCTGTCTTGGATATTTTGGGCACCTCCTGCCTGCCTTCTGTGGGAGACTGGGGGAAGAGAAGGGTGGAGCTGGGAAAGTTTAAGCTCCTCTCTAGGAGGTCGCAAACAGCTTTCTCCATCTGGGTGTTGGCAACTGCTCTCTTCTAAGCCTTTCCTGGCTCTTTGAGCAGTACTGTCCCAGTGACTTGCACTATCCCATAAGGCTTGTCTGCATCCACTGTATCTTCAAAACTCATTCCTTTAAAAATAAATTCTCCTCCTTGTATTATCTGGTGAATGTTTTCTAATTCTGGCTGGGACCCAGAGTGACAGAGTTCTTTCTGCTTCCTGAACGATTCCTGGTGGCATGTATCTTCTCTTTTGGGATGAGCGGAGCACCACAAAAGGTGCACTGCATACAGCGACGCAAGGTCTCTCTGCCTCCGAGTACTGGCCGATACATGGAGTGTGAACCTGTAGGTGCTAGCCTTCCTCATCCCCAGCGTGCTGGGGCTGCAACGCCGTTGCCCATGATGACGCTCTGTGTTGAGCTCTGGGTTTGCACTGAGGCAGCAGCTTTGGTGAATCATTGCATTATGGAATGCATACCTAACAGGAGAGATTTAAATTCATCAGTGATCTATCTGGAAATGAATCCTGCTATCAGGTATAATTTTATTTATACACCAACCATAGAAAGGTTTCATTCATAGAGTGGGTGCTCAACATATGATTTTGTGGATGACAAAATTTGGATTTATTCTTAAGTTATGGTGCATTATAAATACATACCAAGAAATGAACATTTATACTAGTTAATTATATAAGAGGTTGATATTTTAAAATTATTTAATATGTCTCAAATCACATAGTTATATTTTAACAGTGATTTACGAATCTTCACTAGCATTACCATGAGGAGACAGTTTTAGCTTCTCAGATAATAGTATTGAGGTGGCTGCCTATTTTATTCTAAATGATTTTTGAGTATCTGTTATGTGCCAGACACTGTGGTGGTTACTGGGATTGAAGTGGTGAATAAGTAGACACTATTTGCATTTATGGAGTTTATATTTTATTGGAGAAGAAGTGTACCAAAGGAATAATTTAGAAATAACTTACGAATTGCTACTGTTGCATGGTAATGTGTTTTTTTCCTTCTCCCTTCTTAGTCTGCACTCCTTCCCCCACCCTGCCTGGAGTCTGGCTCACAGGGAGACCAAAGAAAACAGCGTTTTTGGAAATCTGACTCAGGGAAACAAATATTCTTTAATGTAATAAAATGCAGGAGAAATATTAAGAGGTGTTAATCTTGGTATTATGAAGAAGCTAATAGCTCTATGTTGAGAATCTGAAAGACTGACTTTAATGAAGACTTTTCCCCCCTTATTTTCTTATCTCAGTAGTGAAAATCTCCAGAACATTTGACGATAAAACATAAAAGAGCCAAGCAAGAAGATGCCCAGTGACAGACTGTGGGGTCTGCTTGAAGGTGTCAGAGTGAGCAGAAAGTCATACAAAGAGATTCCTGATCGCTGTGGGAGACAGGGGATAGAAAAGGGACCTTGGCAGAGAATCATCTGTCCTGCCTCCACCTAGATTGGCCATGCGGGAGTGCCATGGACAGGTAGAGCACTGGAGGAGCCAGGTATGGAACCAGCTGTCCAGACAGTTATCAATGATTCTACCCCCCTGGCATTCACATCCTTATGTAGTCTCCTCCCACACTGGAAAGGCCTGACATATGTAACCAATAGGATTGTGGAAATGATCCAGTCTTTTCAATCTAGGTCCTGAAAGATATGTGGCTTCTGCTCTGTTCTCATGGATCAGTTGATCTGGAAGAAGCCAGCTGCAGTGTTGTGAGGACTGTCAAGCAGCACCACAGAGAAGCCCATAGGCAAGGAACTGCCTTCTCCTTCCAATACCCATGTGAGTTGCAATCTTGGAAGTGGACCTTCTAGCCTCAATCAAGCCTTCAGATGACTATAGCCGGGGCTGGTACGTTGACTGCAGTCTCATGAGACTCTGAGCAAGAACAACCTGCTGAGCTTTTTCTGAACTCCTTACCCAGAGAAACTGTGAGTAATAAAGCTGTGTTGTTTTAAATTGCTATTTGTTGGAGTAACTGATTGTGTGGCAATAGATAACAAAAATACTGAGAGATGAATTAAATAGTCTATTTCAAGTTTTCACTGCTCTGTGGATTCTGAGTTGACCATGTTGCTCAAAACTGAGCTATTTGTTTATTCTTTTGAATTCTCTGTGTGTGCTTGATTGGCTCAAACAAAACAAGACAAAACAAAACAACTCTAGGACTAAGTGCTATACCACCCCACTTTTCTACAATAAAGGGTGTGGTGTTCAGGTTACAAGTTCAAATGCTGGAAGGATAAACTCAGAGTACAATGAAGGAATACAACTTGTTAATACAGTTCTTGTCACAGGTGTGAGAGATTGAATAATCTTAATTAAACTGCTCAGTGTGCACCTGTCCTAAGAATTGTCAGCTTGACATTTTCCTGTTGAAAGTATCTGGGCTCTCAGTTCCATAGTACAATTAACCTTTTCTTTTTAAAAACACTTATTTAAATCAATGTCTACTAATTCAGATCATATTTTTTTTGTTTTTCTTACGCTTTAAAAAACAGCTTTGTTGCTGTCTCTTTTGGTAAAAGAATATTCTAAAACCATTTCTTCACATTCTACATTACAGCTTCATTTCAAAACCCAAATCCTTAAGGTTGGCATTGCTTAGCAAATTAATAATGACTTTTACAACTGCAGATACTTCATTAATGCTTTTGTTGTTTAACGTAACAGTTTTGTCATTGCATGAAAAGATAGGTACTGATGATTCTCATAATTGAAATACCCGGAGTTTTCTTTTAACTGGAAAAAGCCGATTGAAATTAATTCATTAACAAAAAACCCACTGTATTCAGTAAGGCAATTTCAAGTAGAATGATACCACGATCTCTCTTTCTCAGATGTTGCTATTTACATATTTTACATCCTGAACCATGGAGATTTCAATACTATTTAAGCATGAGCATAAACAAACATGTGAACCAGAGACACCTGCCTATTGCTTTTATACATAGATCTGACTCATTCCTGTCTTTAACTTTGTCATCATATTCGAAAATCTTCACGAGCTCCACAGAAATTACATAAGGAAAGTCAGCTTCTGGTGCCCTCTTGTGGACAAGTACTCCTGCTGTTGGTCTAATTGGCAGCTCAGTTGCAACTGGTTTAGAAAAATCTGAAAGTATGAATCATTTTTTTCATTTATTTATGCAACATGATTTGAATTTCTGAAACAGTGTGACTCACTTCTCACCCACTTACAGGACTGAGGAACTGAGATAAATTTCTATTAAAGCAAACATGAGACATTAAAAAGAACACTTGATAAAACAATTACATTAAAATTAAACTTGATTTGTTGGGTGGGATCATTTGTTCTCACTTATATTGATAATAATTAACTGCCAAAACACCAATTCTCTTTGCTCCCTTCCTTCCTGCTTTAAGAATCGACTAAAGGACAGCTTTCCATTCAGTATTTATTTCTCAGGTACAGGACCAGGATCCACCTCAGGAAGGAAGTGTGTCCCCTGCAGGATGGGTTGTCAGACACAATCCCTAATCATCCCAGTGCATCTCCCACCTGTGGTCGATCTGGGCCTACATTGACTTGTTAATTTTCTTTCCCTGAGGTCAGGAAAATAATTGAGCAATCACTGAGCACCTACCATGAGCTGGAGTAACCCTAGTGTGATTAGCACAGTGCTTGTGCAATCCATGTCGAGATCACACAAAGCTGGGAATTAGGCTCACAACATGGAGATTATTTCTCGGATCCTGCTTGTACTTGCCTCTGTGGAACCTCCAGCTGCCTTTAGATATCTCCATCCCAACTATTTCTTGGAGTTTCTGTCCATTTCTGAAAGTGTTCACACTGAGTTCTCTTAGCCACCGTGCAGCACACATTTTCCTTCCTGTATGTGAGACGCTGAGGACAGGCAGGCCACCTGGTGTCTCCAGTTTGTGAGTGAGTGAGTGAGTGAGGATAATAGCCCTGAGAGGCAGAGGGCAGCTGAGGTCACTGGGGCTTTGCTCCGTGGCTGGAAATGCCCTGGGCATTGCTGGTGTGCAGAGCTCTAGTTGTGCCAAGCCTTCACTCGCTTCTTTGATTTCTCGAATCTGTACTGGCTTCATCTCCAAAGAAGGAAAGTTCCTATCCTCTCTTTTGTTGTCTGTGGGAGATTTCAGAGCAGTGTTGATTTGGGTGCCCTTTCTCAGACCTTTTCTCAGACCTTTCTCAGACCTTTGTGCTAAGCAGCTCTCCTACATTTCTGTTGATGGCTTCTCCCCTCCAGTTCCAGCCCAGGTCCCTGGAAAGAGGGAAGGTGCCAGGGACTCAGGTGTGGGATAGAGGGAGAGTGGAGGGTTCCAGGCAGAAAGAGTGGGAGTCACAGGATAAAATGAGCCACAACACAGTTAGTATTACTCCTCTTGCTCTTTAGCTAGGGTATTTTTATTAAAAGAAACAGTGAGTTTCACTTCCTTATCTTTTTTTTGCCCTTCTTTCCCCACCTCTGAGAACATTCCTTGTGGCTCTGATTCATCTATTTGCCAGAAATGCTCAGACATGTTTGAGACCAGGAAGCATGCCCTTTAGGCTTGAGTGGGGTTCTCTCCATATTCATTAGTGGTGATGAACATGCTAGTGGATGGTGGTGGCCAGGTTAAGGGGAAGGGACATCTTTAAGTAGAAAATGCTGGTGGTCCTCATGCTTCTGAAATATTCTAGCGGATGCTCTTAGGGGGAGACTACATCTCATGGAAACCGAGCACTCTATACTTGTGGCTCATCTGAATTGAGATGTGGTATCAGTATAAAATATATATCAGAGGCTATAATTAATATATAATAGTGCATTGCATATTTTTCAAAAAGATTTTATTTATTTTTAGAGAGAGGAGAAGGGAGAAACAGAGGAGAGAAACATTGATGTGAAAGAAAAACATCTATCTATTGCCTCCTCTCCTATGTGTCCCGACCAGGCTGAACCTGCAACCCCTGACTGGGAATTGAAGTGGTGACCTTCCAGTTTGCAGAACTATGTGCAACCTACTGAGCCACACTGATCAGGGCCGTATTGCATATTTGAAAGTTTAGAGAATAGATCTTAAAAGTACTAATCACAAGAAACAATACTTTTTGTGAACATGTGTGATGACAGGTTAAGGAGACTTAAGGTAATCATCGAGCCATTTCATCATTTCATATAAAGGAAATATATTATGAAAATTAAATTACCATTTTATATTTACTTTTTAAAATGTGGCTGCTGGAAAATTTTGAATTATATATGTAGTCTGAATGATATTTCTTTCTATAAGATAGTGCTATGGTCCACATACTTATATACCTTTTCTTGACAACTTAGGGGTACACAGAAAGGACATTACTTCTGGAAGAAATTATACTAAGACATGTTACCTTTCGAATGTCAGACTATTCTAATTATATTTGTAATATTTTTGTATATCCAACATATATAAAAATATATAGAGGGTGAACTCTGGATTCAGACATTATGGCTTCAAATCTGGATTCGATCACTGAATATCTATATGACCTTGAACACATGTCTGAATCTGTCTGAATCAGCTTTTCCTCCCACTGAGCCATAGGCATGGTATTATTATCTAGGTCTATAAACACAGATGTGCAAGAAATGCACATTTATTTTTCCCTAACTGAAATTAATTTTTATTATTAACACTCAGTTCACCGTTGGTGGAAATGATCTCAGTCTGTTCAGGGCTCACTTCCCCCATGTACACAAAGTGTTCCCTTTCACCTGAGTAGTGCTAAGATAGGGCAGGAAGAACATGTGGTCCTGGGCGTCATCGTCCATCCCTGCTGGCCTTGTCTGGGACGTTCTCTTTCCTGCCTGAGGTGTAGTCATCAAGGCTGCTATTTCTTCCTCATCCCAACTGCCAGGACTCTCCAGGTACCTAGGTCTCTCTTCTCTGTGAGAGCCGCTTTAGGGTTTATGGTCATCCAGTTACAAAAGCTACCTCATAGATGCATTAAGAGGAATAAATAAGATGATCCATGTAAAGTGCTTAGCAAATGCCTGGTACAACTTAAGTAGCTAATAAAGGTAGTTGTCATTTTAATGTTGATGCTGCTGTCCTTGTTCTCAGTCAATGTCCTTTGGGTTTTCAGAGATTTAGTTGCCAGAAAATGGGTGGGTGAGGTTAGATATTGTGATTACATATTTTTGATTCTTTTCAAGTAGTTGAGAATGAGGAGAGAAACTGGGTACCCTCAGGGGATACATACAAAACAAAACATTGGTGTCAATTACTCTTTGGTTCGGATCAAAAGACTAGCAGTTAGGGTTTGTGCTGGGAAGGCACATGCAGGCATGTGGGTAGTGGGGTGAAGACTGCTAGATCTTCTGATGTTGGAAGGTGCCATTTAATGATAGGAAAAACAATGTGACAAATATTGACAAGTATTTATTAAGCATCTCTGATAACCCAGTAATGGTGTAAAGGATATAAAAGAAGTAGAAATCCTAGTCTATGCATTCAAAAGACTTACAATTGGATACACAAAAAAATACATGTTGCACTCTGACCAGTGTGACTCAGTTGGTTGGAGTGTCATTCCAGAAGCCAAAGGTCATGGGTTCGATTTCTGGTCAGGGCACATGCCTAGGTTGTGGGTTTGATCCTTGTTGGGTGCATACGAGAGGCAATTGATCTATGTTTCTCTCCCACATTGATGTTTCTCTCCCTCTCTCTCTCCATCCCTATCCCTCTCTCTAAAATCAATAAACATGTTCTTGGGTGAGGATAAAAAAAATGCATGTTGCATTTCTAAAAAGAGTGATGATGGTGGGTTGGCTGACTCTTCATGTTCTCATATATGGTGGCAAGTCTGCTGGGGATGCAAAGCTCAGGGTTAAAACTTTGGATAAAGAAATCCCATTTGTTAGTATACTTTGTCCATGTAAGAATATCCAAACTGTAGAGAATTTATGTAAAAATTTATTTGAGCCAAACACAGGATACACCTGGAAGCAAGATCTCAGCAGAGTAAGCTAAACATTTCAGAGAATATAATAGTTTGCAGTTTCATTTATTTGTGATTAGGGAGGGAAGGTAAGGAAGATTATATAAATGTGGGGTGGGATTACAGGATAGTTAAGATCATATTCTCTCTTGAGGGTGGTTTGTTTCAAATGTATGTTAACCTAGATGCACAGAAGCAATGGGCAGGGCTTGCTTAAGGCAAAAGTAAACCTCATATTAAAGAGTTATGTTCCTGGGGCATGACTACCCACTATGACCTCCCCAGTTAGGAATTTATGGTCAGATTACCCTGTGAGGTTACTTTCTTTTCTTTTTTATTGCATTTATTGGGGTGACCCTGGTTAACAAAATTATACAGGTTTCAAGTGAAGTTACTTTCCTTAGAATCCATTTTTAGCTCAACAACTTTAAGCTAATAGAAATATCAGAAAATTATTCTAACTGATATAAAAAAAAAGCTAGTGAGTAATCATAATGTTGATATGTTAATGTATGTGAGGGGACATTCCTTTCAAATGTGGAGAATGGTCATTTAAAATGTAGTGACAGCTAATAGCCCTAGATGATAAAATTTTTAATTTTTTCAATTTTTATTAGTATTCTCTTATTAATACATTCATTTTGCCCTCTGGCAGGTATTAGCTGACACTAAAATTTTACTTTAAATGGATAAAATAAATTCTTTAGCATCAAAATTTTTATCTACTCATTATATGTTTAATGTGAATATTGGAAAGAGGCTTTCAATATGAAGATCCTAGTAGTTAAAATATCTCAGATCAGCATGTGAGAAACCAGTGTTTTGCAAGATGATGGTTTGTAAAACCACTGCTGCAAATTTTGAATGCCTGATTATCTTGGTGCTTCTTTTCTACACACTCACATTTATTAAGGGATTAAGACTCGATCAGATCTTTGAATGAGGTATTAGGTTTGGATTAGAATAAAGAAAGAGGACACATAAGCTGGAGAGCGAATAATGCGTAGGAGCAAGATGTGCAGACAGACCTTCACTAGAATGCAGAGTTGAGTCAAGTTAGAGACTGACAGGAGAACATGGGTGTAGGGCAGATTTGATGGGCAATATGTATCATATTGCATTGCACAGTGGCATGAAGAGCATGATATTTGTTGAAAAAACAAACTAAAATTGTTCATAAATCCTTTTGTTTGACTGTCTTAAATTGTTTTCAGGTAAGAATTTTATGAACATTACTTATATTAGCAATAACAGAGCCGGAGAGTCTTGAGCATTCTCCAGGCTGCACGGCTTGTGACCCTTTCCAAGGTCACTCTTGCTGCTTGCAGAAGGCAGCTCTCGCACCTCCTGGTGATCCACTGGGGTCAGGGTTCCTTTGCTTTGTGGAATGGATCAATGAGTACAACTTCAAAGAGTTTGAACGTGGAATCTTCACCAACCCAGGAGAAATTCAGGACTCTCAGAGCCCCAGAGTGGCATCCAGCTTGCTCCCAGGCAGTAGACTGAAGGCTTTGAGCAAACTTTAGCTGGTTAAGACTGTAAGGGAGAGGCTTGCCGGAGGTCACATCCTTAGGAACAGGGCGTTGGTGGCCACCACAGCACAAACAGATCTGATATATGACATAACCTTGCTTGGCCTTGTATCTCAGCCTGCAAAGGGCTGGGTGGGGCCTGGGTGGAGACTGGAGACCCCGTGGAGCACAGAGACCTGGAGGTACTGCCAGCTGGGCACACTGAGAAGGGTGCATTTGCATCGGACTGCTTCTTTCTTCATAGCTCCTGGGTATACTTGAAAACACCCCTTGTAGCTTACCTGATGGCTGCAGCCAGACTAAAGGCTTGTAAACCTCTTAACAAGAATACTGGAATGTGTGGTGATTTCCACTTAGCAATTGGATGTTGTCAAGATGCTATGTCATCTAATAAAATTTATTCAAAGATTTTTCTACCCCACAGCTCCATTTTAAAATGTTAAAGTTTTGGATCAAAAAGGGTGATTATTTTCTGTTTAACTTCTGTCAGCACTTGTTAACAGTTAATTCACAAGCAGTTCTTTGAAACAGTGTTTAGAGAATCAGCTATTCTGAAATATGATGGGAACTATAAAAGTATCTTATTTTAAACTCCCTTTGCTCCTCAAAGCTGTTTTTTTAGATGGTAAATTATTTATTTATTTTAAAGATTTTATTTATTTTTAGAGAGAGGGGAAGGAAGAAAGAGAGGGAGGGAAACATCAATATGTGGTTGCCTCTCACACGCTCCCTACTGGGGACCTGGCCTGCGACCCAGGCATGTGCTCTAGACTGGGAATCAAACTGGCGACCCTTTGATTTGCAGGCTGGCACTCAACCACCGAGCCACACCAGCCAGGACAAGATGGTAATTGAACAGATAGGCCTTTTGAGGCCAAAGGTAGCATATGCCACTAACACATCTAATCTAGTTTATCATTAAATATTCTTGTTTTAATATTTCCTCTCACATCTTCTCTAAATCTTATTTAATAACATTAAATTGAGTTATAAGATATTAGAACTGTAAGGGAATTTGGTTCACATGGTTGTGAACTGTTTTTTTGGAGTTCTGTAAGAGATCGGAGGAAATATAATACAAAGTAGTTTATTTTTTTCTAGGTGGTCCTAGGGACTGGGCCCACCTCATACCCAGGCCCAAATCTCAACATTCTTTCTATGCTCTGTATCCACAGACAAGCCCTTGTGTGTTCTTTGTCTGGTCTGTCCCCTCTTTGTTAATTTTGATACTCAATTTTCTGGACTCCATCCTCCCACAAATGAATAGAATATGGTGTGTATATTTGCACGTTATGACTTCAGTAAATGTGGCAATTCTCCTTCTCACCTTCACTGTGTGTTTATCAGTGTGATGGTTAACTGGGCGTGTCCAGTTGGCTAGGCCACCGTACCCAGATATTTGATCTAACAATAGTCTGTTGCTGTGAAGGTATTTTTGATGAGATTAAGATTTAAATCAGTAGACTCAGTCAAGCAGGTTACCCTCCCCAGTGTGGCTGGGTCTCATCCCACCACAGGTGAAGAAAAAAGACTGACTTCCCTGAGGAAGAGGAAATTTTGTGACAGTCTGCTTTCAGACTCAAGCTGCAGCATCAACTCTTCCCTGGGTCTCCAGCCTGCAGGCCTACGTTGGCATAAAAACAAACCCCTGCAGGTTTCCTGCTTGCCAGCCTCCACAGTAGTGTGAGCCAATTCCTTAAAATAAATCCCTGTCTCCCCCATTCTATTGGTTCTATTCCTCTGGAGAAGACTGATACAATCAGTCAGTCAGGATTAATGGTCTACCTCTGGCCAAGACTCATCTATAATCCTGTGTGTTAGAGTTTAAAGTGAAAGTGAGAGACTAGAGTCACATTTTATAGATGAATGAATCAGTCTTCATGAGTAAAGAGAAGAAAAATGGAAATCCAAAAGCAAGGAGAGAATTTACTCAACATGATTTTATTATTGTCCCATAGCTATCTCTTCAAATAGAAGAGGATTTCACTGTATCAGAGATTAGTTACCAGTGGGGAAAAAATCCATGTTTGCTTATACAGTTTGGGAACATATTTAAAGAAAATACAGAAATCCTGTTTCCAAATTGCTGAATACATATTTAGGTTGAGGAGAAGAATCACAGTAGTTTACCAAAGTTTAAAGATGACAAATACTGTAAATATCACTAAATCCATAAAGAAAATATATACTTTTTATTACTTCATTATCTGATATATGAGTGTACATTACTCCCTCCCGATAGTTTTTTGGCACATATTTTTTAAATTATATTTTATTGATTATGCTATTACAGTTGTCCCAAATTATCCCCCTTTTTCCTCTTCTACCCAGACCCTCCCACTCCCCCAGGCAATCCCCACACCATGGGTCATGCATTTAAGTTCTTTGGCTACTCCATTTCCTGTACTGCACTTTATATCCCCATGACTATTCTGTAACTACCTATTTGTACTCTTAATTCCCTCTCCTCTTTATCTGTTCCCCCATACCCCAGTCCCATCTGGCAACCATCAAAACACTCCATATCCATGATTCTGTCTCTGTTTGGTTGATAGATATGTACTTATTGCCATTTTATTGCTCATAGTTTTGATCTTTTTTTCTAAAATAAGTCCCTGTAACATTTCATATAATAAAGGTTTGATGATGATGAACTTCTTTAGCTTTTTCTAGTCTGGGAAACTCTTTATCTGCCCTTCAATTACAAATGATATCTTTGCTAGGTAGACCAATCTTGGCTATAGGTCCCTGCTTTTCATGACTTTGAATATTTCTTGCCAATCCCTTCTAGCCTACAAAGTTTCTTTTGGGAAATTAGCTGATAGTCTTATGGGAACTCCCCTGTAGGTAACTAACTTCTTTTTTCTTGCTGCTTTTAAGATTCTCTCTTTATCTTTAACCTTTGGCCTTTTAATTAAGATGTATCTTAGAGTGAGCCTCTTTGCATCCATCTTGTTTGGGATTCTCTGTGCTTCCTGGACTTGCATGTCTATTTCCTTCACCAAACTAAGGAAGTTTTCTTTCATTATTTTTTCAAAGAGATTTCCAATTTCGTGCTTTTTCTCTTCTTCTTCTGGCACTCCTATGATGCAAATGTTGGATCTCTTGAAATTGTCCCAGAGGCTGCTTACACTATCCTCATTTTTTGGATACTTTTTTTCTTCTTGTTTTTCTGATTGGTTATTTTTTCTTCCTTATGTTCCAAATTATTGATTTGATTCTTGGCTTCACCTACCCTCCTGTTGTTTCCCTGTAAATTGTTCTTTGTTTCAATTAGTGTATCCTTCATTTCTGACTGGATCATTTTTATGCCTTTGAGGTCCTCACTAGGTTCCTTGAGCATCCTTATGACCATTGTTTTTAACTCTGCATCTGGTACATTGCTTATCTCCATTTTGTTCAGTTCTTTTTCTGGAGTTTTGTTTTGTTCTTTCACGTGGGCCACAGTTCTTTGTCTCCTCATTTGGGCAGCCTCCCTGTGTTTGTTTCTATGTGTTAGATAGAGCTGCTATGATACCCTGTCTTGGTATCATGGCCTAATATGCTAGGTGTCCTGTAGGGTCCAGTGGCATAGCCTCTCTCATCACCAAACTGAGTACTTGAGGTGCACCCTTTGTGTGGGCTGAGCACACCCTCATCTTGTAGTTGAGCCTTGATTGCTGTTGGAAGGTCAATGGGGAAAGGTTTACCTAGGCCAATTAGCTGGACTGCTGACCACCATCCTCTACCCCCATGGAGGATAAGCTGTGCAGGGGCAGGCAGGGTGGTGGTACTCCAGTGTGGTCTCTAGTTGTCCACTAGGTGCAAGGCTCTGGGGTTTCCCAGGTGGGGCAGGCCAAGGTCAGTTCCTACTTGTGTTCTTCCTGGGGCCACCCTGCATGAGCTATAAAGCACTCTGAGAAGGCTGCTACTTGTGCTGGGTTTGGAGATTCCATGGTGAAGCCAAGCTGTGATTCTAATCTGGCTGCTGCTAGTGCTGGGCCTGGAGCCACTGAGCAATAGGAATTGGGGCTAGGAGTTTACTTAGGCTGGCTGTTGCTTGTTTGATAGGATTTAGGAAGTTGTGAAGCATGAGCCATGACCAGCCATTCATATGGGAAAGTCATAGTTAACAGCTTGGGTGGGCCCATAAATTGGGTGGGACAGAATCTCAGGGGATCTCCAGGGAGGGGCAAACAGTGTTAGCCTAGTTGATGGAATTTCAGGTATGGCACCAGCCTGCTGGATCTGTGGCTCTGTAGGGGGAGGACTCAGAAAAGGGAAAACAGCCTCTGCCTAACTTTCTGTCTGGGAGAAAGCTGCCTCCCAACTCCTGCCTTTATGCCAGATACTTTACTTCCTCCCTGTATGCTACTGGTGGCCTTTCAAGCTGTAGCCCTGTTTGCTGGAGCTCAGAGGGAGTGATTCTGAGTAAGTCTGTGTGTAGGTTCTTTAAGGGGAACTGCTTGGAACTCTAAAAGTTTCTTCCACTGGCTCAATCCCCACTGGTTTTTGATGCTAGAGTTATGGGGACTTAGCTTCCTGGCTCTGGAGCCCTGGGCTGGGGGTCCTGGTGTAGGGCTGGGACTCCTCATTCCCAACATATCCCTCCCAAATTTTTATCTACCACATGTGGATGTAGGACCAGCCCATTTTGCATCTCTGCCCCTCCTACCAGTCTGGATGGATGTGGTTTTTAAAATTCCATCAATGCCAGACTTCTATTCAACTAAATTTCTGATGGTTCTGAGTGATGGTTCTTCCATATTTTAGTTGTAATTTTGATGTAGTTGTGCAAGGAGGTGAGCCATGTTACCTATACCACCATCTTAACCAGAAGTCCTAGTATGCAGTTTTGATTACACTTCAGATTAGAAAGACAATTTAGTCCATGTATTTTAAAGTGTATATTTCCTGAACTATCAACAAACTTTCATGCCAGATGCTGTAAAATACATTCATGTGGAGATAGGAACTTGACCGACACCTTCCTTCACTACAGTGAGGGAGTATATATAGTGTTTATCAGAAGATGTATTTCTGAAAGCCTTTTCTACACTGAGATGACTGGCAAGAACTTAGCTATACATTGATGAGACTATAAATCATATAAATACATCCCACAAAACCCAGACTAAATGTATTTCTGACTAACTTTTTCTTACCAGAATACAAGAATGCCACAGCCACAAAAATACCACCCAACATGGGGGGACATATAATGAAAGAGAATTCAGAGTGGAAAGACAAAAAGGTCCTAAGGTAAGATAAAATATCCCCTTTTGTAAATTTCATAAAAACTTATGATTATGTGAAATTTGTCTTTGAAGTGCCCTGGGCAAGGGAGAGGTACCAAAGCTTAAGCCTCTGGCTCCCACAGTTATATGATATTTTTCTCCTTTCTCACTTCTAAATAATTTTTCAAAAAATCTTTTATTAATATGAATTTATTATATTTTCATGGTACTAGGATTAATGTGTAAAGTTTTAAATAATTAACTGTAAGTATATTGTGAGTATGGGAATTACACATAAATAAAAATGAAATATATTTAAATAATGAATTTGCAATGAATATCTTTGAGCAGTGTAATTAAATCTTGTTTATAATTTTGATAGGCATAAAATAATATATATTTTTGTATATAGCTTTTTATTTTCCACCCCCAGAAGGGTGGAGGAAAGGAACAAGGAAAAAGTGAAACAGGCCATTTTTTATCAGGGAAGCGCTGATTTAGAAACAAAATTTTTACTGGAACCTTTCATAGAACTGATTTCAAAATGAAATTATCATTGGCTTCCAAATGGAAATTTCAGGGAGAAAATGTTAATGGTTACTAATGATGTAACCATAAAAATGTAATGGTTACTAATGATGATGGTGTTATATGTGTGTTGTAAGATGAATGATTGTCATAATCTGTGGTACTTTCTTTTTTCAGTATATAAATAGGTACACTGAAATTGATACTTATGGGATCATAATTTATTCACTTTTCCCTAGTTTATTAATGACTGCCACTATTTCTAAATTTTCATCATATGATAAGGCCATGAACATATGGTGCAGAGAATCAGACTGACAGGAACTTTTAGTCAATTCCAATTCTGCTTTCATTATTCACAGGACTAAAGACTATAAAATCAGTTATTTGACGTCTTTTCATTGATTCTAAAAGAGGTTTATACATGAAAATGCATGGGATTCATTGATCTTTTGTATCATTTTTTTAAGATTCTATTTCATTTATTTATGCTCTGATCTTTATCATTTCCTTCCTTCTACTCACTTTGGGCTTTGTTGTTCTTTTTCAAGTTCCTTTAAGTGTGAAGTTAGACTCTTTATTTGAGGGTATTTTTTGTTGCTGTTGTTGTTTTTGTGTTTGTTTGTTTGTTTGTTTTTGAGATAGGCCTGTAATGCTATGACTTTCCCTCTTGGGATTGGTTTCCCACTGTCCCACAGATTCTGGATCATTGTGTCCTCATATTCATTTGTTTCAAGATATCTTTTTATTTCTTTCTTGATGTTATTTGTTGACATATTTATTGTTTAATAACATGTTATTTAGCTTTCATGTCATTGCATGCTTTTCAGTGTTCTTCTTGTGGTTGATTTGTAGCATCACAGTATTGTGGTCAGAGAAGATGCTTCATATGATTTCAATCTTCTTAAATTTGTTGAGACTTGTTTTGTGTCCTAGCAGATGGTATATCCTAGAAAATGTTCTATGTACTCTTGAAAAGTATGTATATTCTGTGCTGGCTTGAGCAATGGCCTGCAAATCTAAAGGTCACTGGTTTGATTCCCAGTCAGGGCATCTGCCTGAGTTGCAGGCCAGATCCCTAGCTGGGGATGTGTAAGAGGCAACTGATTGATGTAATTCTCTCACATTGATGTTTCTCTCCCTCTCTTTCTCCCTCCCTTCTCCTCTCTCTAAAAGTAAATAAAGTCTAAAATAAAAAAAAGAAGAAAAATATATGTATTCTGCTATTCTGCTGATTTGGGCTGAAATACTCTGAAGATATCAATTAAATCCATTTGCTCTAGTTTGCAGTTTAAGGCTGTTGTCTCCTTGTTGAATTTTCTGCCTGGAAGGTCTTTATATCATAGTCAGAGGGATGTTAAAATCCCCAACTATGACTGTATTTCTGTGGCCCTTTCCATTTATGTCCATCAAGATTTGTTGTTGGTGGAAAAAATGACTTTGGTTTCTGAAAATTGACTTTGTATCCTGCTGTTTTGCCAAATCCACTTATTAGGTTGAGTAGTTTTTTGGTGGAGTGTATAGGGTTTTCTATGTACATTATCACATCATCTGCAAACAATGACAGTTTTGCTTCCTCCTTTCCAATTTGAATGCCTTTTATTTCTTTTTCTTGTCTGATTCCTGTGGCTAGAACTTCCAATACTATGTTGAATAGGAATGGTGAAAGGAGGCATCCATATCTTGTTCCTGATGTTAGTGGGAAAGCTCTTAGTCTTTGCCTATTGGGTATGATGTTGGCTATAGGTCTCTCATGTATGGCCTTTATTATGTTGAAGAAATGGGCATTCATAAATGGATGTCCATTTATGATACAAATACTTAGCAAAGTGGGAATAGAGGGAGCATTTCTCCATTTATTGATATGACCATGGGATTTTTGTCTTTGCTTTTGTTTATGTGATGTATTATGATTATTGATTTGCGAATATTGTACCATCCTTGCATCCCTGGGATGATTCCCACTTGATCATTGTGTATGATCTTTTTAATATATTGCTAGATGCAGTTTGCCAATATTTTATGGTCAATTAATATTTGACAAAGGAGGAAGAAGCATAAAATGGAGTAAAAATAGCCTCTTCAACAAATGGTATTGGGAGATCTGGACAGCTACATGCAAAAAAATGAAACTTGGTCACAAACTTACACCATACACAAAAATAAATTCAAGGTAGATAAAAGACTTAAATATAAGACATGACACCATAAAAGTCCTACAGAAAAACCTTGGCAGGAAAATCTTAGAAATTCCGTGCAGCAACATCTTCACGGATATGTCCCCTAAAGCAAGGTACATAAAGGAAAGAATAAGCAAATGGAACTTTGTCAAATTAAAAAGCTTCTGCATAGCTAATGAAAAGAGAACCAACTATATGGGAAAACATATTCACCAGTGATAACTTGGACAAGAGTTTGAGCTCCAAAATATATAAGGAACTCACACTACTCCATTCTAGGAAGAGAAAAAACCCAATTAAAAATGGGCAAAAGACTTGAACAGACACTTCTCCAAGGAGGACATACACAGGGCCCACAGACATATGAAAAGATGCTCAGCATCACTAGCCATCAGAGAGATGCAAATTAAAACCACAATGAGATACTCCTTCACACCTGTCAGAACAGCCTTCATAAATAAATCAACAAACAAGTATTGGAGAGGCTGTGGAGAAAGGGGCATAGTACATTATTGGTGGGAATGCAGACTGGTGCAGTCACTGTGGAACAGTATGGAATTTCCTCAGAAAACTGAAAATGGAACTGCCTTTTGATCCAGCAATTCCACTGCTGGGATTATATCCTAAGAACCCTGAAACACCAATCCAAAAGAACCTATGCACCCCAATATTCATGGCAGCATAATTTACAATAGCGAAGTGCTGAAAGCAATCTAAATGCCCATCAGTAAATGAGTGGATCAAACAACTGTGGTACATTTACACAATGGAATAGTATGCAGCAGAGAGAAAGAAGGAACTCCTACCCTTTGCAACAGCATGGATGGAACTGGAGAGCATTATGCTAAGTGAAATAAGCCAGACAGTAAAAGACAAATACCATATAATTTCACCTTTAAGTGGAACCTAATCAACAAAACAAACAAGCAACCCAAATATAACCAGAGACATTGAAATTAAGAACATTCTGACAGTAACCAGAGGGGAAGTGGGAGGGGATAGTGGGGGAAGGGTTTTCTGGAACTACTATAAAGGACATATGCACAAAACCAAGGCAGGGGTGGACGCAAGGGAGGAAGGTGGGTTTGGCTGGCATGGGGGACTGGTGAGGGAAAATACAGACAACTGTAATTGAACACCAATAAAATAATTAAAAAAGATTCACTTCACATATTTAGGTGTTCCTATGTTCAGTGTGTAAATGGTTACTAAGTTTATAGCCTCCTTTTGGATTGTTTCCTTTATCATTATGTAGTGTCTTTTAAGAAGATAAATAATATTGACAAACCTTTAACCAGACTCATCAAGAAAAAAAAAAAAAGAGAAAGAACCCCAGTAAATAAAATCAGAAATGGAAGAGGAGAAACAAATACTCACACCAAAGAAATACAAAGGATTTTAGGAAAACATTATGACAACTATATACCAACAAACTGGACTACCTGGACCAAATGGCTAAATTCCCAGAAACATACAATCTTCCAAAACCAAATCAGGAAGAATCAGAGAATCTGAATAGATAGATTACACCTAGTGAAATTGAAGCAGTACTTAAAAAACTCCCAACAAATAAAAGCCTTGGACCAGATGGCTTTACAGGTGAATGTAACTAAACATTCCAAGAAGAAACAACACCTGTCCTTCTCAAACTATTTCATAAAATTAAGGAGGAGGGAAAACTCCCAAACTCATTTTATGAGGCCAACATTATCCTAATTCCAAAACCAGATAAAGACACTACAAAGAAAGAAAACTATAGTCCAACATTCCTGATAAAAATAGACACTAAAATTCTCAACAAAATATTAGGAAACCAAATACAGCAATACATCAAAAAGATCATACACCATGTTCAAGTAGGATTTATTCCAGGAAGGCAAGTTTGGTGCATCATTTGCAAATCAATAAATGTGATTCTTCACATTAAAAAAATGAATGATATAAACCACATGATCATATCAACAGATGCAGAAACAGCACTTGATAAAATCCAGCACCCATTTGTGATAAAAACTCTTAGCAAAGTGGGAACAGAGGGAACATATCTAAATATAATAAAGACCATATATGACAAATCCACTGCCAGCATCATACTCAATGGGCAAAAAGTACAAACATTCTCCTTAAGACTGGGAAAAAGACAGGGATGTCCCCTTTCACCTCTCCTATTCAACATAGTACTGGAAGTCCTAGCCACTGCAATCAAACAACAAGAAGAAATAAATGCCATCCAAATTGGAAAAAAAGAAGTAAAACTGTCTTTATTTTCAGATGACATGACACTGTACATACAGAACCCAAATTAGTCCACCAAAAAACTACTAGAACCGATAAATGAATTCAGCAAAGTAGCAGGATACAAAATTAATATTCAGAAATCAGTTGCATTTATATATGCCAGTAATGAACTAACAGAAAGGGAAATTAGGAAAATAATCCCATTCATAATTGCTACAAAAAGAATAAAATACCTAGGAATAAACCTAATGAAGCATGTAAAAACCCATACTTGGAAAATTACAAGATACTGAAGAAAGAGTTGAAGAAGATACAAAGAAGTGGAAGCTCATGCTGCATTCATGGATAGGAAGAATTAACATTATTAAAATGTCCACAGTACCCAAAGCAATTTATACATTCAACACAATTCCTATCACAATTCCAATGATGTATTTCACAAAACTACTACAAATATTTCAAAAATTTATATGGAATCACAAAAGGCCCCACATAACAACTGTGATCCTGAGAAAGAACAAAGTTGGAGGAACCATGCTACCTAATACGAAACTATACTATAAGGGGCCATAGTAATCAAAACAGCATGGTACTGGTATAAAAACAGACACAAAGATCGATAGAACAGAAGAGTGAGCCCAGAAATAAACCCACACCTTTATAATCAATTAATATTGGACAGAGGAAACAAGCACAACTGTGGACTGAAGATAGTTTATTCAATAAATGGTGTTGGGAAATTGGACAGAAGTGTGCTAAAAAAGAAAGCTAGACCATTTTCTTATACCACACACAAGAATAAATTCAAAATGGATCAAAGACTTAAACGTTATACCTGGAACCATAAAAATCATAGAAGAAAACATAGGCAGCAAAATGTTGGACATTGCTCATAGCAATATTTTATCAGATATATCTCTCAGGCAAGGGAAACAAAAGAAAAATAAATAAATGAGGCCACTTCAAACTGGAAATTTTTTGCACAGCAAAGGAAATCATCAACAAAATAAAAAGACAGCCTATGGAATGGGAGGACATATTTGCTGATACATATGATAAGGGGTTCATATCCAAAGTTTATAAAGAACATATAAAACTCAACACATACACACACACACAAAAAAAAAAAATTAAAAAATGGGCAAAGGACCTAATAGATACTTCTCCAAAGAGGACATACAGATGGCCAATAGACATATGAAAACATGCTCAAAGTCATTAATCATCAGAGAAATGCAAATTAAAACCACAATGAGATATCATCTCACATCTGTCAGAATGTCCATCATCAATAAATCAACAAACAAGTGCTGATGAGATGTGGAGAAAGGGGTTACCCTTTTGTACTGTTGGTGGGAATGCAGATTGGTATAGCCCATGTGGAATACCTCAAAAAAAAAAAATTAAAAATGGACCTGCCTTTTAATCCAGCAATCCCACTTCTGGGAATATATCTGAAGGAATCCCAAACACTAATTTGAACATGAGCACCCTAATGTTCATTGCAGAGTTATTTACAATCTCCAAAGTATGAAGCAGCCCAAGTGTATATCAGTAGGTGAGTGGATAAAATAGCTATGGGGCATTTACACAATGGAATTTTACTTGGCTGTAAAAGAGAAGAAAATTTTACCCTTTGTGACAGCATGGATGGACCTGGAGAACATTATGCTAAGTGAAATAAGCCAGTCAGAGAAATATAAATACCATATGATTCACTCATATGGGGAATCTAATGAACAAACTGAACTAACAAGGGAAATGAGGACAGGTTCACTGATGGAGAGCAGGATGATGGCTAGTGGGTGGAGGGAGATGAGGGGCTGGGGGGATTGAGCAAAAAAGGGAAAAAGACTCATAGACATGGACCACGGTGTGTTGATTGCTAGGGAAGGGGCTATAAGGGACTAAATGGTAATGGAAAAATATGATAAAAATTTAGAAAAAGAAAGGAAATGCATAGGAATCTGTGGCAGACTGGTGCACTGGTGGTGGCCCCCACAAAAGTATGCCTCTCAATGCTAACTGTATAACTCCTTCTGCAAGGACTCGGCTTGGCCATCTGTCTGACTGTGGTCAGTGGACATTAGCAATGGACATTTGTTGAGGGGTTGTACATTCAAGCTGTCTTCTTAGAAACTCCATCTTGGAACTCAGATCCAGACAATATTGCAACAATATGCCACATGGAATAGCCCTGGAAGATAAGACACCATGTGAAGGGAGAGGCCCTTTGGAAGAAAGCCAAAGTTCACTGGCCAAACTTCCGGTTGAAGGTAGCCATATGAGAGACCTCAGCTGACAATGGGTAGAGTAGAGCCACCCAATTAACACACAGAAATGTGAAAAATAGTACATTATTATGGCTTTAAACCAGTAAGTTTTGGTTTGTAAAGCAGCAATACATTATGAAAGCAAGATTTAAAAAAAAAATTAAGAACCATCTCACTTGTATGTAAAAATCTGGAAGTGATTTTCATGAGAATTATAAAACCTTATTAAGCTAAATGCCCATAACAATGATATTCAGCACTTTACATGTACAGCATTATAATTTTAATAGCTAACATTTATTAAGTACTGTATGTTAGTCATTATACTAAACAGTTTACATTTATTATTTTCAAAAATCTATAGAATAACACTAAGAGAGAACAGAAAATTAACCCTAAGGGTTAGGTACTATATTTGTCTCCAATTTATAGATAAGGAAGCTGGGACCTACAGACAATAAATATTTTTTCTAAAGTTACACAGCTTCCGTATAAAACAATTATAAAATGCAGTCTGTACAAGCTGTGGAATTCACAGTCTTTAGAAAGATCTATACCCATTAAAGTATTATAAGAAGAGATGATAATATTATAACATATTAAACAGTTAAGTGTTAGTTGAAAGATTATAGTATTTTGAATCAGAATGACACAGATTTAAATGGTGGCTCTGCTACCAGCTTTGTGAGCTTAAACAATTTATGTAAACCCTCTGAGCCTCAGTTTTCTTATCTAGAAGATAAAGATTAAAGAATATATACATCATGGTTGTTGGCAGTATAACCTAGACAGTGATGTGTTGGAGCTGGCTTGTGCCTACTTTTGGCTGTGGCCATTTCTTTTGAACTCTGTGTTCAGGGATGTCACATTGGTAGTTTAAAATTAGTCTTGGTGGGAATATCAGCACCATGAAAATGTTACACTTCCAGCCTGTCATCTGAGGAAATCTGATTCACTGACTGATGCACAACAAAGGAGCACACTTGGAGAAATTATGCAGTGTCACCCCAAACAAAGAGGGGGAGAGAACCAGTCTGTAAGTGTGAGGTTGCTTCTGGAGGATTCTGAGGGGAGCCTGGGAAAGGGGAGGTCTATTCTGGATTGGTTGCTGACAGAAATAGGAGAGGTGGGGATTAACCAGGGGTATCATACTGCCATGAGCATTGGAAGGTTTAGCAACTGGGCATCCAGTGGGGAAGAGCAGAGAGCATGTCATCGGTAAGAAAGTTGCGATCACTCATAATAGAGGTCATCACATTTTGCAGCCACATAACCTTGGAAGAAGCGACTTGTTCTGCTAACTCTGTGATTGGTTTTATGTGTTTGTCCTCCTTGCCTAATTCACATAACAGTTGCTTTTTGTTGATTTTCACTCTTACTGTCTCAAAAAGTCTTGAAGAAATCAGCAAACACTACAAATCAGGGCTTTTTATTTTTCTTGGAAAACCAGTTGTTAAACATTTACCAGCATATCACTTACTTGTTTGTTCTTACATTTCTGTCCTACAGCAAACACTTTTAAGACTCAATGAACACAGTCATATCCTGTAAATATAACTAATAAAAGTCTAATATCCTTCTCAGGTATTTCTTAAAATCACCAGAGAAGGTTTGTGTTTCACAAATCCATCTTTAAGTATTTGGCTTTGGTTTACTCCTTTCAGGGTTTTTCTGAAAATGTTTGAGGACTTCTATCATAACTGCCTCACTCAAAAATCCTTAACAAAACATTTCTTCTCAGAAAATACGAAGTATTTTATCCAGAAAAAAAATTCTATTTTTTACCTTAGTCTGTCGAAGTTTCTTACAGTCACTTTACAACCTCTCCAGCACTGTTTTTTTGTTGATTGTTTATCATGGCCATTCTGACCAATGTAAAGTGATATCTCATTGTGGTTTTAATTTGCATCTCTCTGATGGCTAGTGATGCTGAGCATCCTTTCATATGTCTCTGGGACCTCTGTATGTCCTCCCTGGAGAAGTATCTGTTCAGGTCCTTTGCCCATTTTTTGAAACTTTTTTAAAATTATTGTTCAAGTAGAGTTATCTTCATTTTCCCCTCACTATTCCCTGCCCCCCAACCCCAGACATCCCCACTTCCTACTCTTGATCCTTCCCCACTTTGGTTTTGTCAATGTGTCCTTTATAGTAGTTCCTGAAAATCCTTCCTCCTTTATCCCCCATTACCCCCTCCCACCTCACCTCTGGTACTGTATGTTTATTCTTAATTTCAATGTTTCTGGTTACATTTTGCTTGCTTGTTTGTTTTGTTGATTCGGTTCCACTTAAAGGTGAAATCATATGGTATTTGTCTTTTACCGAATGCTTTATTTCACTTAGTGTAATGCTTCCAGTTCCATCCATGCAGTTGCAAAGGGTAGGAGCTCATTTCTTTTTGCAGCACAGTATTCCATCTCATTGTGGTTTTAATTTGCATCTCTTTGATGGCTAGTGATGCTGAGCATTTTTTCATATGTCTGTGGGCCCTGTGTATATCCTCCTTGGAGAAGTGTCTGTTCAAGTCTTTTGCCCATTTTTTAATTGGGTTGTCTTCCTAATCTGGAAACACTAATTCAAAAGAAGAGTGGTTTATTTTCAGTTCAGTTTTTCACTTGTTATTATGGAGTCACAACTTCCAAGCTCTTTCCATGCTGGGCTAGAAACTGGAAGGAAGCCCTGTGCAAGTTTTTCATGGACATATTTTTATTTCTCTTGGGTAGATACCTAGAAGTGAAGATTTAGTGTTTCCTTTTGTTGCAATGCAGAGTTATGACTATATTTAAGTACTACATTTCAAGTTTTCTTGCAATTAACCAAGTAAGTAAATATTTGGGCAATGGTTCTTTAAAACCTATATTATTGAGATGTGCTTCTAGATTTTTAATATTGTAGAGAGAAGGACTCATCAAAGAGACTTTACTGATGGTTTTTCTTTTTTCTTTTTATGCTTTATCAAGAAACCTGTTGTCTGTCCTTGAGTGATAGGCTAGTTATTGTGAAGGTTGAAAGGTAAAAGGCATTCCTTTCCTACCTGCCCCTCCCTGAGTAGAGTATCCTTCCAAAAAGAGGGAGAGAAGTGTTGGGGTTCTAAGATCTGGGAATTTACTCTGGTGTATCCAGGAGTGGAGACCAGACCCGTCTGGCTGATGACCAGGTCAGGGTTCCTCATGACATGGGCATAAGTACAGCATCCTGCCTAAACTCCACATGAGGGTATTCTGGGGCCCTGGCAAAGCTCTAGGGGATGATAGAAAACTGATAGGTGTGGAGGAGTGTCTATTCATCCGTGATTTAGGCGTAGATTGCATCCCAAGCTGGTCATAAAGGGGAGTTATGCCTTTTATAATTAGTAATTATAAATAAAATAAATGTAGTACATTATTTACACTACAAAAGTTAACCTTAAACTAATATTATTCAAGTTATCCTTTTAATACCACTTTTATTTTTTTTTACTATTTCTTTGAGAAGAAGAGGTGTAAATCTGAGTGTCTTTGGGGTTAGTTTTGAATATTAATTAATGATAATGTTAATATTTTGCAGTTTTGCTTATAAAATAATCTACAATTGTTATATGGGCAAAAATAAGTATATTCTAGGTTATCTAGTTGAACATTTTTACCTAAGAATGACCCCATGATTAATGTGGAGTGTGCATTTATGTTTACGTCTTGTATTTTACCCAGTAAAGGCCATATGATAGATACCATGATGTGCTGTATGGATTAAATTTGCAGGATAGTTTAAATTGAGAAAAGTGATTAGAAAATTGAGTCTCCTTATGGCATGTGTTAATATATTAACATTGCAAAAAATCATAATGTAAAAATCTCTAATTTTTCCACCCCCTCCCCAACTTGGAGAATTCATTTGGTACTAAGAATGAGAGTAAATATACTAAAGAATTTTTAATTGAATAGAATTTTTTACTTTTTAGTGTTGAATGTTGGCACTAGGTAATTGGTTGATTTATCAAAAAGGATAGTTTAAAAGAAATACATTATTAAAAAATAATGACAGAGCACAGAGGATTTTTAGGACATTGAAAACAATCTGTCTGATATTCAAATAATATTATACATCTGTTTAAACCCACAGAATGTACACCACCAATGATGAACCTTAAGGTAAACTATGGACTTCAGTTGATTATAATGTATCAATGAAGGTTCACCCTTGGTAAAAAAAAAAGTGCCATTCTTGTGACAATGGGGGAGGCTATGCATGTTTAGGGGCAGGAGGTATGTAAGAAATCTCTGCGTCTCACTTAATTTTGTTGTAAACCTAAAACTGGTCTAAAAAAATAAAGTCTTAAAAAATACAATTAAAGACTTAAAAAAAAGTTTAAAACATCTCCTTTCGAAAAATTATAATAATAACTCAAATGAGGGATCATTATGCTTGAAATCAAATGAATGAAGTTGAGCATTAGTTACCTATTGCTGCACAACAAATCACTGCAAACTTGGTAGCTTTAAACAACCCACATTTATGATGCCACAGTTATTGTGGGCTGGGAGTTTGAGCATGACTTTGTTGTGCCCTCTGCTTAGGGCTTCACCAGGCTTTAGTTAAGGCTTCCACTTGCCTGTGTGCTCATCTGGAGGCTTGACTGGGAAGAGTGCTTCCAAGCTCACTTGGGTTATTCACGGAGTTCCTTTAGTTACAGCTGTAGGCTTTATGGCAGCTTGCTTTTCAAAGCATGCATTAGAGAGAAGAGAGTCTCTTGCATGCTGAAATCCTCTATGACATACTGTAATTGTGGGTGTGCCATCCCATCACCTTTGTTCTATTCCACTGGTTTGAAGGGAGTTACAGATCCTATGACAATTAAGGGGAGGGGACCATACAAAGGTGTATATACAGGAGACAGTCCTGTCCCACAATAAATGAAGTGTAAAACTTGCAAATAATCTATTAATGCCAACAGTTGTCATTTATGTTTAACAAAGTGACATCATCTATCATATAAAACTAATATATATGATAAATAGAAATAATATTTCATTATTCAATAATAATAAATAATATATAATAAATAATGAAAATAGCTTAACACTGGCAGTATATGAGAAGTTTTCTTCACTAAAGAGTGCTCTATATATTACCCAGCCAAACTTAAAAATATTTTCTTCAGAAGAAAATTTTCTGTGATTGATGATACACTAGGTGTCTCTGGAAAAAGACCAACCATTGTTAATATAAGTAGAACTGCCTGCACAAAATTGATGTAACCTGGCAGCCAAGGAGGATGGAGTGGAATGTGAATGTGTGAACAATGATGACCTCACTATACTAGTGAATGAGGGTGGTAGACACCATTGAGTGAACATATGTACCGTGTGGCCATTGCATTCACAATGACTGAGCAAGTAGAATGTGCATCAAATTTTGCTTTAAGCTTGAACATTCCTCTGTGAAAGATATTCAGATGACTCAGAAAGCCACAGCTATGGGCAACTGGTGATTGGCAGCTCCATCACAACAACATACCCGCTTATGCATCACGTCCCATGCAGAGTTTTTTAGTGAAACATCAAATCACCCAGGTGACTCAGCCCTACTACAGCCCAGATTTGGGGCCCTGCGACTTCCAGCTTTTCTCAAAACTAAGATAACCTTTGAAAGGGAAGAGGTTTCAGACCACTGATGAGATTCAGGAAAACATGACACAGCAGCTGATGGAGATTGGGGGAACTGTGTGAGGTCCCAAGGTACCTTCTTTGAAGGGGACTGAGGCATCATTGTCCTATGTGCAATGTTACTTGTATCTTCTGCAGTAAATGTCTCTATTTTTCATAGTACATGACTGGATATTTTTTGGACAGACCTTGTGTATTCTTTAAATTAGCACCTACATAAAAAATATTAGTTTCCTAGTGCTGCTGTAACAAAATGAGATAAATTTGATGGCTTCAGATAACAGGAATTTATTCTCTTAAAGTTTTGGAGGCTAGAAATCTGAAAGAACCTTGTCAGCAGGGCCATGCTCTTTCTGAAGGCTCTAGGATAGGATCCTTCTTTGTCTTTTCCTAGATTCTGCTGATTGCTGGAAATCCTTAACATCCCTTGGCTTGTTGATGCATCACTCTAGTCTCTGCTCTGTTGTCACATGACACTCTCCCTGTGTGTCTTTTCTTATAAGGACACTGGTCATTTGGATTAACAGGCTGTTCTACTGCTTTATAACCTAAGTTTAACTTAATTAATTACATATTACATCTGAAACAACTTTGTTTCCAAATTAGGCTATATTCTGAGGTTCTGGGAAGGATACAGATACTGGAGGGACTCTCTTCAACTCGGACAACACCTATAGTTTAGTAGCATCATATGATAGACAGTTTCTGAAATAACTCTCAATTATCCACATTTCCTGCTATTCACTCCTTGTATAATTCTTTCATCTTTTATGCGAACTGAAGGTAGTGGCTTTCTTTTAATGAATATAATAAGCAAAATAGATGGGATGTCACTTTGAGATTCATTTGTAAGCATCTGCAATTTATGTCTTATTTACAGACTGTCTCTCTGGCTCTTCTTATTTGCTTTCTCTAATGAAGCAATTGTCATGCTGTAAGATACCCTCTGCAGACACCTACATGGTGAAGAACTGAGGGTGGCATCTGGCCAGGACTCAAGGAGAAACTGAGGCCCTTTTTTTCGACAGTTTGAGAGGAACTGAATCCTTGTAACAGCTACTGGAATGAGCTTAGAAATAGTTCTACTACTCATCATTTTTTTGTTTCATAAATTACTTTATTGTTGTTCAATTACTGTTGTCTGCATTTTCTTCCCATCTCTCCCCCCCCCCCACCCCATAGTCATGTTTTAAATGCAGACTCAGCTGACAGCTTGATGGCAGCCTCCCGTGATGGTCCTTGTGAGGGACTGAGAGTAGGAGGATCCTGTTAAGCTGTATTTTGGGGTTATTTGTTACATGTCAATAGATAACTAATATTCACCATTTAAGTATTTCTTCTGTCTCATTCTCAACTAATATTATGAAACTTGAAGATGCTTTATATTTTCTCTTTTTTTAAAATAGTCAAGCAAGCACAGTCTAGTGTAGTGTGATATAGCATAGCACTAACAGTGCTCTGTAGGCTTCCTATGGATGATTTCATGTCAGATGCAATTCTTGTCTGTTACAAACCCTGCAGAAAGTTCCAGAGATCTAGTCTTCAAGGTTTAATTAGAGCTGATGAGATTAATTATTATGGTTATATAGATAACAATTGTGCTGTGTGTTAGCTTTTAACTGGAGCACTAGTGCCTTTGTTCTGGACATTTGAAATAAATGGAAATTTATTTGATTTGGCAGTTTAGATTAGCTGGGTATGACTTTATTATTGCCTTCAGAAGGTTGGGTTCATAATGATAAAACAATTAACCACTTGATACTGTTTTGTCTGTTCTGTTTCTGTTTATTCTGAAAAAGAAAAAAAAAGCTCATTTTTTTGGCCATGAAAAAATTTTTTTTCTGACTTCAGCCCAAAGGTGACATAAACTTGCAGTGTAAAGTGTTGGGGAAAGGAGAACTGAATACAAATGAGTTGCATTTTGATTGTCTTTAATTATTCCATTGATATTAACACCTTTGAAAGTAAAGGCAAGGATAATTAGTCTAGTGGTACACTAGGGTGCTGAAAACAATTTTTAAAATATTTTATTATAATTTTCTATTAATTGGATTATTAAAGTGCTTATAGTGATATCAATTTTTCCTTTAAGTAATAAAGTATTTATTGTTTAATTTTGAAAATTTTAAGCGTTTCTTTGGTGAAATAACTCAGATTTTTGTAAGTAGTTTATTCAGAACATCTCTTTGAATAAGTCTCTTCAGCATTATTAATTGAATTATCTAGTTTAATATTGAACCTGAACAGATTATCAACCCGTTGGTTGGAATCTAAATGTAAATGGATTTAAAAGTCTTGTAGACATGGGAGGAGAAAACAGAAAATGATTCCTTCAATTTGCTTTTTCTTTAAAATTCAAAGCATTTTTTTCTAACTAATCTTTTGTGAAACATGTTAATATATAACTGGTTTACTGTCACAACTGATTAATGTAAGAACTGGAACTAAACTGCTGACATTACCCAACCAAAATTGATTGTGCCCATGAAGGCAATTATCACATTTTTCCATGTTATTAGAGCCTTCCCAGTAGCTCCCCATGAACTTCATTGTCACATTTCCAATTTGGTGCCCATTATGACAAAATACATAATGTATTGTTCTATGAATATTTATATCTTATTTGAGAGTGGATGATCTGGATATTTTAATTGTAATATGACAGAAACTTCAGGGATACTAAGGTATAGAAATAAGACAATAACACATAGTTTTTTATTTCCTATTAAGTGTAATGCCCAAATAATAGTTATTACCTGTTTTGATTCTGTGACCAAGGATAGTATACTTCTACTTGTGTAAGAGGAGGTGGGTCCTAAACAGTGTTTTTGGTGCTTAGGCGGATGACTGGTGTCTGTGTGTGTGCTTTTGTCTGGTGTTCACGGCCTCCAGCTGAACCTTTTCAAAGAATTTCTAGTCTAACAATCCAGTGAGGAAAGGAGTGTCTTTTCCATTTGTTATTCTTTCATCTAAGGCAGGGATTTTAGATCCAAGCTAAATTTAACGGAAATCTCAGCTCATGTCCTAGTCAGGCCTGAATATATGAATTATGGAGCCATATACAGTATTCCATAGGGTGAGCCAGCTGGATCTGTAAACAAAAGGTACTTCAAACAAAGAACTGGCATGTGTTATTGTGGTTGTTAGCCTCCAAGATGGTCTGCCATGACTCTTACCTCCTGGAATCCATGTTCTTGTGTAGTCTCCTGTCACACAGACCACAGGGCTAATCTGTGTGACCGATAGATTTCAGTGGGAGTGACAGTGTGTGATTTCTAAGAGTAGGTCATAAAGGCATTGAAGCTTCTGTTTGGTCTCCTGGAGCTCTTATTCTAGGGAAAGCCAACTGTAAGGACCCACAGGCAGCCCTATGAGGAGGCCCACATGGAGAACAAGTGAGGTCTCCTGCAACAGCTAGCACAGACATACTAGATAATTGAGAAGTACCTGCTGTCCTGGTCCAGCTTCTCATTACTGCAGCACAGTCAACATCTGAGTGTGCTCTCACGAGAGACCCTGAGATAGAGCTACCCGGTTGAATTGCTCTGAAATTCCTGACCCATAGAAACCATGGAAGGTAGCCTTTCTTGCTTTGAGCCTCCAAGTTTTGGAATGACTTGTTACAAGTGTTAAATGCTTACCACAGTTATTTATTTCCCCTCAATATGCCGGTGAAGATATCTGAGCTGAAAAGGTAACTTTTGGTGTACCCAGTTTAGAGTAGGTACTTGGAATATGAATTGAATTGACTAATGAGTACATAAATAGAAGCAGTTAAAAATCTAACACAAGAATTTAGTTAAGAATTTAGAAGTGAATTAACATCCTGATGACCAGAGAAATATTTTTATATTGTTAAAACATTTAGTCTCATGGCATAGGAAATGCATAGAATATATTGAATAATAGGATATAACTCTCTTGTTGTATAGCAGACATGTTTATTTCCACAGCAATATTATGAGAAGAAAATAAGAAATAAAGTCATTTGATCTTTGACCGAGGTAGACTGATAGTTAATGTTATGTGTTATCCTATCTAGGCTATATAGTATATGGTTATTTACTCAAACACTAATCTAGGTGTTGCTGGGAAAATTATTTCATAGATGTGGTTAACATCTGTAATCAGTTGACTTTAAGTAACGTGGGTGGGCCTCATACAATTCATTAAATGTTTTAAGAGCAAAAACTGAGGTTTTCTGAAGAAGAATTTCTCCCTTAATACTGTAGCATTAACTTCTGTTTTAGTTTCCATCCTGCTGAAGTGTAGATTTCAGATGTACCAGCCCCCCACAATCACATGAGCCAATTTCTTGAAATAAATCTCTATTCCCCTCACCCCCACTGCCACACACACATCTTACTAGTTCCACCCCCCGCTTCTGAAGATCCCTGACTGATATGAAAGGTTACTGCTCAGTGAGTGTGGATGTTCCTTAGTTAGTCTGATGCCAAGTAATTAGATTGGACAATGGGTTGTGGGCAGTAGTGACCTGTGTCATATTTATTTCAAGCTCCTGAGGAGCCAGGATGCCTACTCCTTCTCTCTCTTCCCAGACTGGTAGGAACTGGGAGACTATGTGCTGAAATAACATACTTATGCTGTAAAAGAAGGCGGCCCAACTAGGACTGTGATGTGAACAAAATTAGACCTTTGTTGTGTTAAGTAATGGAAATGTAAAATTTTGTTATTTCACCAGAGTTTATCCTATCTCAAATAACACACTATCTAAATGGGAAAAAAAAATCAGGTCATGGGCATGTTAATCAGAGGCCTTCTGGTTGTAAGTGAATGAAAATCTATCTCAATCCATTTTTTTTTTAAAGGAAGAGAATTGAATGGCTTATATAATTTAAGGGCTTAAGAGTAATATTCAGATTTAGTCATAGCTAAATCCAAAGAATCAAAAACCATCATCAGAATACAGGTATTACTTTTAGCCTGACATACAATTTTACTTTTTTTTTCACCTAAGTTTAGGGGATGATTCTGGTTCACCTGACTGTGTCATGTCCCTGACTTTGGATCACCCACTATGGCTGTATCATAGACTAAACTCATGGACCAAATTATTCATAGCTGATTCTTAGAGATGGGGTGGTTGAGAGTCTGATAAGATCAATCCCACTTATACCACGAGGACTGAAAACTGGTTAGGAGAGATTCTCCAAAGGAAAATTGGGTTCCTGTGACCAGAAGTGGAAGGGAAGTTAGGCAGTAAAACAATAGATTTCCATTGCAGGGTAGTAGAAGTTTATATGCTTTTATATATCAGGAGAAAGGAAGTGGGCTGCATACATAGAGACACAAATGTATTCACGGAACATGCTTTTTAAAACTGGAGTATTGTGGTGAATGAATGGTAAGTTAGCTAGCTATTGCAATGTGATGATTCAGTTTAATCAAAGATAAAAGATGATTTGTCACATGAAGATCACATATATCAATACTACATTTATCAATGTACAGAAGATGCCACATCTGACTGAAAGCAATTGAAATGATATTACACTTCTCAAGAAATAAAAGCCAAAAGCAGATTATTCCATATTGAAATCACCCCACAATTATTTATTATTTAAATAATAATGACCTATTTAAAACTTACTCAGAGAGCCATTAACAGGCTGTTAGTCACATTCTAATCTCTATTATGTATTATGAATAAAACTAGTCAAATAAAAAAGTAATTCAAATAGAATGCTCCTGATTTCTTAATTATATTGTAATATTTATATGTAATAAGTTGCTAAATGAATTATGGCAACTATTGATTATAAAGCACATATAATAGGGATATGTATATCCATAATCTAGTTTTGTGATATATATATTTCATAATTGGTAAAACCAAATAAAATTAAATGAGCACATTATATACACAAAGCAACTGAATAGTTGCTAAATATTTGAAAATTACATAAAAATTATCTCATTTAAGAGGTTTTGAGAACAATTTAATCAGCATTTGGGATAGGATGGGTACTATGAAGAAAAAAGTATATTCAAATTACCCTTTTCCTTTCCTTTTTTTAAAGCAAAAATATTGAGCAGAAGCATAGAAAGCAAGAGTCTAACGGGAGACTGAGAGAACAATGAAATTTGTACATGTTAATTTTGTCAGGTTTCAGGATTATGTTCCTGAATTTTAATGGGCATGACAAAATTGAAGTTAGTAGGCTCTCATAGACATTGGAAATGAACAGAAATTTGGCAAATACTGTAATACTGTAACAGAAACCCCTTGTGGCTCTTTTGCTCTGGGTTCTTTTACTCATCACCAATAAGAACTGTGGCTCTCAGTGTCAGAGTTTTGTAGAAAAGGAAAGGAATTATTTAATTAAAAGTTATACAGGTTTAGAGTAACGGCAGAATTCTGCCCTTGAGTCCCAAACGCACACAGTCCTGCTCTCCCCCTTTGCCCAGTCAGGCCAGTCTCAGAGCATGCCAGTCAGAAGTACCACTGGCTCCATGAGGAGGTGCCAAGCAGTTTTGGATTAAGAACTGTAGAGTGCGGTGACACTGCTGTTGGTGCTGTGAACTGGAGAAGCCTGCCCAGCTGAGCACGGATTACTTGGAGGAACTGGCAGAAGTCAGGGTCCTCCCAGCCACTTTTGAGCCACATGGTCCCAAAAGGTCCCACGGCACATGGCTGCCTGCTTCTTTATTTAAATCCTGGCCAGAATCCTCCTCTGTATCCCCATTTTCGACTCCTCCCACAATCGGCTATACCTGCTAACACTCCTGTATTTTCCTCCTTTCTTGGCTGCCATTGTTAGTCCAGGCAGGCGTGGCCCTGTGGCTTGGAGCAAACCATTTCCAAGTTCTCACACAGGTGCTATAACTGGCAGAGCTGCCTCCCAGTTACATATGGGTCAAAGCCAGGCCCTGACCCAGGCAGACTATTCAGCATTACCATGAAGCTAGCTTGTTGTTATTGATATGCAGAGTAACTCTCAGTCACTGTACTGCTGCTTTTACAAGTCTCCCCAGCTAACCTTGTGAGGGGTTTGGGGCCTTCTCAGCCTATGCCCTGTTCTGAACCTCATTCCACACCCATTACAACACATATGAAATAATTACAAAATTATAAGTAATAGTTTAAAAGGCTCCTGCTTTCAAAACAAACCACAAGTCAAAGCTGTGAAAAACCTGCATCAGTAGATAATTCTTTCCCTGAATCACTTTCAAGAAACTTCTGTGATGTTTTGATCTGTTCTAGAAGATTTTTTAAATTTATTTTATTGATTATGCTATTACAGTTGTCCCATTCCCCCCTTCATTCCTCTCCATCCTGCAGCCCCTCCCACCCCCATTCCTCCACTTTAGTTCAGTCTATGTGTCATGAGTTCTTTAGTTCTACATTTCCCACACTATTCTTGCCCTCCCCCTGTCTATTTTCTACCCACCATCTATGCTACTTATTCTCTGTACTTTTCCCCCTCTCTCCTCCTCCCACTCTCCTGTTGCTAACCCTCCATGTGATCTCCATTTCTGTGTTTCTGCTCCTGTTCTAGTTGTTTGCTTTTGTTTTAGGTGTGGTTGTTAATAACTGTGAGTTTGCTGTCTTTTTACTGTTCATATTTTTTATCTTTTTCTTAGATACATCCGTTTAACATTTCATATAATAAGAGCTTGATGATGATGAACTCCTTTAACTTGACCTTATCTGAGAAGCACATTATCTTCCCTTCCATTCTAAATGAAAGCTTCACTGTATAGAGCAATCTTGGATATAGGTCCTTGCCTTTCATGACTTGGAATACTTCTTTCCAGCCCCTTCTTGCCTGGAAGGTCTCTTCTAAGAATCAGCTGACAGTCTTATGGGAACTTCTTTGCAGGTGACTGTCCCCTTATCCCTTGCTGCTTCTAGAATTCTCTCCTTCATTTTAATCTTGCCTAATGTAATTATGATTAGCCTTGGTGTGTTCCTCCTGGGGTCCAACTTCTTTGGGACTCTCTGAGCTTCCTGGACTTCCTGGAAGTCTATTTCCATTGCCAGATTGGGGAAGTTCTCCTTTATTATTTGTTCAATTAACTTTTCCACTTCCTCTCCCCCTGCTGGTACCCCTATAATTCTGATGTTGGGACATTTAAAGATGTCCTGGAGGTTCCTAAGCCTCTCCTCATGTTTTTGAATTCTTGTTTCTTCATTCTTTTCTGTTTGGTTGTTTCTTCCTTCCTTCTGGTCCATCCCATTAATTTGAGTCTCAGTTTTCCTCCCATCTCTATTGGTTCCCTGTGTGTTTTCCTTCATTTCACTTATTGTAGCCTTCATTTTTCATCTAATTTGCAACCCAAATCAACCAATTCTGTGAGCATCCTGGGCCCCAGTGCTTTGAACTGTGACTCTGATAGCTTGGCTATCTCTTGGTCACTTAGATGTATTGACTCTGGGGCTTTGATCTGTTCTATTGCTTGAGCCATATATATATATATATATATATATATATATATATTTATTTATTTATTTTTTTGGTCTGGTCATGGCTGTTATGTAGCGAGGGGCAGAGCCATAGGTGTTCACCAAGGCAGGGCAACCTAGTTGCTGGGTTGTTATGCTGTATGTGGGGGCAGGGTCAGAGAGGGAACGATGGTGCTTGCTCTACTCTCTCTCATATTTCAGTCCCTTCCGCCACTTCCCCCAAGCAAATTGGGCCCTTCTGGTGCTGATTTCCGTGGGGGTGGGCTTGTGTACATTCTAGGGCCCTGTGGGTCTCTCCAGTGAACTCTCCTGTGAGGCTGGGAGTGTCTTCTGGTACCTCAACCCCCACAAGTCTTTTCAATTGGTGCTTTTAGGCTTTATTTCCTGGCACTGGGGCCCTGTGTTGCATGTCTGTCTCCCCATTTTCTCCTGGTTTATCTGCGCATGAATGAATGTCCATGGTCAGCCAACCAGCTTGCGCTCTCGGGGTCTGCCAGCCAGTGCCTGTGCGCCCAGGATGCCAACCACTGCTTTCTCCTGCCATGACCAACTCTGCCCCTCCTACTGGTCTGGATGAATGGTTGTTGAGTTTCCTTATAGTTCAATTTTCTGTCAGATCTAGTTGTTTTTTTTTGTTTCTAAATCTTTGTTGTTTTTAATTTTGGTTGTGTGAGGAGACACAGTGTGTCCACCTATGCCTCCATCTTGGCCGGAAGTCCTCTTATAGAACATTCTTTTCTAAGTTTTTGAATCAAGCTCACTGTATTTCTACTCAAGTTGATCTAGTGCATACCATGTCCCAGGCACATTAGATGCATTTCTAAGCTCAAAGAGTTTAGGGATTGTTCTGGAAGAAATGAGAAGAATTCAGATCTGCTTGCTCCAAATTCCCATCTAAAGTTTTTCAGTCGGCTGCAATGCCTCATCCATTACACGATTCATGGTTGTTATGTTTGTGCCACCTGTTCCTGGGGATTCAAGCTCTGTTATAGAAACTGTCTTCTCTGTGAAGTCTCAGGACTTTGAGGCCAAGATTGCACAGATGCCCCGAAGCCTTCTATATTCCCTAGTCGCTGGCACTGGGAGCAAAGGGATTGTGAATGTGCACCTGATGTGAAAACTATAAAGTCTTCCTGTGCTTTCACTCCTCTCCCAGAAGCCATTCTTCTCCAGGGTGAGCCAGTTTCTAAAATGAGTCCAAACACAATATCTATCCTTTACCCCACTGATATTATTCAACATAGTAGCTACAGGTGCTTTGAGTCTCCAAAAAGATTTAAAAAGTAGTTGGTCCTTGGTGCCAGGCAACCTCTGTTTCTTCCTCTGATGCCGAAAGCTGTTAACAAGCCTTTGAAGTAGAGTGAATCAGAGTTCAATGCTGGCAGTTTATTTTTCTAAGGGCCTGTGTGACTGTGGTGAAATTATAGTTGCATTTCCTCTGAGAGTCTCATATAGGAGTGAGAATAAAACAAATTACTATCTGAATAAATTATCCTGCAACATTTTTCTTCATGCATATTTTAACAGGGTATCAATGTCAAAATCTGGAGCAGGGATGGTGAAGGCATGATTTTTTCAGCCACTGCTTTCTTCCTTACCCATGGAACATACAATTAATTAATCATTTCTATCAATGGTTTGCACTTGCTTGTTAATTCTCAACACAATGGGTAAGAAAGTCTACCAAAAATTTGAATCAGAAATTGAGATTAAGTTATGCTTACCATTTTTCACGTTATACAATACAAAGATTGTATAATGTGAAAAATTCTGAAACTTAGTGATGTTGCTACCATGGTAGGGTGGAATGGAAAGATGAAGGGTAGGGGAGAGAGAAGAGATGACTGATTGAAGTTGTGTTTTAAAGAGGTCTTGTGGAGCATGTACTCTGGGTGAACCCACCTTGAACCTTGGATTTGCTCTTCAGCCTTTATTCTGGGCACCTTTATATTGAGAGTCCATCCAAGCATAATCAGGCTTGGGAGACATGTATTCTAAAGAAAATTCCTTAGGTGGGAGGAATTCTCTCTTCCTGGGGTGGGGCGGGGGAAGTCATCCTTTTTGTTCTCAGGCCTTCACCAAGTTGGATGAGCCCAGCCCACTCACACTGGGGAGGGCAGTCTGCTTTACTCAGACTACTGATTTAAATATTAATTTCACTAAAAAACACTCTCACAGAAAAATTTGGAATAATGTTTGACCAAATATCTGGACACCCTCTGGCCCTGTCAATTTGACATGTAATGTTAGCCGTCACACCTGGAAACTCTTTTTTCTCGAAAGGGCAGAACTGGAGGAGACAAATGAATTTTACTCTTTGGGTTTAGTTTTTAAAAATTTCATGCCGGCACGCTCTCCCTTCTGGGGGCATGCCCTTGCCTTTTACTTCTTCCTCTTTTTTCCCCACAGGCAAGCATCTCCTAAATTCTAAGAGACCCCAAAAAACTTGCAACCAGGAAAGCAGTGGGCAGCTTCAGCTTCTCTTGGGCTAAACCCCCTGAAACTGTCCCCAAGGCCCCTTTTCTCTGACTCTCTAATGAGCTGACAGCAGCCCCGCCTTGGCTCACTTCTTTCCCATAACATTTCTAAAGGGCCAAAACAGCCCCACCTAGTCTCTCTCCTGGTGCTCCTTCTATGTAGACCCTTCTTTATTTCACTGTCCCCAGCTTTAGTAAACATATCTCAAAAAAAGTCATGCAAGTTGTAGTATATTTTGTATTTTTGTATTTTTTGACTTTTAAAAAATTTTTGATTTTAATTGTTGTTCTTATACAGTTTTCTGTCTTTCACTCCCATCCCAGCCCACCACCCCAGCCCTCTCCAGCTCCCTCCCATTTCCACCCCCCTAGTTTTTGTCCATGTGTCTTTTGTTCTTGTTCCTCTAAACCCTTCCCCTTTTCCCCTGAAATTCCTGCCCCCCCCCTCTGGTGACTGTCAGCCTGTTTTCAATTTCAGTGTCTTTGGTTATATTTATGCTAAGCGATATATTTTATATTTTACACACACACACACACACACACACACACCTTATTTTGTCATGTATAATATGTACTTTTTTGCCCAAATTTTTGAGAGAAAAGTAAGGATGTGCACTATACATGGGTAGTACTAATTCCATACCTATATAAATGTTTTTAATTCTTTTATTTATGCTTATGCATTAAAAGTATAACTCTAGAAAGCAATAACGATATCCATATGCAAAATAATATGTTGGAATACGATAATCAGTTTTGTTTTGAAATATAAGTATGTAAATAATTGAATTAAAAATTAAAATAAAAATTTTTTTTCTCTGAAAGTTTGAGCCAAAATCATGGGTGCACATTATATATGGCAAAATATGGTATGTATATATATTTTTGTTTGTTCATTTTTTTTTTGTTGTTGTTTCTCTGAAAGGATTTTACTGGACTATCCAGATTCACTTGCATTGCAATTACAAATGTTTTTTCAGAGTGTTAATTATCCAGAGAACTAATACTGGCTTAATAAAAGCATATTTAATTCTAGTTCAGAAGGATAACATTATCTAAATTTGTTCTGTAATTTCAAGAGGGCAGCCTATTCAAAGCCTAAAAACAACATTGCATTAATCATATATTTGCAACCTATTTAAAGTCTCATGTACATCTAATTTATGTTTTTGAATGTGTATCAGGCATCCACACACAGGCACATTGACATACACATTTAAACTGTGCAATGAAAGGGAAGCAACTGCATGGGAAGGTATATTTGTTAATAATACCTTGGAAAAGAGTTTGATGTCTAAAATGTGTAATGAACTCATACGACTCTACTCCAGAAAGATAAACAATCCAATTAAAAAGTGGGCAAAAGACTTGAACAGACACTTCACCAAGAAGGACATACAGATGGCCCAGAGACATATGAAAGGATGCTCAGCATCATTAACCATCAGAGAGATGCAAATTAAAACCTCGGTGAGATACCACTTCACACTGGCCAGAATGGCCATCATTAACAAATCAACAAACAACAAGTGTTAGAGAGGATGTGGGGAAAAGGGAACCCTAGCACACTGTTGGTGGGATTGCAGACTGGTGTAGCCACTGTGGAAAACAGTATGGAATTTCCTCAGAAAATTAAAAATGGAACTAAGTGCCTTTTGACTCAGCAATTCCACTGCTGGGATTGTACCCTAAGAACCCTGAAACACCAATTCAAAAGAATCTATACACCCCAATGTTCATAGCAGCACAATTTACAATTGTCAAGTTCAGGAGGCAACCTAAGTGCCCATCAGCAAATGAGTGGATCAAACAACTGTGGTACATTTACATGATGGAATACTATGCAGCAGAAAGAAAGAAGGAACTCCTACCCTTCATGACAGCATGGATGGAACTGGAGAATATTATGCTAAGTAAAATAAGCCAGGCAGTGAAATATCATATGATTTTACCTATAAGTGGAACCTAATCAACAAAACAATTAAGTGAGTAAAATTTAACCAGAAACATTGAAATAAAGAACAAACTTACAATAACCAGAGGGGAAGGTGGAGGGGGGATAACAGGGGAAGGGTCATCAAGGAATATGTATAAAGGACCCATGGACAAAGCCAAAGGGGGTTAGGATTGAGGGTGGGATGTGGGTTGGGATGGGGGAAAGTGGTGGTGGGAAAATGGGAACAACTGTACTTGAATAACAATAAAATAAATAAATATATTAAAAATAAACTGTGCAAAGAATTTTAAAGTAAATTTCCGTTGTAGAATTTTCTAGGTTATCTTTTATTTCCTTTTCCCTAATTTGTTTGAAAACTAACTTCAGATATTTGATAGGCATTCCTAAGATTTTTAGCTTTTCTTCCTTATTTTCTAATGTGAAAGAGAAGCAGCTGAGAGAAAACACAACCAAATTTGGATGGCCCTGATACAAATTTCAACTATCTATATTCCATAGCTACCATTTTTTTTAAATAGTAACAATCTTAGTCACAATCTAAATTTTGTTATATCAGCAAAACTTATATACTCTGAAATCAAAACTATACCAAGAGTTCAATGTAGTTTAGTGGGCATGTGAATTTATAAAATGACAAAAATTAAGGATAATCCTCACTTTTTTCAATTCATTTCTGGAAAATGTATTTTAAACACTTTTCATTTTCCCACAGGAATCTAACATTGCAATCACATTCCTGCACAGTTACTTACTCTCCTTTCTTGGCTGTGACTAGCAACATATTATAAAAGCAAATATAACATGGTAAATCTATAATAAACTTAATAATAAAATTATTTTATAAGTGCTATAGATTTTGAAAAATGATTTATCTATATTTTTTCAGATTATGCTCAAAGCAGTCTATTTATCAATGTTAAAACATTGGTAAATAATTTAACATGTTTAAGAGATAAAAATTCTGTGGTGATCAAAAAAACATGGACGTACGATTTATTAGGCATCAGTTTTTAATGTCCCTTGAAGTTCATTCTTGAGCTTGAAGAAACAAAGTGATACTGGGATGAGTAACTTGTCCAAGATTATACAGTAAGCAGAGTAAGAGACCAGACTAAAACCCAGTCCTGTTGAATTTAGTTAATGGTCCTTCTGTGTCAGGGAAGGAAGACTGGCAATGCATTTTAAAAAAGGGGTAAGAGCTATGGTACACTTACACAATGGAATACTATGCAGCAGAAAGAAAGAAGGAGCTTCTACCCTTCATGACAGCATGGACCTGGAGAGCATTATGTTAAGTGAAATAAGCCAGGCAGCAAAAGACAAATACTATATGATCTCAAGTATAATAGGAACCTAATGAACAAAACAAACAAATGAGCAAAATAGAACCAGAGGCATGGAAATGAGGAACAGATTGATAGTGACTAGAGGGGAGGTTGAAGGGGGTTAAGGGTGGAAAGATGGGAAAGGGATTAGTCAAGGAATGTGTGTGAATGGCCCACGAACTTGGACAACAGGGTGGGGATTCTGTGTGGGAGCAGAGGGTAGGATGGGTGGAAGAGAGTGAAGGTAAAAAAAAACTGAGACAACTATGATAGAACAAAAAGTAATTGTAATAAAATTAAGAAATAAAGTGTAATAGAATTTTTAAAAATGGATAAGAAGACCATGGGAAGGGAGAAGACATTCCTTGCTAAAGGAGCTCCAAGAGCAGTGCTTCAAGTGCCTATAATCAGTGAAACCAGATTTCCTAAAATGTGAGGAGGAAAGTGAACTTGGGCCTCTGATCAAAGGGAACCAACCACATGTTCACCTTCCACAGGTGGCGCTGGCTGCTCAGAACTCCCTCTGCTTTGGCCTTTTAAATTAATTTATTCAAACTTATTTGTTAAAGCTGCTATATTCTACATACTGCGGGGAATGCAATTTAAACAGGTTTTCAGACACCAGAAAAGAAACAAAACTTAAAAAGTAGAGTAAAAGTAACACATATTTGATATAAAGTGAAGATGCTAACTACAACAGCAACAAAATGATTTAATAGCAAGGTTGATTGCCTTAGAATTTTGTTGGGCTTGGGGACTGATTTAAATGAACCATGCAGCTTAAAAACTGCCCAGGAAGGTTTTACTGATGACTTGTTTCTGATCAATTTCCTTGTCACAAGCAAAAACACTTTAAATTATACTGTTAACCTTACCGAATGCTCAATATTATGTTTGTCCTTTTCAAATTTAGACATTGCAGCCTTTAAATATTTAAAAGCATCATTAAGCATTTCAGTCATGATGGGTTGAAGAGAGGTCCCCTCTTACTCCTATTCTTTTGTTCTATCTACCTTCAAGGAGGATTTATTCAGGGAGAACATAGGGCTTTCTTTAGCCTAGTTGGGAGGTTTACCTCCTTCTTTTCCTTCCCTTCCAAGCCTGGAGAATATTTGTCAGAACAACCTTCTTTGGGAACTAGAATCAATAAAGGTGTTGAGAAATGAAGTTCAGGTGTTGATTAGGCAGACTTGAGGGAGCAAAGACACCCAATGTGCTGGACAAAAGAGAAAAGTGTGTCTGCTACCATTTCCAAGTTGACAACTAAAATTATTCAGATTTTTCACTATATACTCCAAACACCCTCTTTTTTTAAGAAGAGGAATTTTTCTTTTCTAAAATTTTAACAGGCTTTTCTACTATGATATACCATACTTCATTATCACTGAGTTTGTGTTGCTGTCTGCTCATATATTGGTTTTAGGTAAACATAGACATACAGTAATTATGTGAAATTAATAGTTCTCCTTATTTTTTCTCACATTTCAGAAATATTTAGTTTCTCTAATGCAAATATTAGTTTTGCAAATGAATTAATCATATGCCATATCCTATAGTATATACATAGTGCTGAAATATCCTCATCAGATGATCTTTCCTTTGTCTGGTACTAATATAACATAGTGTTTGGAATCTGGGCTTGCCACTTGGCAGCTGTGTTATGTTAGACCAGTTACTCATTCTCCATGTACCTCAATTTCTTCAATTGACAATGGGGGTATAATAATGATTTCTCATACATTTGTTATAAGGTCAAATGAGTTCACATTATAAAAATATCTTATGTGTACTTGTGAAATAAATAAAATAACTTTCCCCCTTCTAAATGTATATGCAGATACCTATCTCTAGACTTCTATTAGACTTACAGACTAATTTGCCATCTTTTTCTTGTCTTCATTTCTCTTCTCCTATTTCCATATTAGGTTTCACAGGGAGAACAAAATGAGAAATTACTGGAAAGACTGGCCTGTGTGTGACAACTTTTCAAACTTGATTACAGACCAGTTACTGTACTATGGGAAGCAAGTAAAAAATTCAATTCAATGCCAGTAGTTTAAACTGGCTCACAAGTAAGGGGTTCAGGGCTGGCTTGACTCAGTGAGTATAACATCTCTGCAGTTTTCTTTGGCTTTGATCCTTTTAGTATGATGGGTTTTTCCTGAGTTTGCCTTGCAAAATGCCTTTAGAGATTCCAGGCTCCATATAATGGACATATGGAAGATGAGAGGAAGTCTATTTTGCTTGTTTCATGACTTCCTGGCCCATATTAGGTTACAGGCTGGTTTCTGAAACAATTTTTGAAGTTAGGGGACCATCATAAACTAATTGGATTAGCTGAACCAGTCTCTTTAATATGGGGGATGGCATTACTGTATTTTTAGAAAATAAGACCCAAACTCTGGTGCTAGGGCCCATCAACTTTCTTTCAAAAACATTGGTAATAGTGGGAGGAGTCGATGCCTGAACAAGAGCGGGAGTGTGTTAGCAAAGAGGAAGGAGGAATGGATACTGTCCACATAGCTCTTGATGTCTGTCTAACACATAGGTTATATTTTCTACATGAGAAGATGTCTGAATGAGGAGACAGTTGTGGCTGGTGCACCTTCAAACTCCATAAAGTGTGTTTTTAAATTATATGCTTCATGCTGCGTTTGGTTTTGAAACTGGGCATACTGAAGACAACGTGATCAGCCTTGTCTGTGCATGTGGTGACAATGGTACCAGGGCAGCACTTGTCTGACTATAGTTCTGGGCTTGTTTAAAAAATCATGTATAGTATTACATATTTTTAAATTTTATTTTGAAATAATTTTAAACTTGTGGAAAGTTTGCAAGGATAGTGCAATTAACTTTTCTTCTCTGAACCCCGTGTAAGTTACTGACATGATGCCCATAACACCCCCAGACTTATGTGTAATCCCAAAAGCAAGGACATGCCTCTACCTGAGCACCCTACAGTTATCAAAATCAGAAAATTAACATTGCTACATTACCTCTAGCTGGTTTCCAACCTCATTTATGTTTTGGCAGTTGTCCCAATAATATGCTTTACAGATAAAAGATCCCATGTTGCATTTTGTTTCTTTTTAATCTCCCTTAATCTTCAATCTCATTCATCCTTGGCTTTCATAACTTTTATAGGCCATTCACTTGGTAGAACACCCCTCAGTCTGGGTATGTCTCTGTGAGGTTTTCTCACGATTAGATTTAGATTACATATATGTGCCAGGTATATCACAGAAGCACAGACGTAACAGTGTGTTCTTTCATGGCATTTATCAGTGCTCTATGATTTTAATTTGCTCCATTATTGGTGATAATCACTTTGAATCCTTGCTTATGGTGGTGTCTATCAGGTTTTTCCACTGTAAAGTTATTAAATTCTCTTTATAATTAACAGTAGCTCGGAAGAATTTCTGTGCAAAGGTAGATTGGCCTTCAGGGCTATCTTAATGCAATTCTTTTATTTTTGCAATTTCATTAGTTCTTTTTACATGTAAATATGTAAATATCTTATTCTTCTTTTTAAATACTGAATACTTCACAAATTTGCATGTCCTCCTGGCACAGGGGCCATACTAATCTTCTCTGTATTTTCCAGGTAAATATCTCATTCTTTGTCAAACTTATCCATTAGTTTTAGTATCTGTTGCTATATTGTGGCTGAATTATTATGATAAAGGTTGACAATTGTTTAATTTTTCTAATTTAAGCATTCCTTCTATATTTATAATTGCCATTCTAGTGTAGGGTTCCTGTTTATTTATTTACTTATTTCTATAGACATGAGCTCACAAATTACTATTTTATAAAATGAGCTATAATTTTGTTTTTTGATGTGCACATTGCTCTTGAGTTGGTCAGTGGAAGTTCCTTCATATTGACTTCTGTGTCATTTCAACATGTCTCTTTCATTTGCTGAGTATTTTATTTTATTTTATTTTTTACGTAAAAAGTTGTTTCAGACCTGTCTTGTATGTTTCCAACTTCAACCCCAGAACCAGACATTTCTCTAATGGGCTTTGCTTTTTAAATAGAGAATGGTATTTAGAAACCAAGATTTAGGTGTTAGATATGCTCATTGTGAATGGAGTTTCACTATTCCCAGGGTCTCTCAGTCAGAGATAGAGAAAAGATTTCAGTTCTTCAATATTCTGAAGAATATTCAATACTTCAATATTCTGTTTCTCAGTTCAGCATACCAAAATCTAACTGTAACTTTCTTCAAGGGGTAATTCTCTTAATGATGTAGAAGACATTGGGTCATACACAAAATGCTTCCATGAAATGTCCAACTGTATTAGTTTCCAATGGCTGCTGTAACAAATTAGCAGAAACTTTGTGGTTTAAAATAACACAAATGTATTCTCTTGTAGTTGTGGAGGCCAGAAGTCTGAAATCAGTTTCACTGGGCTAAAGTCAAGGTGTCCCAGGGCTGATTCCTTCAGGAGGCCATGGAAAAGAATCTGTTTCCATTTTCTAGAGGCCACCTGTGTTCTTGGACTGGGGTCAGCTCCTCTTTCTTCAAAGCTCATTTCTCTAATCTCTACTTTTCTCTTCCAGTCTATGCAACAGGCTTTTTCTGGTTCTGACTCTGACTTCTCCTGCTTCTCCTTTGAGATTACATTGGACCTGCCCTGATAATTGCCTCACCTCAAAATTTTTAATTTAATATCATCTACAAAGTCTCTTTTACCATGGAAGGTGAAATGTTCACAAATTCCGGGGATTAGAATATGAACGTCTTTGGAGCCACTGCAAGGCAAACACTCAGCTAATCTGTTTCAATTTTCTTATTATTTGTGGATTAAATTTCACTTTTGAGTTGTATTAATCAGGACACTTTGATTTGCAAGTGTTAAAGACATGGCCTCCCGTAAATGAAAGTCACAGCAATATCTGCTACAGGCCCTGTTGAATCCAGAGGGTCAAGGATATAGACCAGAATCTTTTTCTCCATCCTGCAGCCTGCTCTCGGCTGTGTGTGTGTCCTTAGCCCGGCCCTAATCTTCCTATTGGCAAGAAAGCCTCTAGTATCTTTAGGATTTATTTTTCCATTTTGGAACCCTAGACATTAACAGATTCCCCCCCACCCCCTTATAGTTAGTGTTAATAAAATCTAGTCGAGTGAGTTTCATTGATCCAATTGTAATGGGACTCTATAAATCAAAATAGTTGCTGCTGTTATTGAAACTGCAATAATTTTACATATTTTTAATTTATATACCACTTAATATATTATTAGTTTATTCATTCAAGGTTTTTCTCAAATGCCTTTCTTTCTCTCAGTCTTTCTTTCTTTCTTTCTTTCTTTCTTTCTTTCTTTCTTTCTTTCTTTTTTCTTTCTAAATATTCCCTCATTTAAAAAAGAATCAGATGGCTTATTTGTGATTTTTATTGCTTTTTTCAGTTTTTGTTTTAACATTTTAAATTTGTTTTGGGAGGTAAAAATAATTTACAAAGAAAATGTGATCTTGTGGATGATAATTTAATTATTTAATAGTTATTTATCATTTCAATAATTTACTTATTAATTATTAAATTTAATAGATTTGCTTTTATTAAGTGATTTTTACAATAATGTATACATGTACATTGTTTTAAGTCATTTTCTATCATGCATTAGTGAGAATTCTCACTAAAGTGAGAATATAATGGCTGTTGTAGGCCTTTAGACATATAAAAATATGAAAAATATACTTACACTAAAGAAGCTAAAACCTTCATATGTTGTTTGCAGTTTTTCTGGTGTTATTTTCTTTGATTTTCATGTTGCTGCTTTCTTTTGTTTCTATTATTGAAATATTTATGAAGTGTAAATAGATTTGGACCACCTGTTGATTTGAATAAATAAAGACATAGTATCTTTAGTGGTTGCAATTTTTCAGAATTTTCTAGTATCGAATGTCCTATTTTCAGGAAAAAGCACCAGTTATTTTCAAACAAAGTAAAGCTTACTTGAATAATAAAACATTTTTAAAACTCAACTTTAGCCCTCGCTGGTGTAGCTCAGTGGATTGAGCACAGGTCTGCGAACCAAATGGTCATGGGTTCAATTGCCAGTCTAGGGCATGGGCCTGGGTTGCAGGCCAGGTCCCCACCCAGTAGGGGGTGCATGAGACGCAACCACACATTAATGTTTCTCTCCCTTTCTCCTTCCCTTCCCCTCTCTCTAAAAATAAATAAATAAAATCTTAAAAAATTCAACTTTATACAAAGCTTCACGAACTTTTCTAATATTATTTTTTATTACAAAACTTGTATTTTTAGTTGAACTAGACCTTATAAATATTTTAATGCCTTTTTAATTAGAATTTATATTCCTTTGAGGGAGAGAGAAGGAGAAAATTTATAAGACTTTAATCAATACCTTTAGACTGATTGATATTCACATTATAAAGCTGAACACTGTTACTAAGCAATGCCTCTCTAACTGAAGAACCATAAGAACTTCCCTTTTTCATATTGTGGATATCCAATTGATATGTGACAGACAAAATACCTGATGTATTATTGTCTATAGATGCTGTTATATTTTACATAATAAAATAATATTTTCTTTTGGTTTAGGGTAGAATCATTATGTTGCAATAATGGGGAACAAAGAGAATGTGCAGTCATGAAGCAACTTACTTTTCATCTCCCATTATTCTTTAAAACCTTATTAGGGGTCCTCTTCTCCAGCTCTGTGGATAAACCTCAGGCTACTTTCATGATTTTTCAGGTTACTTTTAGGTCCTTCTAATTCCTCAGACAATCTCAGGCCATTCAAATATTTATTTTCATGAAATAGATTTTCAAGTTCATTAAAATTTAAGATTCTTCCCTTCATTAGATTGGGCCACTAGCTGTGCAAAAAGGGAAAAGGGGCTTGTTAGCTTCTTTATTTCTCCAGTGTTGCTCCATCCAAATTCCAGAGGCTGCCCTTCTCATTCCTCCTCTAGAGTTCAGAGGTCTCAGGAGGGCACACACACACACACACACACACACACACACACACACACACACGTGCATACACACATGCTCTGTCCAGAAAATGTCCAGCCACTGTTAATAAAATGGAAACAGTTTGTGCAATATTGATGTAAACTGGCAGCCAAGGAGAGTGGACTGGAATTCACATGGGTGAACAACGATGACTTCACTGGGGTCAGTAGACCCCATTGAGTGGGCATGTGTACTGTCATTCACAGTGACTGAATGAGTAGAGCAATGAATCTGTATCAAATTTTGCATTAAGCTTGAACATTCCTCTGTGGAAACTATTCATTAGATTCAGAAGGCTGCAGCTATGGACAACAGCTTCATAACAACAATGCACCTGCTCATGCATCATGCCTTATACAGAGTTTTTTAGTGAAACATCAAATCACCCAGGTGACTCAGCCCACCGACAACCCAGATTTGGTGCCCTGCAACTTTTGGCTTTTTCCAAAACAAAAATCACCTTGGAAAGGGAAGAGATTTCAGACCATTGATGAGATTCAGGAAAATATGGCAGGGCAGCTGATGGCAATCGGGAGAACTGTGTGAGGTCCCAAGGTGCCTACTTTGAAGGGGACTGAGGCATCATTGTCCTATGTACAATGTTTCTTGTATCTTCTATCTTCTTCAATAAATGTTTCTGCTTTTCATATTAAGTGGCTGGATACCTTCTAGACAGACTATACACACATACTACTTGTCTGCACTGATTTGTGTTGGTTTCCCCTGTCCATGGCAGATGTTCAGGGTCAACTTTCACTGGCAAAAGTGCTTTTGTGTGCTCTTTGGAGAACCCTACACCTTTCCTCCTCCATTGTTGAAAGATCTTGCACCTACTTTTCTTGATTTGCTGGTGAATACATTTTCCAGCTGACTGTAGCTCTTCCTTCGGTTCTTAGGAATTTGGAAAGCTTACTCCCTCCCATGTTTTCTCACATGGGAAGCATATTTTCCTGGGCAGGACAACACCCTAGCCAATTTTATTTTTCGTCAAGAATACATTGAGTTCAATGGAATGATCTGTCTAAACTCTCTGCCATCAGAGAGATAAGCCAGACAAGGTCACCTGGCAGAGAGAGATACCAGGTGTGGGGCTGATGTCAGGTAGCTGTGATCTCCAAACTCCAGAGGAAATATGTCAAGCTGTCTGATTAGGCCATCAATGTCTCTTTCCACAAGCTTCAGGGTACATAATGGTCCATAACCACTTTCCTCCTTTCATCTTCAGTCTCTAAAAATTTTCTGCAGGTGACAAATTGGCATGAGCACAGGGTGGGAAAGAAAAACAGTTACTCGGTTATCTTATTTACAAATCCCACTTAAGTGGCCTTGAATCTTTCTTTGGAATGCACATGGTATATAGTTATCAAATCTGAGAGATGGAGTGCTATTTAAATCCTGTCACAAGCAAAGAATCAAAAGAATCAGTAACTACTTCAGGATGTGATCTATTTTGTTTTCCTAGTCAGGATCCAATGACTTGATAGCTGAAGTATGATGTGGGAATATCTAAGTTATGATAGATGTACTTTCATCTAAGTTTTCTACTAACTATTAAATTTTTGTTGCTCCAGTTCCTTCATTTATAATATTCTACTTGTCTCATGGTGAGATTATGAAGATTTTAGTAGTGCAAATTACCTGGAATTAGTGTGGGGGGATCTAGTAATTATTTGACAGACATCCATTACTTTTCTATAGCTTGTTGCTGAAGAAATTTAGGCTAAAATGAACACTTTTTGGAATTTAAGTGTATTACACTTAGTATTGAATTTCAAAAGCACTTACCTTTTAAGGTAGCTGCAAAAGATCTGTAGGAGAGGAGAAAGAACAGTATCACCCTCCTTTAGTACGTATGTTTTTATCAAGTAATCTGCTCAACTTTTAAGGCATTTGCAAAATAATTGCTTGATCAAGTCCATTCATCTCAACAGTTAGGCATTATTGGTATTGCAGTTTCACTCATCAACAGTTTGTAAATAACAACAGCTGGTTTATAAATATGCAAATCATAACATGCACACTTGTTATCAATATTTTGTTAATGGACTACTAACAAGTTGAAAAGAAATATTGTCATTTTAACAATTATGTGAGTAAAAGGGGCAAATTATAAATATCATAAGAATACAAGTATTAATGTACATTTGATTCCAAAATTAAGATAATAGCTTTAAAAATAGAATACCCAGTTTAGAATGCTGTGAGGTCTGTACATTATTTTTAGTAGTTGTTGTTTTGTGAGACAGAACTAAGCTAAGCTGCTTTTGAATATTTGACCCACCCAAACTGTGAGATAATAAATACTTCCCCTTTAAGCAAATAAGTTTGGGTTAATTTGTTATGCAGCAACGAATAATTAATACATGTCGCTATTATTTTGAATATCTGAGAAGTGAGAGTTAAAATATAAACTAAGTTGGAGCTAGTGGTAGGGTAAGAATTTTAAATGGATTTAGGAGTAAGAAGAAATTTAGGCACTGGTAGCCCAAGCTAGTTTGTACTTTGTCATCTATTGGAGGATTCTAAGACGGGCTTCCTAACTGCTGTGCTGTGAACTGGATGTAAGTATTTTGACATATTGATTCCTCTCAGCTCTTTGGGTGGTTTGGCAAGGTCTGGGAGGCCTAGGTTCTTGAGGCTGGTCACCTCTTCTTTCTGGAGAAAGTTTCTCTCTTTTTGTTTGTGAAACAGTCAGACAGCACTGGCATTTATGAGGCTAGTGACTTTGCTTTGGTTACATGAGATTTATTTTATTTTATTTTATTTTATTTTATTTTATTTTATTTTATTTTATTTTATTTTATTTTATTTTATTTTATTTTAGTTTAGTTTTCTTTGTACCAGTTTGCTTTTTTAAAAAATTATGTTTTACTGATTATGCTATTACAGTTGTCCCATTTCTCCCCCATCATTCCCCTCCACCCTTCACATCCCCTCCCATCCACATTCCCCCCTTTAGTTCATGTCCATGTTTCATAAGTTCTTTAGCTTCTACTTTTCCCAATATTCTTGCCCTCCCCCTCTCTATTTTCTACCCACCATCTATGCTACTTATTCTCTGTACCTTTTCTCCCTCTCTCCTCCTCCCTCTCCCCTGTTGCTAACCCTCCATGTGATCTCCATTTCTGTGTTTCTGCTCCTGTTCTAGTTGTTTGCTTTTGTTTTAGGTGTGGTTGTTAATAACTGTGAGTTTGCTGTCTTTTTACTGTTCATATTTTTTATCTTCTTTTTCTTAGATAAGTCCCTTTAACATTTCATATAATAAAGGCTTGGTGATGATGACCTCCTTTAACTTGACCTTATCTGAGAAGCACTTTATCTTTCCTTCCATTCTAAATGAGAGCTTTCCTGGCTAGAGCAATCTTGGATGTAGGTCCTTGACTTTCATGACTTGGAATACTTCTTTCCAGCCCCTTCTTGCCTGTAAGGTCTCTTTTGAGAAGTCAGCTGACTGTCTGATGGGAATTCCTTTGTAGGTGACTGTGCCTTTATCCCTTGCTGCTTCTAGAATTCTCTCCTTCATTTTAATCTTGGCTAATGTAATTATGATGTGCCTTGGTGTGTTCCTCCTTGGGTCCACCTTCTTTGGGACTCTCTGAGCTTCCTGGACTTCCTGGAAGTCTATTTCCTTTGCCAGATTGGGGAAGTTCTCCTTTATTATTTGT